>OZ012660.1:84188688-84788688 GCA_963942545.1 Oxycera nigricornis
ATGGCGTTTTATGCACGACAATGATCCTAAGCACACTTCTCGTCTTGTGAAGGGTTACCATAGTGATCGAAATGTCACCGTTTTACAATGGCTCGCCCAGTCTCCTGATTCTAAATTCGATCGAGAACCTGTGGAATGATGTCGAAACTCACATCAACAGGGTGAAACCGAGAAATGCCGCTAAATTTTTGGATCAAATTCAGATCGCCTGGAGATCTATTCCTAACGAACGCTGTCAAACTTTAGTGGAGAGTCTACCAAGGCGATGTTCAGCTCTGCTTAGGAACAAAGGATTTCCAACAAAATATTAATTTATACAGTTGCTTAAATATATTTTTATACATATACTGCAATGCAAATTAATGTACTATTCATGTGGCTACGCATATTTTAGTTATTGTGTTTATATTTTTTTTACTTACAAACAAATATAGTCATCATTTCACATTTTAAATAAGCTTTTATAGTTTCAATAAATAATACATAAGTACAAAATCAGTTTTTTCATTAGAAACTGAAAAATGTCCTCTTATTTATAGAACTGCAGGTGTTCTATTTGGATGTCCACTACTGTATATATATGTATATGTGAGCTGTGAGCCTATATATATATATATATATATATATATATACATATATATATATATATATGTATATGTATATATATATATATATATATATATATATATATATATATATATATATATATATATATATATATATACATATATATATATATATATGTATATGTATATATATATATATATATATATATATATATATATATATATATATATATATATATAGGCTCACAGCTTATTTCATGCCATGCCTTTTTTAAACTTTAGAACACCATATCTTAAAAACTGATTAGAAAATTGTAAAATGTTGAGTGTAGAATCATAAAAGCAAGCTTATTGATTACAATAAACAAAAGAATATTTCCAAAAAAAATCCGATATTCGTAAGGCTGAAAAAACAATAGCACAGGCGCAGACAACAGCTTATTTCATGCAGAAGATTGTCCCCAAATTTGTTCCGAGCGTTGCGCAATATAACGGTAATTTCTTTTTCTATGCTTTCTTTTTAGAATTAGCAATCAATTATAATCACTATTAAGTGCGATAATGTACGTTTGAAGTTCAATAAATGTCGCACCACAATTGAGCAGCGAGGATTGCATTTCAAGGATGGTCAATCCCAACGAAAAATTGCTCAATTTGTTAATTTGAGTCCCGCCACAGCACAGAGCATCATCAAGCGCTTCATTTATGAAAGAGTGCTGCAAATCATTCTGTTTTTACCAAGACAAAAACCCTAAGCATATAGTAAGTCTGGTATTGTGCAGTCTTAGCTCATTTGGAACTGCCCCCATGTTATGACCCCTGTAGTGTATTCCTGGTTCCAAACCCAGGACTAGCCTATACACAACTACCAGAACCCAGAAGCTCCCAAAATATAATGTCCCACAGCTCATCCTCAATTACCTTTTAGCAAAGATCTTAACCTCCATTCGGTATTACAGTTTTTTCCCTTGCTCACAACCATGTGAAACTCTAGAGGATCACTGAACCTAGAGTAAACAAAAACATAATTGGGACAACGCAAAGTGCATTAATGTAAGCAATATTGCAATCTTGCAAGTAAGCGAATTCCGTGAGAATTAATTTGAATCGCGATCGATTGGTTAGGGTAAATAGATTTAAGACTAGAGTAGGGATTTTTATATGATAAGCAATTTAATGTACATAACAGTAAGCAAAAATTTTACAATAAAAGAACTGACTGAGCTGAGGCTCGGAAGAATTAGTGTTCTCACAGTACAACGAAGTGGTTGTTATTTTAGAATACGTTGCCTACTATTCGGCAACTCAACTGCCTGATACTTTGGCAATTCCCTCTATAGAAATATCGGCTGCCTGTCCACTCGGACTGCGCCAAATATGTGGCAACCTAAGGGATGCCTGTAGGTGAATCGTAACTTTTATTTTTACTTCTCTCTATTGACGAAATCGTATCTTTAGAAGAGTGAAGTCCATATCATTAGAGGAGTATCGACTCAGAAGACAACGTGAGTCCTCACTCGGCGATCCTGATTTATTACTTGGCGTTCCAGCATCTTTACATGGCGATCCTGCCATCTCATTACTATCTTTACATGGCGATCCTGCGACCCACGAACCTGCGATACACGATCCTGCAGCCCATGTACTCGATCAACTGGCAGAGGATTTAGAAGAAGGCGAAATTAATGAAATCCAGTCGGACGAAGAATTTCATAGGGTGTTCGAAAGATGTCTGATCCGCAACGCGAAATTTAACAGGACAGAAGAGCGACGTGAAGAGTATGTGCCTATGCCGGTATCCAAGGCACCCAACTACAATCCGACACCGCTACCCGGACCACGAAGAAGACACATTGAGGAATTTGTAAAAAAACAACCTGAAGATCGTCCAAAAATTATCAAACTAAAGCGAAGGCGACGAGGAGGAAAAATCATCAATCAACGACGCGAAAAAGCGATACTACATCGATTGATATCAATATCAGCAGGCGAAACTAAAATAAAATTCTCAAATAGGTTAAATAGCCTAAAAAAATTAATAATTTAAATATAATCTGAACACAAAATTATAGTAATACAAAAAAAGTGGGATCATAAATAATAAAAATTAAATAAATAAATGTAAAAATGGGCAATACTTGTAGTAATAATTCCAATATACTTATAGAATATAAACAAACTATAAGTACCACGATCATCTTTTCAATAATCTTGGTGTTCCTATACTTGTATAATAGCAAGCAAAAGAGATATGCTAGGAAAATCGTGGACAGAAACATTCTAGCGAATAGGGTCAATGTTTAATTTATCAAGTATATTGACAGTTTACAGATGCCTGCAAACAGAATAAAATTTCTATTAACTGAATTACAGACTATTTCCTCAAATTTGAAAAAACTAAGACCTACACGGTCAAAACTCTGAAAGAAAAACTAGAAGCAGTAATAAAAATTCAAAATGAATGTATTAACCTATTCAGCCAAATAAGAGAAAGCACAGAACTTGATCTCAAATTAACTATATCCAATGTTTGCAAGGCATTAATTTCAGCATTAACTGAACGATTAAACGCAGAATATATCTCAGTAAAAATAGAAGACGAAATAACCTATACTGCAATGGCAGACTTTAACATTGAGACGGCAATTAAAACAATACCGAATTTCGACGGTAAATTTTCTGAGCTGGAGACTTTTCTAATAGTAGTGAAACTCATCGGTAAAAGACTTTCACCAGAAGGAAAAACAGAACTATTAAACTTTGTATTACATGTGAAACTAAGCCCTAATGTTAGGACATCGTTGAACACTTCAGACATTCCAGACTTGGACCATTTTGAAACTGAACTGAGACGAAACTACAAAAATTCAAAAACTATCCCGCAAATACACACACAATTATCTACGGTCACACAAAAACGACTACCCATTTCTGTCTACAAAGACAAAATATTAACTTTAGTCAATGAGCTAAATCAGCTCCAGATAAGTGAACTAGGTCAGAACCCAATCCAGGCTGCAAAACAAGCCATACAAAGCGTAAACGACACATACGCATTAACAGTGTTCAAAAACGGTCTGAACGACCAGATAAGGGAGACAATATTCGCTGCGAGACCTAAGAATCTAGGTGAAGCAATTTCTCTTGCGACAGAAGTTGAGAGTACCGAAACGCAGCAAAATAGTGTTTTACATATAAACAGATTTAATAGGTATCCAAACAATAAAAATACAAATCATATAAGCAGAAATGATTATAATCCCCAGAATATCAGATATAGGCCGCGTGATCACTTTCAAAATAATCAATATGTCAATAATCGAAATTACGACGGCAATAGACCCGCGAATAACCAAAATTACAACAATAGAAATTTTACCCGCGCTAGAAATTTCCAAACGAATAGAAATTTCAACAACTATAGAAATGGAAATAATCGCAATAATAGAAATTATTCAAACAATAATAGAAGAATTCGCGTAATATCGGACCAGGGAAACTCGACAGCTCCCCGAGAGGAATTTGGCAACCTCCCGGAAGAATAAAGGTAAACAAAGCCAAGAATAATGTAAAAACCAAAACTAACAAAATATATAGGATAACGGGTATTAGCACTAATTACATTAACATTTATAATAAAAATGAGAATAGACACCTGAAGCTACTAATAGATACAGGTGCAGACATATCAATATTAAAAAGTAATAGTTTAATTCGCAAAAATATCGATATTCAGCCCGAAAATAAATGTAAACTCACGGGCATAACAGAAGAGACTACAATGTCTCTGGGAACAACCCAACAACAATTTATCATCGAGAATGAGATGATAACAAATACTTTTCACATAGTAGATGAGGACTTTCCAATTGAAACTGATGGTATATTAGGAAGAGATATACTCAGTAAATATATGTGCAAAATAGATTTCGGGTCTTACACTACTACCTTTTGCATCCTTGACAAAGATGTTACAATACCTATGATACCTCCAACGAACGACGAAAGTATCAGTAAAAAACTCATGGCGATAACAAGAAGCAAAGCGATAAAACAGCAAAATAATAAAAGTGCTAAAATCGATAACGACAGCGACCACCGAAAAAAAAAGAGACTGATCATCTCTATGCATTCGATTGTACATCGCTATCCGATATAACAGGGGTATTAAAACTAAAATTTAATATGTTGCGCAACAACAAAAATGAACAAGATACAATAATCTCAAAAGAGAGAGATAATTTAATGGTTCCCTTTAGTGATAAAGCTCGCGAGAAATACGTTTCCGCCAGCGATAAGCAAAGTGTGAAAATTCGCGATAACCTTAACGATAAATCTAACACGAAACTAGTTTCTGTATTGAGGAAGTTAATTGATTATTCGCAGAATAATAATATAAATGAACTAGCTCTATCTAACGAAGATATGATATTTAGGTACGTACCGAAAGATAAATTTAAAAAGTTATATAATACGTTGCAACGAGAAATGGATATCCAGTTGAAAATAATGATTTATAAACCCCCTAAAAGAATTAATGACATCGCTACACAACGAAAACTTATTGAAGAATTCCATGAATCACCACATGGTGGACATACCGGAATACGCAGAACGCTTCTTAAATTAAAACAAAGATACTGTTGGAAGGACATGAGTAGGATGGTAAAGCATTACATCAACAATTGCGATAAATGCAAATTCAATAAAATAACTAAGCACACACAGGAAAGAATGATTAAAACCGATACACCCTCTACTAGTTTTGAAATAGTAAGTGCGGACATCATTGGTCCCTTAAGACTCTCAAACAACTATCGATACATACTAACCATACAATGCGAATTAACTAAATATATCACAGCTATACCCATAGAAAATAAGGAAGCTAAGACAGTAGCAAAGGCCTTAGTTAACAGTTTTATACTACAATACGGTCATTTCAAAATTCTAAAAACCGATTTAGGGACAGAATTTACCAATAAGCTCCTAAGAAACATTTGCGACCTATTACAAATTAAACAAACTTTTTCAACTCCGTACCATCACGAAACGTTAGGTGTAGTAGAAAGAAACCACCGTGTCCTCAATGAATACCTGTTAGCATTCGTTGATGACAATAACTGGGACGAATGGATACCATATTATACATTCTCGTATAATACAACGCCACATGTGGACACTAAGTACACACCATACAAACTAGTTTTCGGAAAACTCTCACACTTACCGACTGACACTTTCGAAAACACAGACAAAATTTATGACATAGAAAACTATGCGAATGAGTTGAAACTACGATTAGAGATTTCTTCAGCAAAAGCAAAAAGCATTATAGAAAAAATTAAATTAGCTAGAAGCAATAAAGAAGTATATACGAAACCTATTAAGCTAGATATTGGTGATCTGGTACTGATAACAGCTGAAAACCGTAAATAACACCAAAAACCATACAAAGGCCCATATATAGTAAAAGATATAAATAATGTAAATACACTAGTAGAAATAGAAAATAAAGAGAAATGGATACATAATAATAGACTTAAATTACACAAAAAACTTGTACAAACACAATAAATACTTTTTTCATATACCACTACAATGTAAAAACTATTGTAATTAAACAGCATATATAATATAAGAAATAATGTAATATTGTAACAAGAATAAGCATAACTGTAAAACAAAATACCACAACCAATCAGTCGTATTTGCTAACAAATACATTTTTAAAGGAATGGGGTGTAGTGTATTCCTGGTTCAAAACCCAGGACTAGCCTATACACAACTAACAGAACCCAGAAGCTCCCAAAATATAATGTCCCCCAGCTCATCCTCAATTATCTTTTAGCAAAGATCTTAACCTCCATTCGGTATTATAGTTTTTTCCCTTGCTCACAACCATGTGAAACTCTAGAGGATCACTGAACCTAGAGTAAACAAAAACATAATTGGGACAACGCAAAGTGCATTAATGTAAGCAATATTGCAATCTTGCAAGTAAGCGAATTCCGTGAGAATTAATTTGAATCGCGATCGATTGGTTAGGGTAAATAGATTTAAGACTAGAGTAGGGATTTTTATATCATAAGCAATTACATGTACATAACAGTAAGCAAAAATTTTACAATAAAAGAACTGACTGAGCCGAGGTTCGGAAGAATTAGTGTTCTCACAGTACAACGAAGTGGTTGTTATTTTAGAATACGTTGCCTACTATTCGGCAACTCAACTGCCTGATACTTTGGCAATTCCCTCTATAGAAATATCGGCTGCCTGTCCACTCGGACTGCGCCAAATATGTGGCAACCTAAGGGATGCATGTAGGTGAATCGTAACTTTTATTTTTACTTCTCTCTATTGACGAAATCGTATCTTTAGAAGAGTGAAGTCCATATCATTAGAGGAGTATCGACTCAGAAGACAACGTGAGTCCTCACTCGGCGATCCTGATTTATTACTTGGCGTTCCAGCATCTTTACATGGCGATCCTGCCATCTCATTACTATCTTTACACCCCAACGACGCAGAATCTAGATATGAATTTGATCGAGAATTTATGGACAATTTTGGAAAATAACATTCCGCAACATAGCATTTCTAACAAGAAACATTTAAAAAAAAGCTATTTTGGAGGAGTGGACAAGAATTAGCTCAGCAATTACCCAGAAACTTGTGAATTCGATAAGAACTAGACTTAAAGATGTAATAAATGCAAAGGGCTACCATACTAAGTACTGAATTTTGTATATATTTTTAACTTCCCAGTATATGGGAAGTTCTTGTAATCGCCTCGAAAATCGAAATTGAAATTTTCAACATTTCCTTACGTTTTGAGGTCTATAGAGTATATATAAAGTGTTTTTAGAAAGGGAGATGTATGTGTGTATGTGTGTATGTACGTACGTACGTATGTACGTTCGTGGACACTTTTTTCTGCGAGCATAACTCTCGTAAGCAAAGTTGTATCAACTTCATTGTCAATCGAAGCGTCTCTGCAATCTTAAGAGCTGATTAGTTTTTGGGAAACTTCGGTCGGGGGGGTTTGCTGTTTTGCCCGTTTGAAGGTCATTTCTGTCATGAAAAATATCTCGCGAACCAAACGTACGATTATTTTGAACAAGGTGTCAATCGATGCGTATTGACATTCATGTGATTCTATTAAATTTTTTAAAAAATTCTTGGAGCCGTTTTTTAATTTTTAAAAAAAAAGTGCAAAAAATTAGGTTTTTTTCTAAAACACAAAATTTTTAACCTGATTTTCAAACCTAAGTAATCAATGTATATAAAATTTACATACTCCAAATAGTTCTTGTTAAAAATCAGCAAAAGTTTTTTTCATGATTACAGAAAAAATTAAATAAAAAATAAAAAATTATTAAACGTTCAAGGTCATTTACGTCATTCATTATATCTCGAGAACTAAATATAATCTTTCCACCGTTAAGGTTTCAATCGACGCGTATTATCATTTTTATGATGTTTCTATATTTTAAAAAATTGTTAGAGCAAGTTTTTTAATTTATTAAAAAAAAATTGCAAAAATAGTGTTTTTTTTTCATAAAATAAATCATTTTTAACCTGGTTTGCACATCGTAATAATAAATGTTTGTAGAATTTATAAAATTTTATCAATTTTTGTAATGAAACCCGCAAAAACTTTTCTCATGATTACAAAAAAAAATTAAATAAAAAATAAAAAATCATTCGAAGTCACCATGTAAAAAGAGTTCATTCATAATACCCTAACTCTCTTATTCTAAAGACATGGTTGTAAAGTCAATCAAAGTTTATTAATATTTGCAAAATTTGAGCAGATTTTCAATAGTCTTCACAGTACCATGTTTTAACTGTAATGAAAAAGCTGCTTTGTAACCTATCTCCCCTCCGATTGATCCGCGTGAAAAATGAATCAAACCAATGCACCAAAATCCTTACTTAATCAATTGACGCTCGAGTAGATGTTATGATTAATATTAAGTCATTCCAATAACTTTTACGAGAAGTACATTTTTATTATTTCCATAATTATTATTGTGTTTACTAGTTTTAATATCTTTTTAGATATTACTGGGAAGTTGACCGTGTGGACCTCATGGGTCGCACCTCACGGCTTGTTCTTTTTGTAAATTAAGGTCTAAGGAGGGGGTGCAAAACGTGTCTCCAAAGTGTTACCCCTATTTATATTACATTTACGGTAAAAATGATATTTACAATTTTTTTGACTTTTTTTTATATATTTTTTATTTTTTGCGAAAAAAAATCTTTTTTTTTGTTTGAGTTGTATATACAATATTCGGTCAGGAACATCATATTCAAAAAATAAAAGTATATGTATTTATCGCGTAAGGTTTATTGTACCCTCGAATTACGTCGTTTTCGAATTACGTAGCAAATTCTCGGAACCGAAGTAAATCGAGGGACTATTGAATATATATATATATATATATATATATATATATATATATATATATATATATATATATATATATATAAACGTATATATATTTGCAGAATTAATTTATTTCAAAAATGCATTAAATGTACTCTCAGTTGTAGAGTTCCAATTTGAATTCCGGTCCAATTTTCCCGATGAGGCAAGTATTATTCAAAATATAATTATTTTTGTTCAAACTCTGTGTTGTTTTGTTAGTTTGTAAAAATGGCGCCGTGTCAGTTATTTTATTTTTACATTTTCCTTCTTGCAACCTTTAAAAGTTATATTGGCTACGAAAAATACATACATACATACATACATAAACCTTAATTTTCAATACGTAATATTTTTGGATTATCATCAACTGCCTAGACGTCTTACGTGAAAATTGCATCTTAACATCTTGCATCGGGACTGCTTGGCGGCATGTTATTTTCAGAAATTTGATTTGGTGCCGGACTTTCAGCTCACTCAGCTGTAAATGAGCTTCTGACCCAAATGAGAGTAATAATCACTGTTAAGCATGATGCTAACCACTTCACTTCTTAGTGACCCCAATTTGTGCTGTTGCATTAATTATTTTTCTTTTCTTTTCTGTACATATTGCTGGAAAAAAATAACAAAAGAAATTTCGCCAAAAAATAAACAGCAAATCCTCGAGGATATGCTTGAAACTCGTAGAGCTGTGAAAATCACCCGAACTCATAAAATTCGAATGTAGTTTTAGTACAATTGTCAATTCATTGGCAGAGTTAAGTCTGTATTTGAATAGACTGACACTTCATTTAAAATGACAGCTTTTGAAAATTGTGTTTATGCTAGTGATTATTAGGCTGTTTGAAGGTATCATTTGCATTCACATTTCCATTCGACAATGGAAAAAAGTTGGGAGGGGGTTGTTACAGCAATATTTTGCGTAACGTTCACTCTTACACCGTAGCCGATCATGCCCACCCGGCTTAAATCCGCGAAGAGGGATGTGGGAATAGTTTTCAATAAGGTCGCCATCCATATCTGCGCCGGGACTGCCCTGTCCGCGAATCCGGAAACGGGAACAGGGTTCGCGACGACCCAAAACCAACGACTAAATAGGGAGCTTGAAACAAGGGACACAAAATCCGGAAACGCGACGTCCGCTTCGCCACTTCACACAATCAGCAATCTATTCAAGGCGTTATTTTATTCTTTTTCTTTTTATTATTATTATTAAACCTACCTATCTATCCCTATCTATAAATACTTAATTTTATTTACAATTTGTCTCTTCTTCTTAAGCCTATTTTCGCCGTACGTAATCGGATAACGCTTGTCGTTCGGTAATGTTGGTAGGGTCAATAACTTTCGGTCTTATTGTTGTTATTGTTGCCGTCCTTTCTAATTTGGCTCCACTCCTCCTATTGATCGAATTCGTACAATCTTGGTAAGCTAGCGTAGATGTCGCTTTCGTCGTACTGTTCGATGTTGTGGGGGTTGGGTTGGTCGGATTCGCTCGTCTGGCTGTTGGAGTCACGCGAGTTACATATCGTAATTCTCATGATTTACCGGGAACGGGTACAATTGCTGAGAAACCCAAACCACTGGCTTGGTAAGGTATATGTTGCACAAAAACAACAAGTTCTCTCACTTTACGCTGCACCGACAGCATTTCCAATTTAAAACGCTGACGCCAGAAAAACTCGAGAAAAATGGAATGTGCAGAAAAGTGGCAGTCGGGAAGAGCTTAGAGTCGAGAACGGCGGTCAAACGTAAATCCGTGTTTAATGATTTAAAATAAAGAATTTTGCCAGGAAAATAAAAGGACTTATTATTTTTTTTTAACTATAGATATTTTGCCCGAGAGCAAAAATAACTAACTCGCGTACACACTATTTTACAGAAAAACCCCTTTCACTTATACTATATGAGTATTCTTCTGGCACTTGGTATTTTTTTCAAATTGCTTATCTTCAAAAGTATCCTTTGAATCCACTCAAAGCTCTCGGAAAAATATCGTAAATATTCTCATGGGTCAATTCTTGAACAGTTCACTTCGTCTAAATGTTTATAAAATTCGGTTTTTTGATCTCAGCACTCATCTTTACTTTCTCTATATATTTTCATAACCAAAACTGGGAAATTACTGTAGAAAAATTTTCACTGTAAGATTTGCGCGGTCACGACAACACACATCGCACTGTTATTACTCGAAGATCTGAACTCGAAAACTGCACCGCTCAAGCTTCGTACCCAATAAAATTCGACACCCAAAACGCATTCGGCTTCGACTTATCCAGCTCCGCACCGACAAAGATCCCGTCAGCTGTTCCGCAACCCTATTTATGCGAAAACCCCGATCCCGTTGCTGCATCCACGGTCAATGGCCCGCCTAGTTTGCTGACCCCATCAAAGCTTCCTTGCTTGGGACCGGTTTTGGTGACGCACGTCAGCTGGCGATTGAAGCTTCATGGGTTTGGCCAGAGCGTTGCACCACGGTGCGGGGGGGGGGGGGGGTGCTGTGACTGCTGCTTCTGTGATGTGCTTAGAGTGCTGGTGAAATAATCGTGGCAGTCGTTAACCATGGTGAATTGCAAGTACCAATGGTTGTGGGTATCACAGACGCATAGGGGACTCCATTTGCGTATCGTAGACCGAGAGGAGCCTGGATTTGGATCTGTTACGGCGATTGGATGAGCGTTGTTTGTTGCCGTGATTGCTGGCAACTTATCTGCAGGGTCTGTGACGTTGACTATAATGCATTTAGCTGTTGAAGATACTTCAATCACGCAGCCTCGCGCGCACGCAACATAACTACCTACTTAGTTACCTAATGCAATATCCTTCAATACCTACATCTCCTCTATATTTATATAATTCAAACCTCTACTCCCTACAATATAATTCATTAGTAACAATATAATTCTTAACTGGCTTGATTGTGTGAAGTGACGAACGTAACATTATCAATTTTTTTAACAAGACAGCATTTACTCGCACGTTGGTTTGGGGTCTTCAAAAACAGGGCAGACCCCCATTTTGCGCTTATGAGTTTTTGGATGCTTGCTGCTTTCCGCGTCAATACTGTCCTCCCTTTATTTTCTCGGCAGGGTGCATCTAGATATTTGTGCAGTATATATGTATTCCACATGCTTTCAGAAGATCTGGGAATTACTTGGGACATGTTCAAAATGATTAATACTCCTCCGATTATCACACATTCGTGAAAGATTGGAAGCGTGATCCCTACAAGCAGTAGGTTCTCTGAATTTTTTTGATGCATAGTTTAAACTGGGTATGGTAAGTGTTTCTAATTCCCAGTAAACCGTTCGCATCGATCGTCACAAGATTGAGTTTGTGGCTGAGCAATGAAAAACTTTTGCTGTGGAATATTCCTTTCTTGAAATCGCTTTTACATCACCATCTTTGTTTGCCATTGTAGAACCAAATCCCACCCCATCCCAAACACCATGATACGTTCAATTTATGCATATCAATTTAGGCGGCGCCGTGTTGGTTCTTTTTTACCCTTTACATTTTCTTTCACTAAGAGTCGTTGATTGACGGAGAACACGAAAATCAACTACATCTTATTTAAGTATTTCCACTGCAACTCCAGAAATTCTAGTTGATTCCAATAAAACCATTCATTTTTCCGTGTACTTCTCCAAGAAAAGAGCATATTTTTGGCTGTACTTATTGCGTTATATTGTATTTTTTAAGAATTGGCTAACCATAACATATTCTGTCCGTATGTAAATAGAATTAATCAAGGACATAGCTTCTATGCCATTCAATTTTTAAATTGATTTTCACACATAGTCAAGCTTTAGTGGAAATGTTTGATGCTTTTTACCAACATCTTCAATATAGCGGTTTCAATAATGACATTTTTTGCCAAATTTCTTGGAATTCTAAGCACATTATAATTAACTTATATGAACTGTAACACATAAATAATGTTGCTTCTCAATTTTGTGAGGTGAAATTCTGCATTTGGTTTTTCACTTTCTTACTTAGACTTTAGGTAATGAAAAAATCTAGATTAGTTTATGTAGGTATCTATCATGACACACAGTATGTTTAAATGAATGGAATGAAGTTTTCAAGGTATAATATCGCTTGACTGAACAAGGCTCAAATGGAATGGATTGCATCCGTGCATCACCGATATATTCGCAAACCCACACAAACAGTCTCTGCATCATCACTATTGAAAGGATAGCACAAAGTCCTGCAATATTAAATATGAAAATATGATCATATAATATCATTGTGGATTAAAAGCATCGAAGAGATTCCACATGATTCCTGTAGCTAGTGCTGAGTCGTTCGACAAAAGCGTTGATAAAATGTATCAGCCTCAATAATGTCAATCCATCACAGGACTTCTATCGAAACTTTATGCAAGGGGAGAAGCGATCAAAATTAAATCTATGAACTAAAACATCCTAATGGAAGTGGCTTGAACTAATTTCTTTGTTCACTATGTCCTGAATTTGCAGCATCGCATCCTTTGTGTGAATACGCTCACGAGGGGGCATGACTATTTGCACCCATATTATCTGGGCCGCATGGTGTTTCTTGGGGTGCTTTATTTCATTACCATGCAAAGATTGACGTAGGTGGAACAAGAGAGCATATGAGCGTGTTATCAATTGAAGTTTACATAGAAGGAAGACTAAATTATAAAATGTAGACATGGACAGCAGTTGCATTTGTATCCTGGGAGAATGGAGTGGACGGTAACTTTGACTTAACTAGGCCATTTTAAGCTTCGAATTGCAAGCCAATAGGGCACGTTCGCATTTGCAGTTTCAATATAAACCGTTAAATTTTCAACTTCCCAGTAGTTCTTGTAATCGCCTCGAAAATCGAAATTGAAATTTTCAACTTTTCTTTACGTTTTGAGGTCTATAGAGTATATATAAAGTGTTTTTAGAAAGGAAGATGTATGTGTGTGTGTGTGTGTACGTACGTACGTTCGTACGTTCGTGGACACTTTTTTCTACGAGCATAACTCACGTAAACAAAGTCGTATCGACTTCGTTGAGGTGTCAATCGAAGCGTCTTTGCAATCTTAAGAGCTGATTAGTTTTTGGAAAACTTCGGTCGGGGGGGGGGGGGGGGGTTTGCTGTTTTCACCCCTTGAAGGTCAACCATGTTATGCGCTATATCTCACGATTCAAACGTACAATTTTTTTAAACAAGGCGTCAATCGACGCCTTTTAACATTTATGTGATTCTATCAAATTTTTAAAAAAATTCTTCGAGCCGTTTTTTAATTTTTTTAAAAAAAAGTGCAAAAAATTAGGTTCTTTTTCAAAAACACAAAATTTTTAACCTGATTTTCAAACCTAAGTAATCAATGTTTATAAAATTTATATATTCCAAATAGTTTTTGCGAAAAAACCAGCAAAAGTTTTTTTCATGATTACGAAAAAAATTAAATAAAAAATAAAAAATCATTAAACGTTCAAGGTCATTTACGTCATTCATTATATCTCGAGAACCAAATATAATCTTCCAAACATTAAGGTGTCAATCAACGCGTATTATCATTTTTATGATGTTCCTATATTTGAAATAAATCGTTAAAGCGTTTTTTTTATTTATTAAAAAAAATTGGAAAAGTAGTGTTTTTTCATTAAAAAAAATAATTTTTAACCTGATTTGCACATCGTAATAATAAATGTTTATAGAATTTGTAAAATTTTATCAATTTTTGTAGAGAAACCAGCAAAAACTTTTCTCATGATTACAAAAAAAATTAAATTAAAAATATAAAATCATTCAAAGTCACCATGTAAAAAGGGTTCATTCGAATCATTTTACTTTAAATCTCTTATTCTAAAGACATTGTTGTATAGTCAATCAAAGTTTATTAATATTTGCAAAATTTGAGCAGATTTTCAAAAGTCTTCACAGCACCATGTTTTAACTTTAATTGAAAAAACTGCTTTGTAACCTGTCCTCCCTCCGATTGATCCGCGTGAATAATCAATCAAACCAATGCACCAAAATCCTTACGTAATCAATTGACGCTCGCGTAGATGTTACGATTAATATTAAGTCATTCCAATAACTTTTATGAGAGGTGCATTTTTATTATTTGAAGTAGTATTATTTCCATAACTATTATTGTGTTTAATATTTTTAATATTTACATATGTAGATATTACTGGGAAGTTGACCGTGTGGACCTCATGGGTCGCACCTCACGGCTTGTTAATCTGATTTCCACAACACAGTAATAATTGTTTGTAAAATTTAAATATTCTCTTTATTTTTCGACAAGAAACCAGCAAAACTTTTTTCCGAAAAAACTTAAATTAAAAATAAAAGATCATTCAAAGTCACCATGTCAAAAGTGTTCATGCTAATGATTGATCTTATTCTAAAGACAATGTTGTTTAGTGAATCAAAGTTTGTTAATATTTGCATAATTTAAGCAGATTTTGAATAGTTTTAACAGTACCCTGTTTTAATTTTAACAAAAAAACTGTTTACATTTTGAAAATAAAAACAAATTAATCAAATTTTCATTTGTGAACGCTTTGAATGGTGAAATGTTTTGTAGTCAACAAATTGCAAGATCATTTGCTGTAAAAAGCTTTCATCAAATAAAAAATTGTAGTTTTGAGTAGATTTATTCTTTAGTGTTCGTAAGATTTCAATTACTTCCTCCATCATTTTGTCTAAACATTTTACTTTTTACATGCAATTCAACTGATTATTGACTGCATATTCAATGTTTTTCAAAACCAAATGAAAATAAGAAATAATTATTAGTCTCCTGAAAAAATACGAATTCTGTGATTATGCCGAAGTGCCAATTTTCAACAAAACTATTCATAAAGGCCATCTCGCGACAAAATCTCTTCAGTGGGCGTAATAACAAAAACTGCATTCATTTTTCTTATCGGTTTTTTGTCGTTCGAACATTGATATGAAGATAACAAATAACGTAAAAAAGGCTTTGTAACCGAGCCCCCCCCCCAATCCCGATTAATCCGCGAGAATAATCAATCATACCCCTTACCTACGTGAGCAATGGACGCTCCCGTAAATGCTACGATGAGTATTAACTCATTCCAAGTACTGTTATGAGTCCTTCTAATTATCATTTAAAGTAGTAGTATTTTCATAATTATTATTGTGTTTAGTATTTTTAATATTTATGTAGATATTACTAGGAAGTTGACCGTGTGGACCTTCAGGGTCGCACCTCGCGGCTTCTTCTGTATGTATTTAAAACGGAATTTTTGCCCCTTAGTTACCATTCTGGTATAAAACCAGCTAACCGTGCAAAGCATGAACGATCATGGGTTATTGCAACTGATAAAATTCACTATCATTTCAAACATTTAATTTTCTCACTAAGCTCTGCTCCTTTGCATTAACTCGGTTGATTTAATTTTTCAAATCTTCATAAAATAACGTAATCCTAGCTGTAGCATTATCCGCAGCACAAATACAATCGAATGGACACCTTAACAAAATGTACAAGGCATCAGATGTTAAACTAACTATTCGTAGCATTTTTAATGAGGTACCATCGTATTCCTAATGAGCGAATCCTTTTTCATTTCTCTCTACTTTTGCAAGACGTTCAGACAACACGCATTGCCATATTGAACGTGATTTAAGTTATCTCCAGGCACTTATTTTCACGGCGAAACACAATTTCCATCCATCTTCAAAGAATTTTCAGCGACAAAAAAGAGGACGCAAAAGTCATCGTCAGCCAGATCTCTGACTCCGGAATATTTCAGGGATTCAGCTACGTGATACGTGCGGGACTTTTTCTTATCGCTGCCTGGTCGACTTTCGGTTACACAAGCGCCAAAATATTTTCCGGGATGCCTGTTCTAATGATTGTGCTATACCCTGGCTCATCCTTGATCCAACAGCCGCAGCGCTCGGTCGCCAAGCCTCGTCATTTGGGCGGAAGATACAGCCGCCACGCTAAATAAATCGATAGGACACCACACTATCCGTTTTGAGATATTATCCTTGCGATGTGGCTTCAAGGACCGACCACTTAAATTTATTAACTTTTGTCGACGGATTGCAATTTGTGGATGTTGCCGTTTTTTGTTTCCATTTGGATTGGACAATGGAGATGCCAGCAAGGACCCTCCAGGAGGTTGTTAGGAAAGAATCAAGGTAACAGAGACGTTATGTGTTCAAAAAATACTTGACGCGAGCTCATAGGCGCCACTTTACATTTCAAAGGAACGTTACAATGAATGCCGTGAGTGTGGGGTTGGATACGGGGGTTGCTGAAAGCCTAAGATGCGATTGATAGCAATCAAAAGTTTTCGCCTTGAAACACGAAACTCGCATTTGTGGGGATTGTAATTTTGTAACAATCTCGAAAAAAAATGGAGGTGTCTTGCGGAGTTAATTGAAAAAATTATTTTTGAAATGTCTGGCATTCTCATCTGAGATTGGTTGATATGCTTAAAATTACGATAAGTTTTGGAGTTTAGTTAGTAAATATAAAAGCGGACGACATACAATGGAAAACAGTATCATTTAAATTTGTTAAATGTCGGTATGATTTTCGTCACTCTAGATGTGCGGAATGATTTACAATATATGAAGGGAAGGTTGAAAAATTTAATTTATCAGTTATGGCACTATTGCAAACAATCGTGATTCGCAACATCATATGGTCATCAAGTTTCAACATGTTCTTAAAATAACTTACGGTTGCCTATATTCCAGCCCTAAAACACAATTTGAAAATCATGAGCATCTTTTTTAAACCATTATTACTTTGCCCATTGATTGTTTCCAATTTCCCAATATTTATTCATTTACCCTTTATACCCTGCATGGAAACACTACTTTAAAGTGTATATGCACAAATTTACCAACTCAACATCTCTGGCAACTTCTTCACATGGTTATGGTTGAAAAATCCTTTATGGTGAGCCAAAAAACCGGCAGCTGCAGGTTTACAAGAACTTCCCATATACTGGGAATAAACATTTATAATGAGAAAGAGGATGATACGATTAGTATTGACTAATTCCACTAACTGTAATGCCTCGTTACTTTGATTATTCTTTAAAGTGCTTTTATTTTTACAGTTGTTGTTATTAATTATCTAAATATTACTGTGAAGTTGTTCATGTGAATTTTAGAGATCGCACCTCACGGCATGTTGTATCTATAGATTCCCATAAATTATTCGGTACACCCAACACAAAATACGTTTTGCTTTCACATTTGTCCTATCTACATTTCTTAACTTCCCAGTGTATGGGAGGTTCTTGCAATCGCCTCGAAAATTGAAATTGAAATTGAAATTTTCAACACATCTTTTCGTTTTGAGGTCTTTAGAGAAAAATTACAGTGTTTTTAGAAATAATTATGTTTGTGTGGGTACGTACGTACGTTCGTGGACAGTTTTTTCTACGTTTTCTAAGTCGTATTGACTTTGTTGAGGTGTCAATCGAAGCGTCTTTGCAATCTTCAGAGCTGATTAGTTTTTGGGATACTTTAGTCAAGGGGGTTATTTGTTTTGCCTCTTTGAAGGTCATTTCTGCCATGCGGTTTATCTCGCGAACCAAACATACGATTTACATTGTCAAGGTGTCAATCAACGCGTATCAAAATTTGCGTGAATCAGTCGAATTTTGTAAAAAATCGTTGGAGCCGTTATGGGGGGAAGTACCTTTAGACACTTTTTAAAATCAATTTTTTTTAATTATTTGATTCGATAGATATATCGCTTAAGAATATCATGTCAAAGTTTCAAAAGCTAATTCTCAAAATTGTGGAAGATATGCACCCCGGAAATGCCGAGTTCTTTTTTTCTTGACCACAAACTTTAAACGGCCTTTTTCTCGAAACCATGTTTTTTAACATTGCATAAGTGATAATAAAAAAACTAGTGAATCAATTTTCATCATCTAGCATTCATTTTAAAGAGCATAAAAAACTGTTCTATATGGACTAAAGATTAAAAAAACAAATTACTTTGGGACTATTTTTGACGAAATTTTTCGTCAAAATCGTAATTTGTTTTTTTAGCCTGTTTTGAAGGGTTCATTTTCGAATTTTGCAAATATTTTAGTCTATCTACTGAAAAAACCCTCTCGAGTAAGAAAATGTTTGGTTTGTTGATTTCAGATGAAAATTGCAACCAGCATCGCTTACGCAATTTACGACGTCAGCGACGACATGGCTTTCAAGATCCTTGAAAAATTTACTAATTTTCAACTTTCACTTTTGTAGAATATGTTTTTTTCAACCTCAAACATCGCCTAAATTAAATATTATACTGATTTAATAACAACGGTCTTCATTTCCTTACAAATCAGTTGCAAAAAAGACTTTTTTCGGCCTCTAAAGGTACTTCCCCCCTTAAGAAATAAAAGTGCAAAAAATTAGGTTTTTTTTAATAAACAATAAAATTTTAACCTGATTTACGGAAGACAGTATTCAATTTTGATAAAATTTATATACTTCAAGCAATGCTTGAAAAAACGTCATCAAAACTTTTCCTCATGATAACAAGAAACCTTAAATTAAAAATAAAAAATCATTAACAGTCATCATGATCTTCAAGGTCATTTCTTTCATTCACTATATCTCACGAACCAGATATAATATTTGCATCATTAACGGATCAATCGACGTGTTTTAACATCTTTTTGATTATTTTAACATTATAAAAATCCGTTTCAACGGTTTTTTCAATTTAATAGAAGAAAATGAGAAAACTTAAGGTTTTTTTTCATAAAAAATATTTTATTTAACCTGATTTGCACAATACAGTAATAAATGTTTCTAAGATCAGTTTTTGAAGAGAGATGATATGATTAATATTAATTCATTCCTGTTACTGCTATCAATACCTCTCATTATTATTATTTAAAGTAGTACTATTTTCAAAATTATTATTGTGTTTAATATTTTTAATGTTTATCTAGATATTACTGGGAAGTTGACCTCAAGGTTCGCACTTCGCGGCTTTTTATTTTTTGTAATCATGAGAAAAAGTTTTACAAAAACTGTTCGGAGCATATAAATTTTATAAACATTAATTACTGTGTTTAGCAGATCACGTTAAATATTTATTGTTTATGAACAAAAAAAACTTAATTTTTGGCACTTTGTTTTAACAAATTAGAAAACGGCTCTAACGATTTTTTTATAATGTGATAAAATCACAAAAATGTTAATACGTGTTGATTGACACCTTGACCTTGCAAATACTATGGTTGGTTCGCGAGATAAAGCGCATGACAGAAATATTTTGCAAATGGTCAAAACAACAAACTCCCACGAACGAAGTGCTCCAAAAACTAATCAGCTCCTAAAATTGCAAAGTCGCTTCGATTGACACCTCAACAAAATCTATGTGACTTTGTTTACGTGAGTTATGCTCGTGGAAAAAACTGCCCACGAACGCACGTATCTCACTTTCTAAAAACGCTTTAAATATACTTTAAAGACCTCAAAACGTAAAGATATGTTGAGAATTTTCATTTAGATTTTCGAGGCGATTACAAGAACTTCCCATGTACTGGGAAGTTAACAAGCCATGAGGTGCAACCCTTGAGGTCCACACGGTCAACTTCCCAGTAATATCTACTTAAATATTAAAAATATTGAACACCATAATAATAATGAAAATAATGCTTCTTTAAGGGGTTGCATAGGTCTTGTATTTTCGGAAAATCGATAATTTTTTTAGAGATTTGAATACCGCGTGGTCGGTACGTGGGCTCTGCCTTACCTTGCGTATTATACGCATGCAGCGCAGTTCTACCACGTAAAATCAGCTCCTTTCTTTTTCATCAAACATCATTGCAGAACGAATCGACCGATTTTGCTGAAGGCTTTCATCAAAAAAATGACAGTTTTTAGTAGTTTCGTTCAGTAGTGTTCGCAATATCTCAATTACTTCCTCCCTCATCAGTTGTTATACCTTTTATTTTTTACATGCAATTAAATCAATTATTGACTGCATATTCAATGTTTTTTTTAAAACTAACTGAAAAATAAGAAATAACTATAAGTCTCACCGTTGTGAAATCGTCATGCCAGTCACGGAAATTTTGAGCGCAATTATTCAAAATTTTTAAAACTTTTGAGGGATCTTCACAAATTATCCTAGGCTCAATTCTTTCACCCTTTTTTGTACACTTAGCGCAACTGTAAAACCACTATCCGATGTTATATCGTAAACGCCAACTTTTAACACATCATCGCTATTTTCAACACTGACTAAAATAAGCTACAATTAATTTTTCGAGTGTTTCGCAACAAAGACTATCAATAATAAAATGTTAACAAAGACCACTTCCTGAGAAAAAGGTTTGAACTACGAAATTCGTGAAATAGCTGTGTAATATCTTTGTCTATTTGCAGGTAATTTTTCAATTTTATCCTTCAAAGTGGAAGGAGGTTTGTTTAGAGCAGAAGATTAACTACTATGCTGTACACTTCATTGAGCAATTCTGGCAGCACTACTATTTTTGGATATTACGGATAGTGGCTCTTCGCTATTGCCTACGACAATTATTTCTTCAACTCATTCCCTTCTTTTGGATTTTATCAAGATTTACAATAAGATATTGGTGAAACAGGAACATCAATCATTTTCAAACAGTTTTCTCTTCTTTCAGTTATTGCCGTCAAGCGGCTAATAACTTCTTTTTGTTCCCTTTCGTAAAATCCAGAAGCTTCTCCAAGCGCACCCGTCTTAACTCTTTCAATCACACTTCTGAATAAATAATAAAATAGTTCTTTCTTTATTTTGTTTGTATTTAGGGTAGAAATAGCTTAAAAATACGATTATATAAAATATTAAGTTTAAGGATTTTGAGAAACAAGGGGGTTGCTATGGTAACCACCAAGGCTGAGAAGCACTAATACACTAAGGTGAATTACATTTGAAACGCAAATCTATATAGGTATTTCTGAATATCACACAAATGCAAAACACATTCAAGTCCATGAAATCAAACTCTATCAATAGAAAAAATCCCCCACTAACATTTTGTACAAAATTATTTTTGGAGCACGTTAGAAAAATACTAATTATTAACTTTTGAATTCAAAAATATAGCCACATCAGCAAAAACTTAAACCAAGAATAGATTAAACTAAATACAGCACAAAGCGAAAGCTTAGGATAGTTCAACCGTTGTTTGTTAGATAGCATGTATTTTCATTCAAAAAAAATTAATTAGGTGGTTAGTGTTACTAACCACCCAGCCTGAAAGAGTTAAACAATACTTTCTTTGAATTATAGAAACTTTACTCGCTTTCATTAACTTTTTTCTTTTACTTTAACGCACAAGAATTGTTCGTGGAATGAGCTGCCTCAGTAACATACGATAAATCGATAAATATGAATTTCAATGAACATTTCTTTCATTTTACAGAAAGTCAACCACTCTCAGTATCATGATAATATCAAACGTTCAAATTTGTTCAACTGCAGCGAATGTTGACATTCACCAACACTTACGCTCAGATAAAATTTCACAAGATGGTTTTCTGGGTAACAATAATATTAATGCAGGTTAAGTACACTGATGTGAGGGCAACATTTTGGAATCTCCACTAACCATTCTAGCGTTCACTTTGCAGAGCCTAGGCACATCATTAATCACAAATTGATTGTGTAAGTAGTAATGCGGCTAACGAGAGAAGTATCCCGGTATAAAAACTTTCCCTGCAAAGTTGGACTAGAAATCCCACGGAACGCGGACCTCTGAACAAATTGATGCTTTAAGTGCATCATGCTAAGGCGCATCCTGAGCCTGAGAATAATTGAGCAGATTAGTAAATTCATTGTAAGCATGAAATGAATCCTCTGCTAGGCAAATCAGTGATATCGATGCTTTCGAATGCTGGGAGGACTCAGGAGACGCAACTGCTATTGAGATTCGAAAACTGGAAGAACACCGAAGCAGCCGCAGGTAGTATCTTCTGGAATCGAAGGCTCGATGCGGGTGCATGCGCCTTTGATTCTAAAGAAATGTTTTCTTAGGTTAAAGGATAACTTTCCAACATCTACGAAATTTACTTTACAACATTCGAATGCCAGCATTTTACTGTGCTTCGCGCGCAACCTAGGATAGTACCACAAGGTAATTTACACCCGACCATTTATTGTATACATATCGATTCCTTCAGCGAGTCACAATTAGAAGTATCTACAAATCTGAGCTATGAGTGTCAAATTCAACATCATAATATCTTTAGATCAAGTTCAAATCTTTTGTTTGGTTACTTTGCAAACGAAAATACCCAAACATATTTTTTGGCTCAGGCTGAGCTTCCACGTAATTGAATGTAGACTCTAGCTCATTAGACCAATGTCCAACTTACTTCGCTCAACTAAATTCCAATTGCATGCCTGAAGCACTGTGAACACGTAACTCCCGCAACTGCTAGATGGACCCTCACTCCCTTGAGGGTCCTTCCCGTGTTGCTTTCGAAAATGGAATTAATAAATTGATTTCTTTACTCCCACGTGATCCGTGGCGGTGCGATTTTCAGCAGTTTAGCATTCCTCGTATGAACACGAAATATGGCAATTAAGTGCTAGGGGTAGGGTTGGGGCGGTTCAAGTTCGCCGGGCCAACGTAGATGTTATTGAGTGGAGCGTTATTTGCATGCAGCTAAATCAACGGCACGTGAAATTCGAGCATAAGGATTCCACGTCTAATCGTTGTGGATCTTCAGCTGCGATATTGAATAATGCTCGCAAGGACTGGAAAGGCGAGCCTATTGTTTGCCTAGTTTGCTTTCTTAGCGAGGTTAGCTATTGTTTGGACAAATCAATGTGGGTTGGATGTTTGAAGTGGTCTTAATTACTTCACGACGGCTTCCAGATAATCATAAACCAAAACTGGATTCATATAAATTCGTTGCTGTACAACCATCGAAGGAGTATTGCTTTCATCATTGACGACTGATTCATTGCACTCATAAATCTGGTTTCCTCAAAGTTCCGTTCAAATAGCTGCAAATCTATCTATTTGCCTAAACTCACTCCGTTCATGCACGAAAAGATATCTTTCAGAATGGTTCACATGCTTTTTAGTTTGTAAACGATTTACTTCTCTTCATTTTTGAAGGATCACTCAATTATAGTTGTTTAAGGATTCTAGTGAAATCATTATCAGTGTCAGGATAAGCTTACAGCTTATCTCATTAGCTTTTGAATAAACAAGCATTTCATACCCATCTAAGATACCCCAGAAGTCGGAAATGATTATCTCCATTGAAAGTTTGTTTAATGATTTCAGCCGTTTCGGTTCGCTCAATTGAGCTGATATCTATTAATTTTTCATGCCCTGACGAACAACGTCAAGTCCAAAGTCAATGGAGAGTACCTATACGGGATTCTATATCCGAAATCATATTTCTGGTGAGCACATACAGTAGCATCTTGTTATATAATCGATAATGGCAACTTCTCAATATAAGCAACGCAACCAGAAAATGTTGACTCGATATGGGTAAATGCATTGGAAACATGAAATCAAATTGAATAACAAAGACTCCAAGCAAATCGAAATTTTATTAGGCGTTATTGACATCAAGCGCGGTTGGTTTCTTCAAATATGATGTGTTTACATTTACGTTCTTCTATTTTCATCAGAACGAAAAAAATGGAAAATGAATAAGGAATTATTGAATACGATGATTGGTTTGTGAAGAAGCTCTCAAAATATTCCCAAATATTTACCAAATGGTAAAAAGGAGGCTTTGAAGCTGCATATTGAATATTTAGAAGGGATATAGGGTTTTGGTTATAGATGAAATGATATGAATCCGACCACTTAGAATTTTTGAAACCATCCACCAAAGTTATAGGTTCTGACCTAAAGGAGAGATAATGATAATGTTTTTACTATTTAAAAATCATAGAGCACCTAAAAATAAAACCTAAATGCCGGTGAAACGCAAAAGTAACAAATATGCTTAAATGATTTTTCTTCCATCTGAACAATGACTTCATGATATCGATGCAGATGTTCAAATGTATCTCTTATCGAAAAAAAAACTAACCACCAAATCCTGGTCTGGTAAAAACAAATGAACCTTGTCATCTGCAGAAGGGGAAGCTGTGCAGGGAATACAAATTTAATAACGGTGATATGTTTCTCCGTGAAATGTACTGCTTGACTACAACCCATGCACTAAAATGCCATTAATCTTACTGAAAAAAAAATCTACAAAGGATTTGTTTCAACTCATTTGGCTGGAGGTAAAGCCGGTATTTTAAAGAGCCTTTCGCACAAATAAATCTTCAGCATCCCATATACTTTATCCAATGTCTGGAGTGTTTTGGAAGCGTGTCAAATAAGGAAGTGCTTTGAAAAATTAATGCTTGCAGAAGACGTTTGAAATGAAGAGGACGATATTTAGAAAAAGGGAATCATTGCTTGGTTGGATGTTGATACGGAACAAGTTTTGGACAGGCAACGCTGCTCAAGAGCAATAAAACCAGAATACAGCTTCATATGAATAGATTCATATGTCCAAAAAGTTTCCAAAACATGTCCTGCTGATCAAACCGAGACGATAAGTCACATTTGGAAACAGTTTTCAACGTATTTTTTGCATAATAGACGTAAACTGGATACGATAATTGCAATTTATTGAGTGCATGTGACTTATTTCGCAATTTATAGCCAAGACTTCAAGACAAAAAGGGTGACGGACTCAATACTTTGTGTTTCTGATCAAATAGATGAAAGTAGCGAAAGGCATCCTCAGGACTTGCTTACAGCTTTCAATTTTTCGAAAAATAAAGAAAATCACATAAAAATCCAAGCCGCGAGGTGCGACGCTTGAGCTCCACACGGTCAACTTTTCAGTAATATCTAGATAAATATTAAATTAAAACACATTAATAATTATGAAAATAATAATACTTTAAATAATAAAAATGTACCTCTCATAAAAGTTATTGGTATGATTTTATATTAATCGTAACATCTACGCGAGCGTCAATTGATTACGTAAGGATTTTGGTGGATGAGGTGTTGATTGAATATTCACGCGGATCAATTGGAGGGGGTGCAGGTTACAAAGCCTTTTCTACGTTATTTGTTATTTGCATATCGATGCTTGGAGGACAAAGCAGCGCTAGCAAAAATGAGTGCAGTTTTTGTTATTACGCCCACTAACGAGATTTTGTCGCGTAATGGCCATTTTAAATAGTTGCTGTCAAAACTGCCGGCACTTCGGCATAATCACTGAATTTGTATTTTTTCACGATTTTACATCAATGAGACTAAAGGTGAGCCCGCATCTAAGCGGCACTACGCGACGCGACGAGAGTAGACAGAGTAGCGAAGCGGCAGTGCTAAATCGCACCAGCGCGGCGGATAACAGAAGGCAACTGCACTGATAAGTCATTAGTTGCTTGGTTCTCCACTCCATGCGCTGCCAATCATCAAATGACTTGAATGATTGCATTTGACGTCACGCGACGCTTCTTCGCAAAGTTGATCAAGCGACCAACTCGGTCGCAGCAGTTGGTGCCGCGTAGCATCGCGCCGCTCAGGTGCGGGTTTCTGCTTGTGTTCTCATGCAAAGAATACTTTGCTGAGTCGCGTCGCGTGGGCAGGGGAAGTGCTTCGTCGCGTAGTGTGGCGTAGATGCGGGCTCACCTTAATAGTTATTCCTTATTAACTTCCCAGTATATGGGAAGTTCTTGTAATCGCCTCGAAAATCGAAATTGAAATTTTCAACTTTTCTTTACGTTTTGAGGTGTATAGAGTATATATAAAGTGTTTTTAGAAAGGGAGATGTGTGTGTGTGTATGTACGTACGTACGTATGTACGTTCGTGGACACTTTTTTCTACGAGCATAACTCACGTAAACAAAGTCGTATCGACTTTGTTGAGGTGTCAATCGAAGCGTTTTTGCAATTTTAAGAGCTGATTAGTTTTTGGAAAACTTCGGTCGGGGGGGTTTGCTGTTTTGCCCGTTTGAAGGTCCTTTCTGTCATGCGTTATATCTCGCGAACCAAACGTACGATTTTATTGAACAAGGTATCAATCGGCGCGCATTGACGTTTTTGTGATTCTAGCAAATTTTTAAAAAAATTCTTGCAGCGGTTTTCAAACTTTTAAAAAAAAAGTGCAAAAAATTAGGTTTTTTTCAAAAACACAAAATTTTTAACCTGATTTTCAAACCTAACTAATCAATGTTTATATTATTTATATACTCCAAATAGTTGTTGTGAAAAACCAACAAAATTTTTTTTCGTGATTACAAAATAAATTAAATAAAAAATAAATAATCATTAAACGTTCAAGGTTATTTACGTCATTCATTATATCTCGAGAACTAAATACAATATTTCCATCATTAAGGTGTCTATCGACGCGTATTAACATTTTCATGATGTTTTTTATATTAAAAAAATCGTTAAAGCGGTTTTTCTAATTTATTAAAAAAAATGGAAACTATGTGTTTTTTTATAAAAAAATTCATTTTAACCTGATTTGCACATCGTAGTAATAAATGTTTATAGAATTTATAAACTTTTATCAATTTTTTGGAGGAACCAGCAAAAACTTTTCTCATGATTACAAAAAAAAAATTAAAAGTAAAAAATCATTCAAAGTAACCATGTAAAAAGGGTTCATTCGAATCATTATACCTTAAATCTCTTATTATAAAGACATTGTTGCATAGTCAATCAAAGTTTATAATATTTGCAAAATTTGAGCAGATTTTCCATAGTCTTCACAGCACCATGTTTTAACTTTAATGAAAAAACTGCTTTGAAACCTGCCCCCCTCCTCCGATTGATCCGTGTGAATATTCAATCAAACCAACGCACCAAAATCCTTACGTAATCAATTGACGCTCGCGTAGATGTTACGATTAATATTAAGTCATTCCAATAACTTTTATGAGAGGTACATTTTTATTATTTGAAGTAGTATTATTTCCATAACTATTATTGTGTTTAATATTTTTATTATATATGTAGATATTACTGGGAAGTTGACCGTGTGGACCTCAAGGGTCGCACCTCACGGCTTGTTTTTTTTTGTAATCATGAAAAAATATTTTGCTGATTTTTTACAAGAACTCTTTGGAGTATACAAATTATATAAACATTGATTAATGCTTTTTAAAAATCAGGTTAAACATTTATTGTTTTTGAAAAAAACCTAATTTTACGCACTTTTTTGAAAAATTAAAAAACGGCTCCAACATTTTTTTTTAAATTTTGACAGAATCATATTAATGTCAATACGCGTCGATTAACACCTTGATCAAGCAAATTCTATGTTTGGTTTGCGAGACAGAGTGCACGACAGAAATGACCATCAAAGGGTCCAAACAACAAACCGCCACGACCGAAGTATCCCAAAAACTAATCAGCTCTTAAAATTGAAAAAAGGCTTCGATTGATACTTCAACAAAATCGATACGACTTTTTCTACGTAAGTTATACTCTTAGAAAAAACTGTCCACGAAGGTACGTACGAGCGCACGTACACATACATCTCTTTTTCTAAAAACTATTTAAATATACTCTAAAGACGTCAAAACGTAAAGAAAAGTCGAAAATTTCAATTTTGAATTTTCGAGGCGATTACAAGAACATCCCATTTACTGGGAAGTTAATTGAGGAACATTTTGAAATAGAATCAAATCATTTGGAAGCCTAATGCTCCGAAAAAATTGTCTGTAATGAAAACCATCATCAGCTGTGATTGATGGTTTAAGAAAAACGTTATTTTTCAAGGACAAAAATTAAACAAAATAATCATGCTCTGCAAAAAGTGTTTCAATTTTTTCGAATCTGAAATTCCAGTTCGATTTACGTTGAAGTCAGTCAAACAGTATCATAGAAAGAACCAAAATATCCATTGTTTACGAGACAACAGATAAAAGAATTTAATTTTCCTGACAAACAATCATTGAAATATTTGTAATTAATCGCGTTCGCAGATTCACTGTTTCAGCAGAATAGCATGAAAGCAAGGCAGATTAATGAATTTTCCATATCCGAAGGATTCACATCAAAAATTGAATATGTTCCTGAATATGAGAAGATAAAATATTTAAACATATGAAATAAAAAGCCTATACTGACGGGAAAATACATTTATTTTGTCACGTTTATTTGTTTAATCACGAACTCTGGAAGAGCGTTTATGCTGGACCAAAACGATTTTTTGCAATAATATGTTTTTCGAGTAGCTCAAGAAAATTAAAGATGGTATTTTTTGTCGAAAATATGTCACAATATCTAATTAAAAGCATGCGACCAAATCAAAAGTAATTGAACGTTACATATCGACCGTAAATATCTTATAATTAGTATTGATTCCTAAGACACGCTATTTCATCAGGGACGTGATTCGTGAAATTATTTAGTGAAGGTTAGAAATAATCGTCGATAATAGAAAGATTAAATAGGCAATCGGAGGAGTACGCAGAGATGTTGCTTTTAAAGATTTCTAATGGATTTGGTGATAGATTCTGAACGAGATATTTTTTAGTATGCATCAAACACTGTTTAAAACTCACCTCAACTTTCGGTTTCGTTGTACAGAAATTATAACTAAAGCGTTGCCAAGTACAGCGGCTATGATGATTGTGCTAAAAATTACGCCTTTTATGAATAGAACGCTGAAGTCCAACCAGCCAGGACGACCATCTTCGATGCGTTCAGAAATAGATGTGGATTCGGAAACGTTGTAATCAGTAGAGTTGAAAATGTCGGCCGCCAGCGAGTCCTCGTCATTGAGAAACACAGCCATATCACCCGTCATTCCGATCGTCCTGTAATGGCACTCCTCCTGCCAGTGGACAACCTTTTACCACGATACAGCTCGCGCCTTTTCACTTTAAGACGTCGCATTTTTTCGCCGGACACAACAATATTGTTCGTAGCTTGTCATATCTTCACACTACATTCTGGACAGGATCAACAAGCAAATAGTCGAGAACTTCTTCCTAATCATCTGTGCATTGCAAATTTCAAGATGTAATTGCATCTACCTGGAAAATGATGAAAATGAATTAGCTTTTTGGACTTGAGACGTTGTTTGTATAAGTTTCAGACGTAACAATAAACATGCAAGCGGTGCTTATAAAAGAAAGAAAGGTCCACGAACATATGGGCAAGTTGATTGGTACTTGATCCTAACAGAGATATTTGGAACCACTATTGCTGCTAAAAACTGCCTCAAGGCTCCTTAAGACAAGACTACGGATCAACAGGTAAAAAAACAAGCCACGAGGTGCGACCTTGGAGGTCCACACGGTCAACTTCCCAGTAATACATAAACATTAAAAACATTAAACACAATAATAATTTTGAAAATAATACTACTTTAAATAATAATAATGAGAGGTATTCATAGCAGTAACAGGAATGAGTTAATTTTAATCATATCATCTACGGGAGCGTCCATTGATTACGTAAGCTTTTTGATGAACAGGAGCAGATTGATTTGAATGAATATTAACGCGGATCAATCAGCGGGGGCCTTTTCTACGTTATTTGTTATTTGCATATCGATGCTTGAAGGACAAAACAGCACCAGCAAAACTGACTGCAGTTTTTCTTATTACGCCCACTGAAAAAATTTTGTCACGTGAGGGCCATTTTGAATAGTTTTGTGCAAAATTGCCATCACTTCAGCATAATCACTGAATTTATATTTTTTCATGATTTTACATCAATGAGACTAATAATTATTTTTTATTTTCTAATGGTCTTGAAAAACATTGAATGTGCAGCCAATAATCGGTTTAATTGCATGTGATAAGCAAAATGTTTTACACATGATGATGGAGAAAGTAATTGAAATCCTCCGATTACAAACGAATAAATCTACTAAAAACTACATTTTTTTATTTCATGAAAGCTTTTCAAAGCATATGATCTCGCAAAGTGTTGACTACAAAGTATTTTACTATTCAAAGCGTTCATTGCCACAAATGCAAATTTGATTGAAATTTTCTTGGTTTATGCAGTTTTTTAATTAAAATTAAAACACTCTGAAAATTATTCAAAATTGGCTCAATTTATGCAAATATTATAACACTTTGATTGTCTTTAAAATAAAAGATGCAAGGTAATATCATTCGTATGAACCCTTTTTACATAGTACCTTTGAATGATTTTTTATTTTTAATTTAGTTTTTTCAGCGTCATCGAAAAAAATGTGGTTTGTTTCTCTTCAAAAACTGATAAGAACGTATAAATTTTATAAACATTTATTACTGTGCTATGAAAATCAGGTTGAAAATGTATTTTTGATCAAAAACACCTAATTTTCCGCATTTTCATTTCTTAAATTAAAAAATTGCTAAAACTGTTGTTTTATGAAGTTAAAAATATCACAAAAATGTTAATACACGTCGAATGACACCTTAGTGTTGCAAATATTATATCTTTTTGGTGAGATATAGTGAACTACAAAAATGATCTTGAAGGTCATGGTGACTGTTAATGATTTTTTATTTTTTATTTAATTTTTTAACTTCCCAGTATATGGGAAGTTCTTGTAATCGACTCGAAAATCGAAATTGAAATTTTCAACATATCTTTACGTTTTGAGGTCTTACGAGTATAATTTAAGTGTTTTTAGAAAGAAGTATGTATGTGTGTGTATGTGTGTGTGTATGTACGTACGTACGTCCGTACGTACGTGTGTGCGTTCGTGGACAGTTTTTTCAAAGAGCGTAACTCAGGTAAACAAAGTTGTATCGACTTTGTTTAGGTGTCAATCGAAGCGTCTTTGGAATCTTAAGAGCTGATTAGTTTTTGGGAAACTTCGGTTGGGGGGGTTTGGTGTTTTGCCCGTTTGAAGGTCATTTCTGTCATGCGTTATATCTCGCGAACCAAACGTACGATTTCCTTGGTCAAGGTGTCAATCGACGCATATTAACATTTATGTGATTCTATCAAGTTTTAAAAAAAATCGTTGGAGGCGTTTTTTAATTTTTTAAAAAAATGTGCAAAAAAATGTGTTTTTTTTCAAAATCAATAAATTTTTAACCTTATTGTCAAGTCCAAGTAATCAAAGTTTATATAATTTACATACTCCAAACAGTTTTTTTAAAAATGTCATCAAAATTTTCACTCATGATCACAAAAAAAGTCAAATAAAAAATAAACAAGCCACGAGGTGCGACCCTTGAGGTCCACACGGTCAACTTCGCAGTAATATCTACATGAATATTAAAAATATTAAACACAAAAATATTTATGAAACTAATACTACTTTAAATAATAATAATGAGAGGTACTTATAATCGTAATTGAAATGAGCTAATATCAATCATATCATCTACTGTAGCGTTCATTGATTACGTAATGCTTTTGTTGGATGCGGGGTGGATTGGTTTGATTGACTATTCACGCGAATAAATCGGAGGGGGGCGGGCTATAAAGCCTTTTTTACGTTATTTGTTATTTTTACATCGATGCTTGAAGGACAAAAGAGCACTAGCAAATGCATTTTTGTTATTACGCCCACTGAAGAGGTTTGCTCGCGAGGTGTCCATTTTAAATAATTTTGTTCAAAATTGCCATGACTTCGGCATAATCATTGAATTTGTGTTTTGTCACCAGCTGTTTTTTTTTTAGGTTTTTTTGGATCATACAAAATAATTTGGCTAGTTTCTCTTCGAAAACTATTAGGAATGTATAAATTATATAAACATTTATTACTGAGCTGTGCAAATCAGGTTAAAAATTTATTTTTTATGAAAAAACTCTAATCTTCCCATTTTCTTTTATTAAATGGAAAAAATGGCGGAAAGGACATTTTATAAAGTTAACAACATAAAAAAAATAATACACGTCAAATGAAACCACACTGATGTAAATATCATATATGGTTCGTGAGATATAGTGGATGACAAAAATGACCTTGAAAATTATGATGACTTTTAATGATTTTTTATTTTTAATTTCATTTTTTACGTAATCATGACAAAAAATGTTGCTGATTTTCTTAAAAAACTGTTTGGAGTATATAAATTTAGTATACATTTATTACTGCGTGCTGCAAATCGGGTTAAAAACTTATTGTTTATGGAAAAAAAACTAATTTTTAGCACTTTTTTTCAATAAATTAAAAAACGGTAACTTTGCAAATCGTATGTGTCGTTCCGGAGATATAACGCATGACAGAAATGACCTTCAAACGGGCAAAACAGCAAACCCCCCCCGACCGAAGTATCCCAAAAACTAATCAGCTCTTAAGATTGCAAACACGGTTCGATTGACACCTCAACAAAGTCGATACAACGTTATTTACGTGAGTTATGCTCGTAGAAAAAAGTGTCCACGAACGCACGTACGTACGTACACACACACACATACATACTTCTTTCTAAAAACACTTTAGATATACTCTATAGACCTTAAAACGTAAAGAAATGTTGAAAATTTCAATTTCGATGTTCGAGGCGATTACAAGAACTTCCCATATACTGGGAAGTTAAAAATCATTAACAGTCATCATGCTCTTCAAGGTCATTTCTGTCATGCGTTATATCTCGCGAATCAAACATAGGATTTGCATCGTTAAGGTGTCATTGTACGCGTATTAATATTTTTGTAAATCTGCCGCATTTTTTAAAAAATCTTTGGAGCCGTTTTTTTCATTTAAGAAAAAAACTGCAAAAAATTATGTTTTTTTCATAAACAATAAATTTTTAAGCTGATTTGCGAAAAATAGTAATCAATCTTTATAAAATTTATATATTGCAAACAATGTTTGTAAAAACACCATCAAATTTTCTCCCCATGATTACGTGAAAAATTAAATCAAAAATAAAAAATCATTAAAACTCATCAAGGTTTTCAAGGTCATTTTTATCATTCACTATATCTCACGAACCAGATATAATATTTGGATCACTAAGGTGTCAGTTAACGTGTATTAACATCTTTGTGAAGTTTTCAACAATATAAAAATTCATTTCAGCCTTTTTTTTAATTTAATAGAAGAAAATGCAAAACATTATAGTGTTTTTCATAAAAAATATTTTTTAACCTGATTTGCACCGCACAGTGATACCAGCTTATAAAATTTATACATTCTCATAAGTTTTTGAAGAGACACCGGCAAAATTTTCTTCCATGATTATAAAAAAAAACTAAATTAAAAATAAAAAAAATCATTCAAAGTTACCATGTAAAGAGGGTTCATACGAATGCTATTACTTTATATCCTTTCTTCTAAAAAAAGTGTTGTAAATTCAATCAAAGTTTTAAAATATTTGCATAATTGAGCAGCTTTTTAATAGTTTGTATAGTCTTTTAATTAAAAAAAACTGCTTAAATTTTGAAAACCAACAAAAATTTTCAAGATCAAAAAGGCCCCCACCAATTGATCCGCGTGAATATTCATCGACCAAAATCCTTACGTAATCAATGGACCCTCCCGTAGACGATATGATTCATATTAACTCATTCCTGTTACTGCTATGCATACCTCTCATTGTTGTAATGTTGTTGATGTTTATGTAGATATTACTGGGAAGTTGACCGTGTGGACCTCAAGGGTCGCACCTCGCGGCATGTCAGTGATATTTTTATCGAGAATGTTTTTATTTTCACATTATATCAGGAGATTGAAATGTATATTTCAGTAACATAACATCGTCCTATTATACTTTTTGGAGCGCAAGCGGCCTTCATGTACCCGAACATCTGTCGCTATATAACTAATCGACTGTTATATTCTGTAATACAATACATACAAGTTATGCTCCATGCAGGCGTATTCGAAATTCATAGTGTAAACTTCAAAAATTTTGATTGAAAATACTTTCGAGTCGAAGAAGATGAGATAATTCTCGTAAACCAGAGAATCTTTAACGCGTTTTCCTCAAAAGATTCTTTTTGTGTGCTTGTTGTAGATTTGTGAAAAAAACTACTCATCCGATTTACTTGAAATTTTCCAAACATACTTACTGACTATTTAACCACTATATTGCCCTAAGGTTAGAGTAGAAGAAAATTTGACGATTCTAGAACACGTTTTTCAATCGAAAAATAGTCAAAAATCGTTACACGTATATTCAAACGTGCTCACAATCGCGAAAAACTTACCCTTAGTTTAGGCCCGTGCAAAAGTTTCTACTCAAGACTTTTAGAATTTTTGAGCATATATGGATATTTTTCTCAGGGTTTTACGAAGCGCAATCCGCTTTTTTTTGTTTGGCAGTGCTTTAAGCGCTTGATTGGTCCTGCCTTAAGTCTGATATTGGTATATCGCAATATATTGTTACTGTCAATTGACTATCGAAATTGACTAACAAATTGAACTATCGTTCTTATGAAGAGCTATTGAATTCATCATCACGCCAAATTTTCCGAGAAACTTTATATTTTACTAACACATACATAAAAAAAATATTTTGCTTTGTGACTTAATTTTGTTTATAAAACTTTTATAATACCCTTATTCCGCTGGATCTGATGGTTTGTCAAAAATTGAGCTGATAAGTTTATACGGAGGATACTTTTGGGTTATCATGTACATGGGATAAAATACTTTGTCTGAAATAATATTCATAACGAGGGACAGTCACGAAGTATCAGATAATTAACCATTCTTGCAGTTTTTAACACCTTTTAACTTATTGAATTACAAATAGTTGAACAAGTTTAGAAAACTTAATAACAGCAACATAATCTATTTTTACCAAAAATCTGACTGACTAAAGCTTCGGTATCAAAATAAACTTGGCTGAAACCAAATTATCGTGACCATGTTATTAGTAACGATTAACATTTGGCTCGTCTTCACAATGTTCCACGAAGGACATAAAACTTTCAGGACGATTAGCAGCCAACGAAGAGTAATTCATTTAGTCGTTTGCTCGCCGGGATATGTTGACAAGCTGCTCGCCCAAATCGGGCAGAAATTGATTAAATGGCTTTCAGGGCAATTCTTTCTGGTGAAGTATTTTGTCCCGGCTCTATTCACTTAATGCCCATGTTGTGGATACAACAGGCATTAACCCAATTTCCCGGGTGTCGGTGTCGATTTAACGCTTTCTCTTCGCCTGGCTGAAGCACCACTGATCACTGATGGCTGCTTTCGGCGCTTACAGAAGCAAAAGGACATAAAGGCCACCACTTCAATTAACCTTTTGTTCCTAGGCATAGGCAGTAGTTAGGCATTGCTACATTGTATCCTGTAATAGTAGTGGGTGCCTTAAGGTGGCGAGGATAAGCTCACCGACACGTTTCCAGGAGCACAAATGGCAGTTGGAAATCATTGTGATAGTTATTCGTACATTTCGGCAATTCATTGTACTGACAAGGAGCGCAAAACTTAATTGGTTCCGATTTCACCGTGATTGCGTTATGAGCTCCGAAATAGGAGTTACAAATATTTACCATGCAATTTCCGTTTATCATTGAACGGGGTTGAAATTATAGAACGAACAACCCTTTTTAAAGAAAGTAGGTGTGGGCGTAGATTTTTAAGATAAAATGAAATTCGAAGATTCTTGACTAACCAAAAGCTTCTTACAAGAGCAATGATGGGTGGGCTGTGGCTGCGATTGCAAGTAAAAAAACAAGCTACGAGGTGCCATCCTCACGATTAACTTCCCAGTAATATCTACGGAGCTAATAACAACAATCATAAGAACAATAACACTTTATATAACAATAATGGCAATGAGACATTACAGTAAGTAGAATGAGTTAATACTAATTGTCGCCTTATTCATTATAGATACTTATTATTTATTCTTTTAATATGAATGTTTTTTGCGATATTAATAAATAACAGTTTTTGTTTTTGATAAGTACTCTTTGAAGCATCAAATTGAGAAAAATTAAGAAAAATATCCAATTTTTCGCTATTTTTTAGTAAAAAAAAGAACAGCTATAGTCAATTTATTTATTTATTGTCTTAAAAAAGATACTATGATTTGATCGTCACCACAAACACATCATTAGAATATGTGAAATCAGGTTAAATTGAACATATCAATCCTTCATTCAATTTAACTATTAAAAGATTATTGTTTTGATATGTTTACTTTTTTGCAATTCAAACAAGACTTTCAATTTTTTATTATTCAAAATTCTATGCAGCATCTGGTTATTAAAAACATTGATTGCCGAAGGTGCAAATAAAATTTAAAAACTTCAATTTTTACCGTTTTATTTTATTAAATTGAAAAACAGCTTTATTAAATTTATTGAAAATTTAATTGACCCTTTTAAATGATAACAAGCTACGATTGGCACCTAAATGATGTAAATACAACGTTTCGTTCTTGAGATATTGTGCCTGACAGAACGGACTTTGAAAGCGACAAAACAAAATAAAACTACAAAACTTTGTCTTATCAAAATCCAATCAGTTCGGTTTATTGCTAAGGCCTCCTTGATTGTCTCTTGAATGATGTCGAAACGACTTTGGTGTCGTGAGATAAAATACTAGAAAAGAATGACCACGCAACTTCATACGTAGGTACGTACACGCAAACTTACATAAATCTTTCTAAAAAGATTTTTAAATTACCACTAGTCCCTTAAAACGTAAAGATATATAGAAATTTCGATTTCGATTTCGATTTTTTGACCAATCACAAAAAAATCCTACATTCAGGGAAGTTAATATTAAATTTTGCAATATTTGGGTATACAGCCAATCACTAATTATTTTTGGAATCTAGTTTCAAAGAAATTCCAAAACAAGTACAAAGTTCATACTGTGTTTTTTCTTCCGGTATATCATTCTTCCAAAAATAGTACACTTTGCATTCTAATCACTGTTCCGGCATTATCTTGGAGCTAAAGCTTATTTGGTATACCTATTCTCATGTTTACCTTATCCTCATTTATACAATTGCATTGGCAAATTTATATACTACATTAAAAATAGTACTTTAAAAAAGCAAAACGACAATCTACGAATAAGCATTTCCCATATTTCTGATGATTAAATCTCTTTTTGATGTTGGTAAATTTTTAGCGTTTTTATGTCTCCTTTTGTTTTGTGCTTATGGGAATTTCAAACATAGTTACTCTTTCCATCTTTCAATGACGTGCTCTAACGTTCTTAAAATTTGGCTGCCAATGACATTTTTTTGCATTTTGCCAAGGAGAGTCTGTTGTCTAATCAATTATTCCTATCATGTTCACTAGTTCAATTTGATATTTGCGAAGCTTTCTTTTAAGGCACCGTGCTATGATATTATATACAATGCAATTAGTAATCTTCTCGTCTTTACCATCAATAAATGCCAATTTCAACACTGAAGTTTACCTCATACTCGCCTTTTGCATACTCGGGTATCCATTAGATAATTTGAACAGATGCAACTTTTTAAATTAAATACAACTTTATCCCTACCAGATCCTCATTACTTGAGGAATGTCAGAACAATACAAAAGCATAATGTTTGATGGTTTGAACAAAAAGTTTTTTATTGAACATCAAAGCAAAATACCAATCTAATCAACTTTATCTATCTATTGAAATATTGTTCAAAGCGATTTGCAAACGGTTTTATGCAGAAAAGGAACTTGGGTTTTTTCAGCTAGTGTTTTCCAAAACACAACATCGAGATGAAATTCAAAAACGTAAATCAGTTTTCCATAAACCTGTCTGTTAGAAACTACTTGAAAAACTTGAAGCTACCATCACCGCATATTGGGCAAAAGATTTAAAAATAAATAACTTCAACGAAATCAAAAATATCTTTGACGTCTTTGGTTTGCTTCGCATAACTCGAAAATTTGTTCTAGGTTTTGGAACTCTTTCATCTAGATTGTATTCTTTCCCAGTGCAAATTTTGCACCGATATGGAAAACGGCAGCAGGACATTGTTGCGTTCGTCACAGGTGCATGTCAGGTTAATCAAGAGTTGAAAGCCTCACCAATTTGTGTGCACGTCACCAGAAAGTCCACGACATGAAACATCCCCGCAAATAATCGTACCGAATCAGCTGTTCGATCACAGTTTACGTGCACGAGCACGAGCATAATTCCCGTAAACAAAGTTGTATCGACTTCGTTGAGGTGACAATCGAAGCGTCTATGTAATTTTAAGAGCTGATTAGTTTTTGGGACACCTTGGTCGGAGATGTTTGCTGTTTTGACCTTTTGAAAATCAATTCTGTCATGTGCTATGTCTCGAACCAGACATTGGGTTTGTATCGTTAAGGTGTCAATCGACGCGTATTGATATTTTTGCGTTTTTTTCAGCCTTTTTTTAATTTTTGAAAAAAAAACGTGCAAAATAATCAGGTTTTTTTCATGAACAATAAATATTAACCTGATTTTTAAAACGTAGTAAGCAATGTTTATAAAATTTATGTACTCCAAACGGTTTTTGTATAAAACTAAGCCAATTTTTTCTCTCAAAAATAAAATAAAATATAAAAAATCATTAAAAGCAATCAAAACCTTCAAGGTCATTCATGTCATTCACTATATCTCCCAAACAAAATATAGTATTTGCGTCATAAATGTGTCAATCGACGCGTCTTAACATTTCCATGATGTTTTTACGTTTATGAGAAAAATCGTTGGAGCCGTGTTTTACATTAAAAATAAGGGTTTTCATAATAAATGAATTTTTAACCAGATTTGCACAACACAGTAATAAATGTTTATAAAATTTATCAACTCTTACCAGTTTTTGAAGAGAAAGCAGCAATTTTTTTCCATGATAACAAAGAATATTAAATTAAACAATAAAAAAATCAAAGTCACCCTGTAAAAAGCGTTCATACAAATGACTTTTATTCTAAAGACATTGTTGTTGTATCAATCAAAGTTTATAAATATTTGCTTAATTTGAGCAGATTTTGAATAGTTTTCACAGTACATTGTTCGAATTTTAACAAAAAAACTGCTTATATTTGAAAACCAAAAAAAAATTAATCAAATTTGTATTTGTGGTAATGAACGCTTTGAATGGTAAAATGTTTTGTAATCAGTACTTTGCTTCTAAAAGTATCCATCAAATAAAAAATTGTAGGTTTAAGTAGTTTCGTAGATTTCAATTACTTACTCCATCATCATTCCGATTTTTGACTGCATTGTCAATGTTTTTCAAGACAAACTGAAAATAAGAAATAATTTTTAGCCTGATTGTTGTAAAATCATGAAAAAATACAAGCTCAATGATTATGCCGAAGTCATGGCGATTTTGAACACGATTATTCAAAATGGCTCCCACGCGACAAAATCTCTTTAGTGGGCGTAATAACAAAAACTGCATTAATTTTTGGCAGCGCTCTATTGTCCTTCAAGCATCGATATGAAAATGACAAATAATGTAGAAAAGACTTTGTAACCTTCCCCCACCAACCATCGATTGATCCGCGTGAATATTCAATCAAACCAATCCAACCCCCCACTCACCAAAAGCACTAAGTATTTAATGGACGCTCCTGTGACTAGGCCCTATATTAACTCATTCCAATTACTGTTATGAGCACCTCTAATTATTATTATTTAAAGTAGTATTATTAACTTCCCAGTATATGGGAAGTTCTTGTAATCGCCTCGAAAATTGAAATTTTCAACATTTCTTTCCGTTTTGAGGTTTATAGAGTATATATAAAGTGTTTTTAGAAAGAGAGATGTGTGTGTGTGGGTGTGTTGGTGTGTGTGCGTACGTACGTACGTACGTATGTGCGTTCGTGGACACTTTTTTCTGCGAGCATAACTCACGTCAACAAAGTCGTATCGACTTCGTTAAGGAGTCAATCGAAGCGTCTTTGCAATCTTAAGAGCTGGTTAGTTTTTGGGAAACTTCGATCGGGGGGTTTGCTGTTTTGCCCGTTTAAAGGTCATTTCTGTCATGCGTTATATCTTGCGAACCAAATATACCATTTCCTTCGGCAAGGTGTCAATCGACGCGTATTGACATTTGTGTAATTCTATCAAGTTTTTAAAAAACATCTTGTAAGCCAAAATAATCAATGTTTATAAAATTTATATACTCCAAACAGTTCTTGTAAAAACATCATCAAAATTATTTCTGATGCTTACAAAAAAAATTAAATAAAAAATAAAAGATAATTAACAGTCATCAAAGTCATATTTGTCATGCGTTATATCTCAAACATACGATATGCATCATTAAGATGTCAATCGACGCATATTAACATTTTTGTGTTTGAAAAAAAATCTAAGGAGCCATTTTTTAATTTAAGAAAAATGTGCAAAACATAAATAAATAAATTTTTAACCTGATTTACGGAGCACAGTAATCAATTTTTATAAAATTTATATACTCCAAGCAGTGCTTGTCAAGGCAATATCAAACCTTTTTCTCATGATAACAAAAACCATTAAATTAAAAAAAAACTCATTAACAGTCATCATGATCTTCAAGGTCATTTCTGTCATTCACTATATCTCAGGAACAAGATATACTATTTGCAACATTAAGGTGTCAATCGACGTGTATTAACATCTTTGTGATTTTTCTAACATCATGAAAATTCGTTTCAGCCGTTTTTTTTTAATTTAATAGAAGAAAATGCGAAAGCTTAGGGTTTTTTCCAACAAAAAATTTTTTTAACCTGATTTGCACAACACAGTATTAAATGTTTATAAAATTTATACATTCATTCATTCATATTATCAGTTTTTAAAGAGAAACCAGCAAAACTTTTTTCCATGATTATAAAAAAACTAATTTAAAAATAAAAAATCAATCAAAGTTACCATGAGAATTCATACGAATGATATTACCTTATATCTTTTATTTTAAATAAATTGTTGAAAATTCAATCAAAGTTTTAAAATGTTTGCATAATTTGAGCAGATTTTGAACAGTTTTCACAGTGTTTTAATTTAAAAAAACTGCTTAAATTTTGAAAACCATCAAAATTTCATTCGAATTTGCATTTGTGGTAATCAACGCTTTGAAAGGTAAAATGTTTTATAGTCATTACTTTGCAAGATCATATGATTTAAAGAGCTTTCATCAAATAAAAAATTGTAGTTTTTAGTAGATTCATTCTTTAGTAGTCGTAAGATTTCAATTACTTCTTCCATCATTATGTGTAAAACATTTTACTTTTGACATGCGAATGAACCTATTTTTGACTGCATATTCAAAATTTACCAATGGAATGTATAAAGTAATTATTAATCTCATTGATGTAAAATCGTTAAAAAATATAAATTTAGTGATTATGCTGAAGTCATGGCAATTTTGAACGCAACTATTTAAAATGGTCATCACGCGACAAAATCTCTTCAAGAAGAGTTATAACAAAAACTGCATTCATTTTTGCTAGCGCTCTTTTGTCCTTCAAGCATCGATGTGAAAATACCAAATATCGTAGAAAAGATCCCAGTGATTGATTGATCAAATCAATCTACCCGCATCCACCAAAAGCCTTACGTAACCAATGGATGCTCCCGTAGATAATATAATTCATATTAACTTATTCCTGTTACTGCTATGAATACCTCTCATTATTATTATTTAAAGTAGTAGTATTTTCAAAATTATCATTGTGTTTAATATTTTTAATGTTTATGTACATATTACTGGGAATTTGACCGTGTGGACCTTAAGGGTCGTATCTCGAGGCTTGTTATTATTTAAAGTGGTATTATTTTGATAATTGTTATTGTGTTCAATATTTTTAATATTTATGCAGATATTACTGGAAAGTGGAAAGAGTGGATCTCAAAGGTCACACCTCGCGGCTTGGTTTTTTTTCATTTAGCACGTGTTAACTGTCTGTGAAAGTGTACAAAATAAGCCGAATTCAAACAATAGATTTTTAACATGTCTAAAAAGTTTTGGGTTCGTCCAAAAGTAAGACAGGCACCGAAGATTCGGTTTCGGTAGAAAGCCCTGTGTCGGTCGGACACTAATATTTATCTACATATATATATATATATATATATATATATATATATATATATATATATATATATATATATATATATATAATATATAAAAACGTGTCGCTAATTATATCCCCGTTTTAGCTTGTGAACTTACTTTAGGAAATAAATACTTGCACTATATAAGCGTTGTGCGTTTAGTCCTAATGTTTAGTAGGTACGTTACGATACTTGGGAGAAAAAGCATCATAACAATATAAGTGCTATAGGTAAACGGCGGTTTGAAGCGGTATTTTTGGTAAGTCCAGAAGCATTAATAATATGTCTCGCACAGGCTGCAAGATATACTAAATCGTCTGCTTCATTCGTTAAATAGTGGGTTAATGGTAATAGTAACTGCAAACCAGGTAGAAGTCGACGTCTAAAAGGCAAGATAAGGTCATTTGTAGCTTGTTTGAGAAGAACCAGGCACCGTGTCTATGAAATGCGAAACAAAAACTGCTGAACAAAGGAGTTACTGTATCAACTACTACGATAAGACCGAGATTGCAAAAATCTGGCAGCAAAGTAGAAGTCCACTGGCGAAGCCGTTTTTGGCCGAAAAGCATTTCGAAAAGAGACTTAGTTGGGCAAAGCAACATTCGAAATGTGGTTGAAGTAACATAATTTTTGTTTTATGTAATTACTTGAAGGGAGCCTGAATGAAAAATGGTGAAAAATTTTGCAGCGCATATAAAAACACCCGGAAATGGTGTACGTTTTTCTAATGCTACTCGGAAAGAGGATTCGAGAAGCTAATCGTTTTGACGAGACCCCGTAATGCTGATTACACTTTATAAAAATGGTTTGGTCGAATTTACGGAGAGTTTATATGGGGTCAACAATCGGCACTGGATTCTGCAAGAGGACAACGATCCTAAGCATCAGAGTTGTCTTTGTACCAATTGGAAACAAGAAATCGGAGTCACAACTTTTAATTGATCATCACAAAGTTGAGACACGAGCCCGATAGATAACGTGTGTAAACTAATGAAGGACTCTCGAAAGGATATAGCAAGGTTTTCCTATGGAATACGCACAGAAATTCAGTCAGAGTTGCAGAAAAAGATTTCAGGCAATAATTGATGATAACGACAACTGGATTCCATATTGAAATAATTGCGAAAATTGTATTCTTATGTCGTTGAAGAAATAAATTTAATCAAAACGATTCATTCATTCAAGCTTTTTTTGGCGACAGGTATTTGTGAAACACACTGTAGATATACCTAGTCGTGCCATAAATATATGCCATAAAACTACTAGCTGGATTTTAAATATTGTTTTACCATTTGATGTAAAATTAACACACTTCATAAAAAAAAGAAATTATTCAAATGGGCCGCCTTTTGCTTGAATACAGCGCCGAAGTCTGTTGGGCCACTGGTTTATTGATTCTTGCACGACTTTCATCGGGAAATTGTCCACAGTTGTTTTCAACGCCTGTTTTAACAATTCAAGGGTGTGGTGGCGTTTTTTACAGACTGTACCCACTAATACTAACCACAATTTGTATAGTTTTCGGCGGCTGTTTTTACGCCCTTTGCACAGAAATGGATGGAAGTGACACCTTCAAGGACACTCCCCACCAAACCATCACTGATGCTGGATAATGTCCTCGTTCAAGCCTCGGGATCTTTTCTGTAGCCTACTTAGAAGATCGTGCATATATCCTATCATTTTGTTTGTTGAATGATTCCTCCACGGTAAAGTTTTTTTGGTCGGTAAAAAGTATTTTTTTGTACTGCCCTTTACCGTATCTCGATAACAACTGTTTTCATTTTTCCACCCTACTTCGTTTTAAAGCGGCATTGAGTCTGTGTCCTGTTTGTTTTCTGAAAGCTGCAAGCCTCAACCTTTTTTGATGATACGATTCATGGTTCTCGGCGCAATATTTATTTCACGAGACATGATTTCTTGCGATTCTGGACCTTACAGCTTTGATGGTTTGTGGCTTACGAAACGAGCGAGGTCTGCCGGATCTTTTACGGTACATTACATCTCCAGTATCAATGAATAACGCTATAGTTCTATACATGGAAACACGAGTGATTTTTAATGGCTTTAGTGTTTCGAAAATTCAGCGTTTCTCCATTCCGCATTTGTGTAAAGCAATCACAGTTCTCGTTGCTAGACCACTTCATCGAAACGAATGAAGCTACACTGACAAGATTTGGGGCGTTTTTAGAGCATATATCAACAATCATGACTACTACCATAGCAATTGGCTACCTGCGAGCTATCATCCGCAAGGGCCGCATTTAAAGTTGTATCAATATTCATGGCACGACTAGGTAAAAATATAACACTTAGCGACGTTATTAAAATATTGCATCAGCATAATGCCTCGCTCGCCGCTCTCAACTTAAAAATAGATGTGATTTCTGGTGCCTCAACGTCTCGTCCGTTGAATACTGCTACTGATAATATGGATTCCTCCTCCTCTCAGGGTGCTATACCTAAATCAGTACCTCCTGGTCTATACAAGTCTCCAATTGAAGCAATGAGTCGCACCTTGTCATCTTCATCTACATTTCGGCATACATCGTCGATGACTACTACATCAACTACATCATCGTCGACCGCTTCCTCTACTTCGACTTCAGCATTATCATCAAATGCTTCTGAATTTTTATCAGTTGCTGCATCGTTACCTCCAGGACCGTCAACTTCCTCAGCATTACACTTTGCTGTTTCAAAGTATTCGATTGAAACTGTGGCTACTAATGTTCCGGTTACCACCGGACTTCCTGCGCTTCCTTCAACATCTTCTTCAAGATCTACTTTTGTGCTTCAAGCGGTTGCTCCCCCCCCCCTCCATCATATTTTTAACACCCGGCTGGCATATGCCACAGCCACTGTGGATGTGCTTGGTTACATTAACGCTAAGCTTGGATTTCCCCCCTCCTTCATAAGCTGTAAAAAGCTGACGAGGGACAATATTCCTAACAAGTTTATTGCCTCGTTCAAACTCAATGTGCCTCCAGAGCTCAGCCTTCTACTGAACTCAGATTTTTGGCCTAGTGGAACATTTGTCAAAACGTTCACCAGTCGTCGTTCCCTTGATTCTCGTCAGTCTCGATCGCACAAATCTCAGGATTTTCAGCGCCCTCAATCGATAAGATCTCAGCTTTAATAAGTGAATCCAGCGTGGGACCTCTTAGTAATAATTCTAATTCTGATAATAGTCTTACTGCTTATTACCAAAATGTTCGTGGCTTAAGGTCCAAGCTGTCTAACCTTAAAATTTCAACACTTCTTTCTTCCCATGATTTAATTTGCTTATCAGAAACCTGGTTGGATGACTCTATTTCCGATGCTGAGCTTTCTTCGGATTACGTATTCTACCGGCGTGATCGCGATTTCTCTCTTTCTGGGAAATCCGATGGTGGTGGTGTGCTGGTTGCCGTAATGAAATCCATTCCGTCCTCCCTTTGTTATCAATTTCAGCCATCTCATCCGGTTGAATCTGTCTTAGTGAGAGTTTCAACTTCTAGCAGTTCCTTTATACTGGTTTGCTCGGTCTATATCCCGTGTAACTCTCCTTTGTCGGTATTTGAAACCTTTTTTGATGAAATTTCTACGTATCTTAACTCCCTCCACATCTATTGTTATGTGGTGGTTTCAACTGTCCCTCCGTTGAATGGTTTTCATATCCTTCTTCAATCACTAAATCGTCTAACAGTCATTCCATCCTCCTTTCCTCTTTTCTTTCGCATTTTTCCCTGTTCCAGCATAATTCATTTCCGAACATAAATGGCCGGTTGCTCGATCTAGTCAAGACTAATTTTCCATCTGCTCTTGTTTCTGTTTCTACCTCAAATTTTCCGTATGTTCCTATTGATTCGCATCATCATCATTAATATCTTGGTAACTTTGCCTATGACCAGGAAATCTGACTTTTTTTCCCGTCTGCTTACAATTTCTTTAAAGCTGACTATCACTCCCTATCTCGTGAGTTATCATCAGTTGATTGGTTCGCATTCTTCTCCAATCTCAATTGTGAAGAATCCGTAAACAAATTTTACCAACTGCTTTCTAATCTGATCGCCCACTTCACCCCCGTCGTCGTTCTTCTAGAAGAACGGATCCTCCATGGCTCACTATTACGGCTCTCAATGCCATTAAGCTTAAAGACAGGGCTCACCAATAGATGAAAAGGTCTGCTGTTAGCATCAATGATCTGTTTGCTTCTTACTTCTCGTCAACTTTTTCTTCTAGTGTCCCTGCCCCCTTCATTCCCAATGCAGCCTCTCCCAATGAAGTGATCTCTTCAATTACAGTTGATCATCATCTCCAATGTTGGTGCTGGTCCTTACGACATCCCAAATTTTTTCATTAAATCATTATCATCTTCTCTGTGTTTTCCTCTTTCCTTCATATTTAATCTGAGCTTATCTACTGGTACTTTCACTCAATGTAGGAGGATGGCTTATATTTTACCTGTTCTTAAATCTGGCGATCCCTCGTCCGTTATAAACTATCGTCCCATATCCCGTCTCTCTGCTTTTCCTAAAATCCTTGAGTGTATTGTCCATTCATGTCTCTACACTGCCTTGGATCATTTTATAGTTCCGCTGCAACATGGCTTCCTTTCGAACCGCTCCACGACCTCCAACCTACTTGTCATGTCTAATTCTATTGCTGTCGCTCTTGATAATTATCTTCAGGTTGATGCCATATACACGGATTTTTTCAAAGCTTTCGACACTGTTGACCATTCGATACTATGTCGTAAGCTTGAGTTGTTTGGGGTTTCTGGTTCTCTTCTATTATGGATTTCTTCCTACTTGTCCTATGGAGCCTGTCGTGTTTCCGTTTGTGGTAGCTATTCCGCTCCATTCTATCCCCGATCTGGTGTCCCTCAAGGTTCCATTCTTGGATTTTTACTATTCATTCTCTTCATTAATGATCTTCATTCTCAGTTTGACTCTTCCTGCCTTCTTTATGCTGATGATCTCAAGTTATTTAGAGTGATAAGATCTCTTGACGACTGCAAAGCTCTTCAAAAGGATTTAATCACTTTCTGTTCTTGGTGTGAAGCAAACTGTCTCTTCCTTAATATTCCTAAGTGTCATGCAATGTCCTTTTCCCTTAAGTCTACGCCCACTTCCTTCGATTACTCCATTGACTCCATTATATTGAATGTGGTTGATCAAGTGAAGGATCTGGGGGTGATCTTTGATGCTAAACTGAAGTTTGATGCTCACATTTTCAGTGTTGTTACCAGGGCTTCAAAGCTTTCGGGTTTTGTACTGAGACATTGCCGGATATTTTCTAATCCTCATTCTGCGGTGCAATTATTTGTGAGCATCGTACGTTCACTAGTCGAATATTCTTCACAAATTTGGTCACCTCATTATGTCTATTTAATTGCTCTTTTTGAATCTCTTCAGCGTAAGTTTACACGCTTTCTCTTTTGTAAATTTAAAATCCCTTATTTTCCTAACAATGAACGTCTTCTGTTTCTTCATATTTCTCCATTGGCTTCTAGAAGGATATATCTTGACCTTTGCCTTCTCTATAAGTTGTGTCACGGCTACATTGAAATAGATATATCCAACCTTATTTCGTTGAGGCAACGCTCCAGACCATCTCGTGTACCGAATATTTTTGCCTTACCATTTGCTAGAACTGAAGTTTATTTCAATTCTACATTACTCCGTTTACCACGAACTTATAATAGTCTACAGCTTGGACCTTTTCCACCTTCTCTTGCATCATTTAAGCAAACGTAATATTTAGTTAATGGATTTATTTCACTTTTTTACTTTATCATCTAATTTCTTCTTATGATTTTTATTAACTTCCCAGTTCCCTATGGGAAGTTATTGTAATGGGGTCGATTTTGCGAATCCCAAATTTTGACATATCTCCACGTTTTAAGGTCTCTAGAATCCAAATCCATCGTTTTTAGAGAGATGTCTGTGAGTGTGTATGTACGTATGTGTGTATGTGCGTATGTGCGTATGTGTGTATGTGCGTATGTACGTATGTACGCATGTACGGATGTACGTATGTACGGATGTACGTATGTACGGATGTACGGATGTACGGATGTACGTATGTACGGATGTACGTATGTGCGTTCGGAATTATTTTTCGTCTCGATTATCTCAAGAACCAAAAATCGGATTGACGTGGGACTGGTTTTAAACGACGCGTAATTACTTAACTTAGAACTGAATGACTTTTCAGTAAAATCGGTTAAGCCGTTTTTTATTTAGGATGAAAAAACTAAAAAAACGACTAAAAATTGCTTATTTTTAAACTGTTGATACGCACTATTAATTCGTGCAGATACCAAATACCTTCATAGTAATGTTGTTATTATTGTGCGTTTTAGCAAAATTGTGATCAAATTTGTAAAAAATGTTATTTAAAAAAAAATAAAGATTAATTTATGAAATTCCAAACTTATATTATCAGGAGTAGAGACGCTAATGCAGTTAATAATTGCATATTGTTATAAATAATTTAATATTGTTAATAACAATCAAATAATATTAGTTATAATTTGATATTGTATATCTAAAGTCAATTATAATTATTCAGTAACGGTCAAACATTCTTAATAACGAATGATTATTGTAAATAATAATTAAACACCCCCAATAATAGTTGTGGATTCCGAAGCCGAAATGAAGAACGAGGTTGAGGACGAAGTGGAGGACAAGAAGGATGACTAGGACGAAGAGGACGAGGTTGCCGAGGCTTAGGTAGAGGATGAGCAGGTGGTGGAGACGTCTTCCTCTACCAAAGCTTCTATGAATAGATAAAAAATTGATAAAAATAATAAAAGTAATTATATTAATTTAGAATAATAATGTTTAATAATAGTAATTATTAATAATAGTAATTAATAATAAAAGCAAATTTTAGCATTTTATTCACCCCACTGGGAAGTTAGTCGTGTGGGCCTCAAGGGTCGCACTTAGACCACATTTTTTACTTTGTTTTTTTTTTTAACTTCCCAGTATATGGGAAGTTCTTATAATCGCCTCGTAAATCGAAATAGAAATTTTCAACATTTCTTTACGTTTTAAGGTCTATAGAGTATATATAAAATGTTTTTAGAAAGAAGTATGTATGTGTGTGTGTGTGTGTGTACGTACGTACGTGCGTTCGTGGACAGTTTTTTCTACGAGCATAACTCACGTAAACAAAGTCCGATCGACTTGGTTGAGGTGTCAATCGAAGCGTGTTTGCAATCTTAAGAGCTGATTAGTTTGGCACACTTCGGTCGGGGGGGGGGTTTGTTGTTTTGCCCGTTTGAAGGTCATTTCTGTCATGCGCTATATCTCCAGAACCACACATACGATTTGCAAAGTTAAGCTGTCAATCGACGCGTATTAACATTTATGTGATTCTATCAAGTTTTTAAAAAAATCGTTGAAACGGTTTTTTAATTTATTGAAAAAAAGTGCTAAAAATTAGGTTTTTTTCCATAAACAATAAATTTTTAACCTGATTTGCAGCATGTAGTAATAAATGTATACAAAATTTATATACTCTAAACAGTTTTTGTAAGAAAATAAGCAAAACTTTTTTTCATGAATACGTAAAAAATGAAATCAAAAATAAAAAAATCATTAAAAGTCATCATGATTTTCAAGGTCATTTTTATCATCCACTATATCTCACGAACCATATATGATCTCTGCGTCATTGAGGTGTCATTCGACGTGTATTAATTTTTTTCTATGTTTTGAATTTTATACAAAGTCCTTTCCGCCGTTTTTTTCATTTAATAAAAGAAAATGGGAAAATTAGAGTTTTTTTCATAAAAAATAAATTTTTAACCTGATTTGCACAGCTCAGTAATAAATGTTTATATAATTTATACATTCCTAATAGTTTTCGAAGAGAAACTAGCCAAATTATTTTGTATGATCCAAAAAAAATCTAAAAAACGGCTCGTGACAAAACACAAATTCGATGATTATGCCGAAGTCATGGCAATTTTGAACAAAATTATTTAAAATGGACACCTCGCGAGAAAACCTCTTCAGTGGGCGTAATAACAAAAATGCATTTGCTAGCGCTCTTTTGTCCTTCAAGCATCGATGTAAAAATAACAAATAACGTAAAAAAGGCTTTATAGCCCGCCCCCCTCCGATTTATCCGCGTGAATTGTCAATCAAACCAATCCACCCCGCATCCAACAAAAGCATTACGTAATTAATGAACGCTACAGTAGATGATATGATTGATATTAGCTAATTTCAATTACGATTATGATTATGATTATCATTATTTAGAGTAGTATTATTTTCATAAATATTTTTGTGTTTAATATTTTTAATATTCATGTAGATATTACTGGGAAGTTGACCGTGTGGACCTCAAGGGTCGCACCTCGCTGCTTGTTTTCTTATACATTTTGTAATTGGAGTTATACTCTGTAAAATATGCTTGAATAAATAAATAAATAAACAAGCCGCGAGGTGCGACCCTTGAGGTCCACACGGTCAACTTCCCAGTAATATTTACATAAATATTAGAAACACTAAACAAAATAATAATTATGAAAATAATACTACTTTAAATAATAATAATGTACCTCTCATAATAGTAACTGAAATGACTTAATGTTAATCGTATCATCTACGGAGCGTCAATTGATTACGTAAGATTTTTGGTCGATGGGGACAGATTGATTTTATTGAATATTCACGCGGATCAATGGGGGGGGGGGGGGTTTGTACGTTATTTGTTATTTTCATATTGATGAAACCTTTTTTTATAGCATATGATCTAGCAAAGTATTGACTACGAAACATTTTACCATTCAAAGCGTTCATTGCCACAAATGCAAATTTGATTAATTTTTTTTGATTTTCAAAATTTAAGCAGTTTTGATATAAAAATTAAAACACGGTGCTATGAAGACTATTAAAAATCTGCTCAAATTATGCAAATATTAATAAACTGTGATTGGCTTAACAACAATGTCTTCAGAATGAGAGTAGTCGGGTAAAATCATTCATATGAACACTTTTTACATGGCGACTTTGAATGATTTTTTATTTTTAATTTAATTTTTTTAAACATCATGTAAAACCGTTTTGCTGGTTTGTCTCCAAAAATTGATAAGGATGTATAAATTTTATAAACATTTATTACCGTGTTGTGCAAATCTGGTTACCAAATTTATTTTTTATGAAAAAATCCTAAATTTTTGCATTTTTTTTGTTAAATTAAAAAACGCCTCCAACGATTTTTTTAAATATAAAAACATTACAAAAATGTTAATACACGTCGATTGGCACCTAAGTGATGCAAATATTATATTTGGTTCGTGAGATATGGTGAATGGCAGAAATGACCTTGAAATCATGATGACTTTTAATGATTTTTGATTTTTAATTTAATTTTTTATGTAATCATGAGAGAAAGTTTTGTTGGTATTTGCACAAAAACTGTTTGGAGTATATAAATTATATAAACATTGATTACTGTGTTTCGAAAATCAGGTTAAAAATTTACTGTTTATGAAAAAAAACTTAATTTTTTGCACTTTTTTCAAAAAAATTTAAAAACGGCTACATGAATTTTTTTAAAAACTTGATTGAATCACAAAAATGTTAGTACGCGTCGATTGACACCTTGATGATGAAAATCGCATGTTTGGTTCGGGAGATAAAACGCATGACAGAAATGACCTTCAAACGGGCAAAACAGCAAACCCCCCCGACCGAAGTGTCCCAAAAACTAATCAGCTCTTAAAATTGCAAAGACGCTTCGATTGACACAATAACGAAGTCGATAGGACTTTGTTTACATGAGTTATGCTCGTAGAAAAACTGTCCACGAACGCACATACGTACGTACGGACGTACGTACAAACACACACACACACATACATACTTCTTTCTAAAAACACTTAACATATACTCGTAAGACCTCAAAACGTAAAGACGTTTCGATTTTCGAGGCGATTACAAGAACTTCCCATATACTGGGAAGTTAATAATCAAATTTGCAATTGTGGCAATGAACGCTTTGAATGGTGAAATGTTTCGTAGTCAATACTTTGCTAGATGATATGCTATAAAAAAAGCTTTCATCAATATGAAAATAACAAATAACGTAGAACCCCCCCCCCTATTGATCCGCGTGAATATTCAATCAAATCAATCTGTCCCCATCGACCAAAAACCTTACGTAACAATTGACGCTCCCGTAGATGATACGATTAATATTAAGTCATTCCAGTTACTGTTATGAGAGGTACATTATTATTATTTAAAGTATTATTATTTTCATAATTACTATTTTGTTTAGTATTTTTAATATTTATGTAAATATTACTGGGAAGTTGACCGTGTGGACCTCAAGGGTCGCACCTCGCGGCTTGTTTATTTTTAATTTAATTTTTTACGTAATCATGAGAAAAAGGTTTGATAGCGTTTTTACAAACATTGTTTGGAGTATATAAATTTTATAAACATTGATTACTGGGTTTCGTAAATCAGGTTAAAAATTTATTGTTTATGAAAAAAAACCTTATTTTTTTCACTTTTTTTCCTTAAATTAAAAAACGGCTCCAACAATTTTTTTCTAAATTTGATAGATTCTTAAAAATGTTAATACGCGTCGATTGACAACCAAACAATGCAAATCGTATGTTGGGTTCGGGAGATATAACGCACGACAGAAATGACCTTCAAAGGGGCAAAACAACAAACCCCCCAGACCGAAGTGTCCCAAAAACTAATCAGCTGTTAAGATTGCAAAGACGCTTTGATTAACACCTCAACAAAGTCGATACGACGTTATTTGCGTGAGTTATCCTCGCAGAAAAAACTGTCCACGAACGCAAGTACGTACGTACGTACACACACACACACACATACATACATACTTCTTTCTAAAAACACTTAAAATATACTCGTAAGACCTCAAAACGTAAAGAAATGTTGAAAATTTCAATTTCGATTTTCGAGGCGATTACAAGAACTTCCCATATACTGGGAAGTTAATAAAAGTATTATACAGAAATGGATTCGAGAACACTACAATCATATTTAAAGTCATCACTAATTATTATCTTCATGTCGGTCGCGACGTCAAAGTAAGTTTCGACGTTCGTTCTACGCTACATATACAGGCATATATTGAATTTTAACATTCCTCAAATACCTCATTTAAATAACCTTCGGCCTAGAACAGGTTGAAGTGCACTCGTTGCTATGCAGACGTTTACTCAGAGAAATGTGTTTTCTTCTATACTGATGAATTGCAATGCATGCCCAATATCGAAAGGAGCTGAACTTGTTCCAGCACAAAAATCAATACAATTTTCGTTCACAACTTTTTGTCAGACTAGAAACGATTTAAATTAGTTTCAACCTTCAACAGCAATTGAATAGTGACCAATCTCTTATTTTGTATCTACTACACTAAAAAACGTTGGTTTGAAGGAATCGAAATATATAATATATACAGACGTTGGAACTATTACATTACATAGCTCCATATTGAGTATAAAGACGCGTGGAAAAATGGCAGTTGTCTTATTTTAAAATGCACGAACTATTTGCGGTGCATCCCAACCCAGATTGAAAAATGTTCCACACTGAAGTTCATGAAAAAGCAATCGACGGTAGATCTGCTTACATTTGTACTCGAGAAAATTTCCATTGCTTTTATTGGATTGTAGAAATCCAAACGGAAAATATTTGAGCAGCTTGACACAGATTCGAAAGAAAAGCTGGATTGGACCGACATGTCTGTGTGTACACATCCGGAAGTTCAAAAGCGCACTGAAATTTATTGAAAGTGTCACAGTCAAGATGATATTCCGAGCATGTTGGTGAACACTTCAATTGGATGCATGAGCCCCAATCTTTCGTGCAACTTCAGGAGGACAGGAATACGGTCGACTTTGTGCAGATTTGAAATTCAAAAGATATAGACAAACTTTAATGGGAATTTTTCCCGGACTTATTTGTAATGCGCTTCTCGTGCTTTCGATGTATGAAAGTTTGGTAGTGTGCAATAAGAAAATCAATGAAAAGTGTTAAAGGATATTTGGAACTATCATAGTTTTTCTCCAGAACTTTGCTTTTTGCTTTTTATGGCACGGTAATCTCTTTAGAAGATAAATAGCTGAATACATAGCTGTAATTCTTACCTCCAAGATAAGTGCAGCTATCTTCCTTACCATTCTTCAATGGGTTTTAAAGCTCCAGAGTAACTTGTTTTATGGTAAAGCAACCGGTAGCCTTTTGGAAATTCAAACATTAAATCTTCAAAATTGTAACCAGTTCGTCCATACAATGCTCAGATAGCGATACTAATTTACATAGCTTTTATAAGACATCTTAGAACCAAGGATCGAAGAATCCGGCAACACTTAGGTGGAATGGGAGTCAATTTTACAAGTAAAACAATCACATTTTTGTGTGGGAAAAAACAACAGCCATTTACCTAATAGCATTTAGAGTTGGTTCGAGAAATGCACAACGTTACCTTTTGTGATCCCAGAGTCGTTTTTTCCATCCAAGCTTTCTTCAAGTGAAATAGCGAAAAGGTTAATGTGAGCCTCTTGCATAATTCATTCATATTGTGATTGTCCCTTCTATGTCCTGCACTGGTTCATGATTCAGGTTGCCTTCACTCTTCCGTGCATAGAAGGCTGTAAATTTTCGATGGTCAATGTTTAGTGGGAGAGGCATCCATGCGTTTGCAACCCCTTTCGCTCGCTATCCATTTATTTCTCCTGGTCGAACTCATTGCCAATCGAACGAATGGAAACGCTATCAGGATTTCATATGCAGAGTATTTTTAGGCGCTCGAATCAAAGACATCAAGACGCGTTTGAATGGCACTGGCCTTCAAGGTGAGGGCCAACTTTCAGGGGTGCGATGTTCCGATAACTCCCTTAGCACGCACAAGCCTATGGAGAAATCGTGGCTTTCTCACCGTTGTATAGAACGCTAAGTGAAAAGCTACTGCTTTTATTGACTCCGAACGGAATGTTAAGTTACGCTTCCCCACAGCAACTTTTTTCTCTCTCCTCATGATTGCTTCAGCAGGGTGGATTTCTGAATTATTCAAAGCACTTTCAGGTACGATGGTAGTTGTGCAGGTTTTACGAGTGAATAATATGGCTCATTTCGCGTCAAACAAGCAATCAAGACGAATACGTGTTCTGAGGACTTCCACCGCGTGAACGTTGCTTTCGTAGAGATATTCAAACGGTCTGATAAGTTCACACAATGTATGAAACATCCACGCTCATACCAAGACTCTTTTGATATGCATAAAATATACACATCTACGAAAAGAAAGCAGTGAATACACATATCTATTCGCAAAAGCAGAACATCATGCTGCAAATGTGTGTTTCCGCCCATAAACGTCTCAACACTAATGAAACTTCAAACTTAAAATTGATAAATGTTATAAGGAACTTGTCTTGATGATTAAATATGGGTGTTTCTAAGACTTTTCTGTGCGAAGAAAACATATCAAGATTAATTTATCGTGTTGGAAAATTCAGTGCCATCAAAAATTTGCAAATTTAACAGAATATCCTAGATCAAACGAGTAAAACGACGCACTTTTATAAAAAAATTGTGCTCATCAACGGTTGATGATGGTTTCATTTTCTTTGTCTTTACAACACCTTTTGCTGTAATTTGTGTTATAAAAGGTCTTTCATTTGGAGTGTCGTAGTTTTCCAATAGGGTTCCTCATGACTCATGTATCGTGAGTTCTGACAAATGTGATTTTTGACATCTCTAATGTCTACCATTTAACCATGGAAAACTACACGCTTCATTAACGTTTGCAATTAATTCAATTATTAACTTCCCAGTATATGGGAAGTTCATGTAATCGCCTCGAAAATCGAAATTGAAATTTTCAACATTTCTTTACGTTTTAAGGTCTATGGAGTATATATAAAGTGTTTTTAGAAAGAAGTATGTATGTGTGTGTGTACGTACGTACGTACGTTCGTGGACACTTTTTTTTACGAGCATAACTCACGTAAACAAAGTCATATCGACTTTGTTAAAGTGTCAATCGAAGCGTCTTTGCGATCTTAAGAGCTGATTAGTTTTTGGGAAGCTTCGGTCGGGGGGGTTTGTTGTTTTGACCCTTTGAAGGTCATTATATCTCGCGAACCAAACATACGATTTGCATGGTTAAGGCGTTAGTCGACGCGTATTAGCATTTTTGAAAATCTGTCAAAATTCTAAAAAAATCTTTGGAACCGTTTTTAAATTTATAGGAAAAAGGTGCAAAAATTTAGGGTTTTTTTATAAACAATAAATTTTTAACCTGATTTACGGAAGACAGTATTCAATTTTTAATAAAATTTATATATTATAAGCAGTGCTTGTAAAAACAACATCAAAACTTTTTCTCATGAATACGTAAAAAATTAAATAAAAAATAAAAAATCATTAAAAGTCATCATGATCTTCAAGGTCATTTCTGTCATGCGTTATATCTCGCGAACCAAACATATGATTTGCATGAATAAGGTGTCAATCGACGCGTATTAGCATTTGCGTGAATCTGTAAAATTTTAAAAAAAATCTTTGGAGCCGTTTTTTAATTTAAGAAAAAAAGTGCAAAAAATTAGGGTTTTTTTATAAACAATAAATTTTTAATCTGATTTACGAAAGACAGTATTCAATTTTTATAAAATTTATATATTTCAAGCAGTGCTTGTAAAAGCATCATCAAAACTGTTTCTCATAATAACAAGAAACATTAAATGAAAATAAAAAATTATTAACAGTCATCATGATCTTCAAGGTCATTTCTTCCATTCACTATATTCCACGAACCAGATATAACATTTGCATCATTAAGGGCTCAGTCGACGTGTTTTAACATCTTTTTGATTATTTTAACATTATAAAAATCCGTTTCAGCGGTTGTTTTAATTTAATAGAAGAAAATGCAAAAACTTAGGGTTTTTTCCATAAAAAATATTTTTTTAACCTGATTTGCACAACACAGTAATAAATGTTTATAAAATTTATACATTGTTATCAGTTTTTGAAGAGAAACCAGCAAAACTTTTTTCATGATTCTGAAAAAAATTCAATCAAAAATAAAAAATCATTCAAAGTTACCATTTGAAAGGGGTTCTTCCGATTCATATTACCTTATATCTTTTATTCTCAAGACTTTGTTGTTTAGTCAATCAAAGTTTTAAAATGTTTGGATAATTTGAGCAGATTTTTAATAGTTTTTGCAGTCTTTTAATTAAAAAGCGGCTTAAATTTTGAAAACCATCAAAATTTCAATCAAATTTGCATTTGTGGTAATCAATCATCATCACCCATCCACCAAAAGCCTTGCGTAATCAGTGGATGCTCCCGTAGATGGTATGATTAATATTAACTCATACCTGTTACTGCTATGAATACCTCTTATTATTATTATTATTTTTAGTTGTAGTATTTTCAAAATTATTATTGTGTTTAATATTTTTAATGTTTATCCAGATATTACTGGGAAGTTGACCGTGTGGACCTAAAGGGTCGCACTTCACGGCTTGGTTTACCAAAATTGGCGATCAATCGTGGCTAATTTACGTGCGTTGGCTCGAATTTTCGGTCGTTATAATCGTCCCACATGACGAATCGTCGAGCATTTAGTGAACAAATTTGAGTCGTCATACTTACTTCATAATGTTATCGTGCCAGTGCGACAAAGAAAAGCCAGGAGTGAAAAAAAATTGCGACTGTACGCGGGTCGATAAGTCAAGACCGAAATCAATTGATTTCTCGCCGAGCTCAGGAATTGGAAATCTCTCAGACGTCGCTGTGGCGTATGTTGCGAAAAGATTTGGCTATTCGTCCGTATAAGATCGTACTGACCCAAGAACTAAAGCCTCATGACCATCATGCGCGTCGAAACTTTCCCATGCTAAGAAACGAGAAGTAAAATGTATTTGTAAAAATCGTTTAATTATATTACTATAGCAAACCAGCACCCTTGATGTATGTTTAGGAGCTGTCTTTCATTTTATCTCAGTTTAATTCTACTTGGCCGGTCGTACCGAGCAGTCAATAAATGGATTCTAGTTTTGAGTCACGCGTTTTATTTTACATCATACACAAGTCATTCCACTGCACTTATCATTCCGATTGGGCTTTAGCGAAGTTAGCCGAAGATGGTGATTTTCACAAAAAAAAAAATCATCCTCAGTGACGAAGCACATTTTTGTCTCAACGGCTTTGTTAATAAACAAAATTGCCGTGTTTGGTCAAATGAGCAGCCAGAAATGTTCTCAGAGTTGCCATTGCATCCCAAGAAATTGACTGTTTGGTGCGGTTTTCATGCCCGAGGAGTGATTGGGCCGTACTTTTTTCGAAATGATGCTGGCGAGGCGGTTACAGTCAACGGAGAGCGCTATCGCAATATGTTAGCCACTTATTTTTGGGACAAGTTGCAACTAGACGGCTTGGAGAATCAGTATTACCAACGAGACGGTGCAACTAGCCACATAGCGATCGTTATAATCGACTTATTGAAATCGAAGTTCGGTGACCGTTTTATTTCCAGAAACGGACCTGTCAGTTGGCTGCCTCGCTCGTGCGATCTTACGCCTCTCGACTTCTTTCTTTAGGACTGCGTTAAGTCTTTGGTCTATGCTAACAAGCCAGAAACTTGTGACGAGCTGGAGGACAACATTCGTCGTAAAATTGCTGGAATATCGGCCGGAATGTGTGAAAAACTGATGGAAAATTGGGTCCAGCGCATCCACTCGTGCAAACGGTTCCGCGGAAGACATCTGAATGATGTTCTATTTCATAGTTAATGGTATCGATTGTACTTCAATTTACGTGATTTTATTAAAAAACATAATGCGTCGCCCTTAATGAAAGACCCCTTACAAGTCAAATCTGCATGTAAAACTGAAATGGATAAGTAAGTACTTTGGCAATAGACAACGGATTAAAATATAAAATATGGCCGTTTCCATGCAAGCAGGGTTTGGAGAATTCATTGTTTCGATAAACATACAAAGAACAATTTGTATAGATTATGCGAAAGAGGGACGACTATCTAAACTTTTGCGCGCAACACGCAATAGTAAGCATTATTACTAGGAATGCATATGTCTACAAACTTCTGAGCTATAGCGATCTACTAAACGTATTATATTATGCATTGCACTCTTTTATGACTCAATGAGATCAATTCACTAATTAAACACTATTGTTGTGCATGTTGAAAATATATTTATGTGTTGTTAACTACGAACTCAGGACAAAAATGTCGTTCAAGGACGAAAAACTACTAGCAGTGTGTTACGAATACCTTTTAATCTTCGTTTCGCTACGTGCAGCTCGATTAAGATAAATAGAACCACGCTACGTAATTCGACGTTTAAGCTCTTTCAGAATTTGCGAACAACTTTCCTTTACCGAATTTCCACGATATTTAACGGTTTGTAAAATTCATCATCTTCATTGTATGTGCCTGAGTGCAAGATTTGTACAATACATTTGATGAGAAAGACAGTGTCGCAAATTGAGGTTTATGCAATACTTTCTATTGTCTAAGTGCACGATGCGTCTTTATTGAAAGTATGAAACAACAGTAAGTATTATTTAAATTTTTAATTTTGTTAACTTTCCCGTTTATGGGAGGTTCTTGTCATCGCCTCGAAAATCGAAATTAAAATTTTCAACACATCTTCACGTTTTGAGGTCTTAAGTGTTTTTAGAAAGCAGGATGTATGTGTGTGTATGTGTGTATGTTTGTTTATGTACGTACGTACGTTCGTGGACAGTATTTTCTACGAGCATAACTCACATAAACAAAATCGTATCGACTTCTTTGATGCAATATTAAGGGCTGATTAATTTTTAGAAAACTTCAATCGAAGGGCGGGTTCGTTGCTTGACCCCTTCAAGGTCATCGCGAACCAAATATAAGATTTGTAACGTGAAGGTGTCAATCGACTCGTTTTAACATTTATGTGATTCTGTCAAACTTTAAGAAAAATCGATGTAAACGTTTTTTTTTAATTTGATAAAAAAAATGTGCTGAAAATTACGACTTTTTCATTAAAACTAAATTTTTAAACTGACTGCACAGTAATCAGTGTTTATAAAAAAATCAGCAACACTTTTTTCATGATTACGAAAGAAATTAAATTGAAAATGAACAACCATTAAACATCACAATGTAAAAAGGATCCATACGAATGATATTACCTTATATCTCTTATTTCAAAGACATTGTTGTCAAGTCAATCAAAGATGATTATAATTTGCATAACTCAAGAAAAGATTTTAAAACAGTTTTCATTTCTTTCCTTCCTCATCAATTGTAATATTTCTAACTTCCCAGTATATGGGAAGTTCTTGTAATCGCCTCGAAAATCGAAATTGAAATTTTCAACTTTTCTTTACGTTTTGAGGTGTATAGAGTATATATAAAGTGTTTTTAGAAAGAAGTATGTATGTGTGTGTGTGTGTACGTACGTACGTACGTACGTATGTGCGTTCGCGGGTAGTTTTTCTACGAGCATAACTCACGTAAACAAAGTTGTATCGACTTAGTTAATGTGTCAATCGAAGCGTCTTTGTAATTTTAAGAGCTGATTAGTTTTTGGGAAACTTCGGTCGGGGGGGGGTTGCTGTTTTCTCCCTTTGAAGGTCAACCATGTTATGCGCTATATCTCACGAACCAAACATGCGATTTTCATCACTAGGGTGTCAATCGATGGATATTAACATTTTTATGAATCTATCAAATTTTTAAAAAAATCGTTGTAGCCGTTTTTTAATTTTTTTAAAAAAAGTGCAAAAAATTAGGGTTTTTTTCAAAAACACGAAATTTTTAACCTGATTTTAAATCCTAGGTAATCAATGTTTATATTATTTATATATTCTACATAGTTCTTGTGTAAAAATCAGCAATTTTTTTTTCATAATTACAAAAAAAATTAAATAAAAAATAAAAAATCATTAAACGTTCAAGGTCATTTACGTCATTCATTATATCTCGAGAACCAAATATAATCTTTCCATCATTAAGGTGTCAATCGACGCGTATCAACATTTTTATGATGTTTTTATATTTTAAAAAAATTGTTAAAGCGTTTTTTACGATTTATGAATTTTTTTTTTATATAAGTAGTGTTTTTTTCATAAAAAATTCCATTTTTAACCTGATTTGCACATCGTAATAATAAATGTTTATGGAATTTATAAACTTTTATCAACTTTCGTAGAGAAACAAGCAAAAACTTTTCTCATGATTACAAACAAATTAAATTAAAAATAAAAAATCATTCAAAGTCACCATGTGAAAAGGGTTCATTCGAATCATTATACCTTAACTCTCTTATTCTAAAGACATTGTTGTATAGTCAATCAAAGTTTATTAATATTTGCCAAATTTGAGCAGATTTTCAATAGTCTTCACAGCACCATGTTAACTTTAATGAAAAAACTGCTTTGTAACCTGTCCCCCCTCCGATTGATCCGCGTGAATAATCAATCAAACCAATGCACCAAAATCCTTACGTAATCAATTGACGCTCGCGTAGATGTTACGATTAATATTAAATCATTCCAAGAATTTTTATGAGAGGTACATTTTTATTATTTGAAGTAGTATTATTTCCATAACTTTTATTGTGTTTAATATTTTTAATATCTATGTAGATATTACTGGGAAGTTGACCGTGTGGACCTCATGGGTCGCACCTCACGGCTTGTTTATTTTTTTACATGCTTCGATTATTGACTGCCTATTCAATATTTTTCAAGATCAACTGCAGAATAAGAACAAAGCGACGAGGTGCGACCCTTGAGGTCCACACGGTCAACTTCCCAGTAATATTTACATAAATATTCAAAATAATCAACACCACAATAATTATGAAAATAATACTACTTTAAATAATCACAGTCTACCTCTTATAAAAGTTATTGGAATGACTTAATATTAATCGTAACATCTACGCGAGCGTCCATTGATTACGCAAGGATTTTGGTGAATGAGGTTTTGATTGAATATTGACGCGGTTACAAAGCCTTTTCTACGTTATTTGTTATTTTCATATGGATGCTTGGAGGACAAAAGAGCGCTAGCAAAATGAATACATTTTTTGTTATTACGCCCACTGAAGAGATATTGTCGCGTGATGACCAAACTGAAATGTATTACAAATGATGGAGGAAGTACTTGAAATCTTACGACCAGTAAAAAACTAAACTACTAAAAAGTACAATTTTTTATTTGATGAAAGCTTTTTTTACCGCAAATATAAGTTTGATTTGGTTGTTAATGGTTTTCCAAATTTAAACAATTTTTCATTAAAGTTAAAACACGGTGCTGTTCAAACTATTAAAAATCTGCTCAAATTATGCAAATATTAATGTCTTTATAATAAGAGATATAAGTTATAACCATTCGTATGAGCCCTTTCTACATGATGACTTCGAATGATTTTTTTATTTTTTATTTAATTTTTTTTCTAATCATGAGAAAAAGTTTTGCTTGCTTCTCTACAAAAATTAAAAAAAAAATATATAAATCTTATAAACACTTATTATTGCAATGTTGCAAATCAGATTACAGATTTATTTTTTATGATAAAACCCTAATTGTTTCCAATTTCTTTTATTAAATTGAAACATGGCTCCAACAATTTTTTTGTTAGCACGAAAACATCACAAAAATGTTAAGACGCGTCTATTGACACCTCAAAGATGCAAATACTATATTTGGTTCGCGAGATATAGTAAATTACATGAATGACCTTCAAAGGGTCAAAACAACATACCCCCTCCCACGGAAGTGCCAAAAATCAGCTCTTAAGATTGCAAAGACGCTTCGACTGACACCTCAACGAAGTACGTACGACTTTGTTTACGAGAGATATGCTCGTAGAAAAAACTGTTCACATACGTACGTACACACACACATCTCTCTTCCTAACAACACTTTAAATATTCTCTAAAGACCCCAAAGCGTAAAGAAAAGTCGATAATTTCAATTTCGATTTCCGAGGCGATTATAATAACTTCCCATATACTGGGAAGTTAACTAATAGATCTCATTGATGCAAAATCGCGAAAAGAGACAAATTCAGTGACTAAGTCGCCGTCATGAAAATTTTGAACGCAACAATTCAAAATGGCCACCACGCGACAAAATCTCTTCAGTGGGCGTTATAACAAAAACTGCATTCATTTTCACTAGCGCTCTTTAGTCTATCAAGCATCGATATGAAAATAACAAATAACGTAGAAAAGGCTTTGTAACCTGCCTTTTTTTCCATTGATCCGCGTGAATATTCAAGCACCCCCCATACCCCCATCATCAGTGGATGCACCCGTAGAAGATTCGTTTAATATTAACTCATTCCAATTACAGTTGTAAGTACCTCCCACTGTCATTATTTAAGGTAGCATTATTTACATTATTATTTTTGTGTTTAATATTTTTAATATCTATGTAAATATTACTGGAAAGTTTATCGTGTGAATGCCGGCAAGTTTCATTCAAATTCAGATTCGGGCAACACATTTTCCTTGATTCATTAGCACTTTTTCTCGATAGTGTTGTGCTTGGACAACTTTTCCAGAATGTATGAAATCCCTAGATAAATGTAGTTTTCATCCTCCGAACTCTTAATATTCATATTTTTTGGTATTTTGACAAGAGTGCGACCATTTGTGGAGTTTTTTCCAGAAAAAATACGGCTCGAATTACAACTTATTATCCTAGATCATCATCCTTTCCGGGATAAAAGTTCTCAATGGCTTGCCCATTGGATTCGAAATTTCAAACGAACAAGTTGACATTTGACTTTCGAATTCGTTTATTGCAAGCAATACGTTTTCAATTTTGCGCGTAATCGATATTTTTAAATGTGATTGTTAATGCGATTTTGCACATTTTGATAAAATGTACCGATTTTCAAAGAAAACAAACAACTCTCAAGGAAATTCAATGACATTTTAAGGTAGTTAACGTTTTCGAAAGAGATAACAAGTTTTAGTTTTAAAAAATTTAAAGATAGTTAACGGTCATTAAAGATTAGTTTAAGTATCAGGTCCGTCCATAAGTTCCCGCGTATTTCATTTGGATGTGTCTTATTTGTTCGAAAAGAACCCAGTAAACTACCTTTATATTCCCCCTCTCTATAAACTAAATGCAGTTAGTCTTTTGATAATCTCTTTTTGAGAAGATCGGTTATAAATTGATACTGACAAAATAGGAAATACTAACGAGTACAAATGCGCATTTTACACTTATAATGCTACAACAGCTGCAGTAGATACAAATATGGTTCTTGGTGAAAGCATTATCAATATAAGAAATACACAACGGGATGGATGCACCACAGCAGAAGCTGCACCTCGCACTGAATTTGAAGACACGGCGTTAAAAATCGTGGTGCGCGCAGAAGCAATGGATATAATTCCAGAGAGGTTAAAGTCTTCGCATGGATCAATTCATCAGGACTTTGCGCAGAAGCAAAAAGAATTCAAGCTTGCAAAACTGGTCCCACAACAGTTATCAACATCAAAACTCCAGCAAACCTAACCATTTGTTCCCATTTGTTACAACACAGCAGAAACGAAACTTTTCTCAATCATATTATAACAGAGAACGAAAAGTGAATAGTCTATAACAACTTCGTGTAAAAAAGATTATGTGCCGATGCAAATCAGATGCTAGAACCAACTACCAAACCAGGACTGCACCCACAAGAGATTCATCTATCTGTTTGGTGGGATATGTCAGGAGTTGTCTAATTGGAATTTCTGGATCCTAGTGAAACATTTACAACGGATGTGTATTGTCGTCAATTCAGTACTTCAATGTTGAATTGATTAGAAAACGCCCTTCTTTAGTGAACATGAGGAAGGTTCTTTTTCATCACGATAACGCCCGAGCGCACACTGCAAAAATCATCCTGGAAAAATTGACGGAATTTGACTGGGAAATTTCGGATCTACCAGCATATTTCCAGACATTCTTCCAAGCGATTTTCACTTGCTTAGAAGCCCGTATTGGTTTTTAGGTGGAAAAGTATTTCAAAACAAAGATAATGTCCAAATCAGCCTAACTGAAGTTCTTAATTCGAAAGCTAAGAAATTTTATTCCGATGAAATTCAACAATTACCACAAACATGTGGAACCAACAGTAGATAATGAAGGAAAATATATAATCGATTGATATTAAAATTAACTGTGATTTTTTCACTTTACAAAACGCAGGGACTTATGGGCTGACCTGATAGCTTCAACGTAGCATTGCCGCCAATTGTCGCTACTACTCAGCAACATTATTTCGAGCAATTCCAGCGGATCATGATTCAAATATCATAAAAATTAATGGAAAAACACTCTTTTTTAAAACACAATAGCATCTAAGATGGCAGAAATGAATCGGATGAATTTAATTTAATTTAAATTATGAACCAGGAAAATTGTTTATCGTTAATTTTCTTTCAACGATAGATTTAAAGAAAATTTTAACGAAACTTTACAGCCTGGCTTTCAGATATCGTTGAATATATCGATTTCGATCTTTAACACCTGCTAGATTCTTTTATTATCGAGCTTCACGTTAATCGATAACGATAGCCACAAGTATCTTTATAGTTGATTATGCGGGATGCCGTTTGTGAGGTCCGTTACAAATCCTCGAATACATACGTGTGACGTGTCGGATTTCAAAAATTAGAAAATACTATTCACTAAGGTGTAACTTAAAAAACCAGTGCTATATTAACAGGCAGTAAAAAGGGTCGTTCTGTCATTACTGCATCACAATTTTATGCTACATCAAAAAGACTACCATGTGAGCTCGACAAACTAAAATGTGTTGATTTCATTAGAATTTGAGGCAAAAACTCAATGGTTTAAGTGATTTTTTCAAAAATCATTCGTTACTTGCAGCAGGTGACTTTTCTATCAATATCAATTTTAAAAAAAGCGTATTTCATGGCAGTCCTTACAGTTTAGAACAAAATTTAAACAAGCCGCGAAGTGCGACCCTTGAGGTCCACACGGTAAACTTCCCAGTAATATCTAGATAAACATTAAAAATATTAAATACAATAATAATTTTGAAAATAGTACTACTTTAAATAATAATAATGAGAGGTATTCATAGCAGTAACAGGAATGAGTTAATATTAATCATATCATCTACGGGAGCATCCATTGATTACGCAAGGCTTTTAGTGGATGAGTGATGATGATTGATTACCACAAATGCAAATTCTTATTGAAATTTTGATGGTTTTTAAAATTTAAGCCGCTTATTTTTATGAAAAGACTGCAAAAACTATTAAAAATCTGCTCAAATTATCCAACTATTTTAAAACTTTGAGTGACTTTACAACAAAGTCTTTAGAATAAAAGATATAAGGTAATATCATTCGGAAGAACCCTTTTCATATGGTAACTTTGAATGATTTTATTATTTTTAATTGAATTTTTTTCAGAGTCATGAAAAAAGTTTTGCTGGTTTCTCTTCAAAAACTGATAGGAATGTATAAATTTTATAAACATTTATTACTGTGTTGTGCAAATCAGGTTTCAAAAATATTTTTTATGGAAAAAACCCTAAGTTTTTGCATTTTCTTCTATTAAATTAAAACAACCGCTGAAACGTTAAAATAATCAAAAAGATGTGAAAACACGTCGATTTACCCCTTTATGATGCAAATACTATATCTGGTTCGTCAGATATAGTGAATGGAAGGAAAGACCTTGAAAATCATGATGACTGTTAATGATTTTTTATTTTTTATTTAATGTTTTATGCTTTCACGAGAAAAAGTTTTGAAAAAGTTTTTTTAAACATTGCTTGGAGTATATAAATTTTATAAAAATTGAATACTGTCTTCCATAAATCAGGTTAAAAATTTATTGTTTATTAAAAAAACCTAATTTTTTGCACTTTTTTTTCTTAAATTAAAAAACGGCTCCAACGATTTTTTCACAACTCGAGGAATTCACGAAAATTTTAATACGCGTTGGTTGACACCTAGACAATGTAAATCGTATTTTTGGTTCGCGAGATATAACGCATGACAGAAATGACCTTGAAGATCATGATGCCTGTTAATGATTTTTTATTTTTTATTTCATTTTTTACATGATAATGAGAAAAAGTTTTAATGTTGTTTTCACAAAAACTGGTTGAAGTAAACAAATTTTATAAAAATTTAATACTGTCTTCCGTAAATCAGGTTAAAAATTTATTGTTTATTAAAAAAAACCTAATTAATTGCACTTTTTTTAAAAAAATTAAAGAACTGCTACCGGAATTTTTTTAAAAACTTCATAGAATCACATACATGTTAATACGCGTCGATTGACACCTTGATCAAGATATAACGCATGACAGAAATGACCTTCAAAGGGTCAAAACAACAAACCCCCCCGACCGAAGTATCCCAAAAACTAATCAGCTCTTAAAATTGCAAAGACGCTTCGATTGACACCTTAACGAAGTCGATCGGACTTTGTTTACGTGAGTTATGCTCGTAGAAAAAAGTGTCCACGAACGTACGTACGTACGTAAAAACACACACACACACACATACATTTCCCTTTCTAAAAACACTTTAAATATACTCTATAGACCTCAAAACGTAAAGAAATGTTGAAAATTTCAATTTCGATTTTCGAGGCGATTACAAGAACTTCCCATATACTGGGAAGTTAAAAAAGTGAATGGGATACTACGACTAGTTGCCACACAAGTGGTCGCTCCATAGAAGGACAGAGGAATTTGAGCCTTCTATTCGAATTATAGGGATCAATTCATAATATCAGAATGCTTAATTTCAAAATGTAATCATGATTTCATGTGATTTCGATTAGAAACATCTATTAATCACGCAAGGACCATTTTGAAAGAGTTTCAGCTTACATCCTTTCTCATACAGATTCGAACACTCACTTTAAAAAGCTGTGCGAAAAATTGCATCGCGTAAGAATTCGATCGGAGCTCCTTTCTTCCCAAAAGCGAGCGAATGCAACATTTTAGATATAACGAAATTGAATTTTATTGTTCAAAATATGCTAAGGCAAGAATTATCAAAACTGTTAATTATTGCGTTTACTTCAATCATTCAATGTTTTTTCAATAGGAACTCATCTCAAATGTGTTTTTCAATTTCAGATCCGTGAATATGAAAAGTACTTTTTGATGAGTCCGAACATGATAGTAAAAGGTCGAATGTGAATTTTGCTCCCCACTTCATAACCAACTGCCTTAAAGCACAGACACATTGTCCGTTCCTTAAACGATGATCAACTATCAAAAATAATTAAAGATCTTTACCACAAGTTTCTCAAAATGTGATCAGTTTTCAAAACAAATCAAACATCTTTAGCATCCATGGCAAAACAAAACGAAATTGGTTGTACAATATGCAATTAGATGATCTTATTCATTCAGCAACCATCACCTCGACGAATTGGCTTTTTAGTGTCTCCAATCACTAATTGAATGGTAACTATATGTTTTGAAATACCAGTGTCAATTTTCTTCGCTCATAAAAGTAATTTGGCTGTTGAGAAAAACCAAATCGTGATTGACAAAATATACACATGAGCAGGATCAAAGGGACAAAAAAGCATATACTTTCTTATTAGTGAATTTCTAATGCACACCCACACAAACATCTCAACGAAGTAGAAGTGGCAGACAGCAATATATCAAATATCCTTCCTTGCGAATAATTCAATTGACATGCATACGTACGAAGAGACGTACTCGTATGTAGCATTCAGATACAGTTCTGTTGGATACATGGTGTTTGTTGTAAATTTATGCTGACCCACTAATGCGAATACAGTGTCGTATCTGGCTTGAAGTTCTATTCAAATAAAGCAAAAACAGTTCATGCTCCGGAGTTTTTGCTCGTGCCAAAAAAAGACGGGTCTACCATTCTTTTGAGGTCCCGGATAAGAGCTGACGCTGAATATGTAAATTTTGAAAAAGATTCTCCCCTTTGGCAAAGCGCTGTTTGGAAAGGACTTTAATCTGCAATCTGACGAGCGAGCAGTGACTAAAAGTTTGAAACATAAGCTGTTTGCCATACTGGCAGCAACATTTGATTCCGAGCCACCTTGAATGTCTTCCTATGAGCCATGAATAGTCCTGGAGTGAGAATGTCACAACATGTATGAGATAACGAGTTAACGATGTAAACAAACCAACTCGCATACACCAGCCTTCGTTTGGAGACAACATTTTCCTCGTTCCTCCGGAAAAGCACTCTCGAGGAACAAATTAGGAAACACTTGAACCTGTCGAGATATGACGGGCAACTTCCGAATCTCATTAAAGTTGATAATACCGAGAGCCGATTACGGACTGAGTGCCATGAGGTAAGGAGCAAAGCAAATTGCCTCTGGTTGTCTGCCGCTTCAAGCTGCTACATCAATCGGAAACGTTTACCAACTCATAAATTATTCCCAGTTTGTGCTTGAACCGTCGTGCAGCACCAGCTTCTACAACAAACAACCACCTTCGACACAGGCAACATGAGCGTCCCTGCTCCTGTAACTTCGGAATCAATCGCACAACTATCGAACCGCATCTTAAAATCGATAATCCCAAGAACTCGAGTTAAGTAATAATCGCAGCAAATGAATGGTTTCAAGGACATCGAGGGCCACGATGATTGCTGAAGCACTTCTGACTGCAGCTTCCGTTACCTAGAAGACACACTCGTCTAGATGGAATTGATTTAGCAACGCTTCACTGGCTACCAAGATTCGCAATTGTATTATTAAGAGCTGAGGGAAAGGACGTCGCTGAAAACTGCTGACTACCATATCGCAGCCAACAATTGCTCCCTGGTTTTATAGGGAACCATTGTGTATGCTCCTCTCTTAGATCAGCAACCGCATCGTAAAATCAATAAATACAAAATCACTGGCGATAGCGTCCTGCTACGTGCGTAGAACTCACTTGGCCGGCGAAGTTGCAGCTGGACTCAGTCCGTTTTATTCAAATAACCTTCGTTTGGCTACACTTCATTTTGAACAAGGATACTGCTCAATAGAGGTCACTCACTTCCGATTGCTGGGGACTAACACGGCGATGAGCTCCCAGGAATTCATTATTATTCAGGTCGTTAAGTTACGAGGCCAAGCAAAAAAACACGAATTTAAATGGACCCGTCCACTACTGCCCGACGTCGCCACCTTTCACCACTTTTCACTGAATTCCTGAGATTAGTAACTGCTGCGCCCAGGCTACCAATATCCTTCCAACAGGCAACTTGCAAATCGACACGGAGTGTTGAAACCGATTGCGACAAAACTCGAAGGAAAACTGTCCTCGACTGCTTCTGCCAGGAGCTTTACTACGGGGGAATTGAAAAGCCCAGACAGGAACTTCTTCTATTGTGCGCAGTAATCCCAACACTTGGCAAGCACAAAGTGTTTGCCGATACAGAGGCCAGCTAGATTCCATGTTGCGCTGGGAGCCGTTCAGCAATCCACATCTTAGGAACCCTTTGGCTTGTGGCCTGGCCTGGCCGAAAGTTTTTCACACGGCCCATGGCGGTAGTGTTGCTGTCTCAACAAACAATTTGGAAATCCTGTCGTCTCAAATAAAACTGTCGAATCGGTGAAAATAGTCTTTTTAAATTTTGTTGAATTTACTAAATATACGAGACTTTTAGGTTCAATATCTCATGGAAGTATTGAGTAGTTTTTCTATTGTAGTACAGTCATTAAGGTAGCGTTACCACTTATTTTATACCGGTTAATTTTTAATTGGTTTGATAGATTAGATATTCGTGATACATAAAACAAACGTCAACCATCAGTGATGAGGATGACCGCCATATTGAAATGAAGACGAAAATTGAGTAGCAGCATACCTCGAGAATCTTGTCTCCCACGAAGATGTTGTGTGTGTATGGCGATAGAGGCACTTTATGGTGGAGTCCATACCTAACAAAGAGGATTTTGTTAAGTGCCGTCCAAGCCGCAGAAGAGTCGTATGACTTAAAATTCAAAAAGTCCGAACTTTCGAACTATTTTCGGAAGAAATTGGCCACGAATGCTATTTGTTATTTTTCCATTTAATTGATCCAAGTATCCAGAGCTTGCTTTTTATACCAATTTTGTTTTCCTCGTGAGTTCATAAAGAAAACCAGTATGAAGTGAATATAAAAAGTGAAAAAAATCTGATATAGATGCACAATCATCAATTCATTAACGACCATTGCCTCTTGACTAGAAAACAGATCAGATCCAGTTGCAGCAGCAGATTTATGGCTATCTTGCCATCATATCCGGTCTTGTAGTGATATTTTTCTGAAAATTTGATTATTGTCATGATGCCCAAATATTGCCAAGCCTCAACATCCAATCAAATTCTAGGTTGGCACTCTATTTTTTAACGATTTGGCAGTAGTCCTTTTTACTTTTCGGGTATGTTGAACAGAGCTTCGACTTTGTGTTGGCTACTGGCCTGAAGAAAACAAAGTTCACAAGTTAGTGGAACAGCAACGACATAAGGACAACTAAAATTTTTACTGAGGTGGTGACAAATGAAAGAAACACGACAGCTCCTTATAACGAAACACAATTGGTTGGACATTGTTCGCGAAGCAGCTCACTTTTTTGTGTTTTTTGAAGAGCTGGAATTTATTTCACCATCCACACTAGCCATATCGTTGTCACTACGCTTTTCCGTGAATAGACTGTTTGCATATCAAAATTTTTGAAAGTCTGAGTTTCTTAGGGCTGAATTTATAGTTTCGTACCTACTCTCTACAGATTGCAACTAAAGTTCCTAAAGTCGACTCAAAGGATTCTTAAATTTTTCTGTACAGTTCTCTACAACATTTGCCAGTATCTCATTTCCAATTACATAACGGGATCTTCAGGACATCCCAGCCCACACATAGATTTCAATTGAGTTTCAATCTACTCTGGATGGTTGCAATTACATAACAATAATATCTAAAAATCGGAACATAATAAATAGAAGATTGCCTGGATTTTCAAATTTTGAATAAGCTATAAGTGAAGATGAAGCCAGAAAGGAAGACAAAACTGAACGAACTAACAAAGAATCAAATAATTATGAGGCTTAAGTAGCAAGTTTTTGTTTTTTCTTTAGATTTTAGATCCACTCTACAACCTTAAACGTTATTCTCCGACGCGGAACGATACAATTTTTTTCATTTAGTATTTAGTGTGTTTTTGTAGCATCGTTTTTCCTCCTCAATATTCCTTTATTATGATTCTTCTATAGTTTTTATTTTCGAAATTTTTTTATTTCATGTTTATTATAATTATTTTACTATTGTTAATTGTGATGCCAGTCCATAGATAACATAGAATCATACTGGTAATAAACGGAATTTTCTTGTAGATCATCCTATTTTACTTGTTCAAGAAACCTAGGATGCACCATTGTAGTAGGCAATAGGGAAGCCTTTACACTTTCTTTATGCGATTTCGCACTCTTTTTATGTTTTTTTGATTTTTTTTCAATCTTTTATTTCCTTTTAATGGGCAGTGAACTGATGCATTGATTCAGGCATTCAAAAAATGTGCTCATGATTTGCAGGATGGAAAACAAGTTGTTCTAGTCGCATGGCAGCACTACGCACACTGTATACTGAGATATGACCTTTTGGGTTCTGAAAGCTGTCCTTGCCAGTAGAACTGCTCCATTTCTGGTGGCCTGGCAGCTCGCAATCGGTAGACACTTCCACACAACAACTCAGCAAGTGAGAGTGAAACACTGATAACAGTAATCACACCTATGTTAACAGCCCTGCACATGTGTAATTTACTCCTAAGCTCGGAGAAAGCGCAATTTTGCTTTCTGTACTTGAACCTGAATGGCATGCGATTCCTTCAATTAGGAATATACAATGTAAACAGTTACACTTCGAGTTAATGGTTTCGATGGCGCTGTCCTGGCGGATGGCGTTCTTTCTGATCTGATTACGGAAAGGACGTAGCCTTCGCAACGCATGTGTGGTGAAAGCCTTGGGGACAATTTGTTTTGATTTCAGTGTCAGCCAGCACTCTTTTAGTGGCAAGGATATACCGAAGCAGGTCTTCGAGACGCACATTTGCGGATTGTTTTGCAGTTGTTTTTCTTGATTAACGTCTTGTCGCGCCAGGATGATTCCGGTAAAAGTAGCAGCAATCAGGATACACTCGTGAACGTTATTAATATGAATGAGGTCCTTCAGCATTAGCTCCACCGATGTGTATGGTTTCGAAGGGTAAGTTTGTTTCGAGCCCAAGCATTCGGTGGGGATTAGCTTGTGACTTTGAAATTGAATGAAAATGGAAATTTATTATTAACCTAAATATATCTGCATAAATGTTTAATATGTGAAAATCAATAATAATAAATACAAGACATGTTTTACGCATTCTACGAGTATTAACGCCTCTCCATTTAAATCAGTAAAATTACTGTCAATTCAGTATGAAAAAACTGCAGAATGAAAATTCTGGATAGTTTAATAGAACTAGGATGTCAGCCGTGATAGACGGTTCTTTTGGATATTTGAAACCAAAGATTGTGACAGAAATGTTGAATCAAGCTTACGTGATTAAATTTTACATATTGAAACAAAACTCAGCATTCTATTTTATTATGCATAAACGGGATATAAAAAACAGGCAATTTACATATGTTTTAAATGTTTTCTGACTGAATCCTATAACGATTATTTTTTATTTTTAAAAATATTATATATAATAGTTTATTGTTTTCATATTTTGTGCAATTAATCTTTGAAAAAACTGATCTTTCAAAACGGTGGTATAGACTTTGTAGACTGATTTTAAAACAAGCCCGCGGTCAACTTCCCAGAAATATTTATAAAGATATTTAAAATATTAAACACAAAAATTATAACGAAAATAATGCTACTTTAAATAAGAATAATAAGAGCTACTCTTAACATTCACAGAAATGATTAACTCATTAATCACATCATCTACGGAATGATTACATAAGGATGTTGGTGGATGGAGGGTGGATTGGTTTGATTGAAAATTCAAGCGGATCAACCAGGGAGGTGGGGCAGGTAGCAAAGCCTTTTCTACGTTATTTGTTATTATTCTGCTTGAAGGACAAAAGAGCGCTAGCAAAAATGAAAGCAGTTTTTGTTATTACGCCCACTGAAGAGATTTTGTCGCATGGTAGCCATTTTGTAGTTTTGTTCAAAATACCCATAACTTCGGCATAAACACTTACATCAATGAGATTAATAACTATTTCTTATTTTCAGTTTGTCTTGAAAAACGTTGACTATGCAGTCAAAAATCGGTTCAATTGCATGTAAAAAGTAAAATATATTACACATAATGATGGAGGAAGTAATTGAAATCTTACGAACACTAAAGACCAAAACTACTAACAACTATATTTTTTTGATAAAAGCTTTTTAAAGCATATGATCTTGCAAAGTATTGACTCAAAACATTTAACCAATCAAAGCGTCGCAAATTGCATGCCAATTTGGTTGAAAAAAATATATATATTTTCCAAGTTTAAGCTGTTTTTTTGTTAAAATATAAAAAAATGATACTGTGAAAACTATTTGAAATCTGCTCAAATTATGCAAGTATTGATATGATTTGATTGACATTACAACGTGCAAACATAGCATGATCTAAATGGCCATAAAGAGGTCAAAATAACAAACCCCTCTGACCGAAGTTTCCCAGAACCTTATCAGCTCTTAAGATTGCAAAGACGCTTCGACAGACAACTCTATGAAGTAGAAAAAAACTGTTGACGAAAATACGCATATACGTACATACACATACATACATAACTCCTTCTAAAAACACTTTAAATATACACTAAAGACCTGTAGCTATCTCATCTTATTAATGCATTTATTCGGAATTTATTGTCGTAGAAAAATTGGCCAAGGCAAGCACGCACGTTCGCACATATAGACACACAGACTTTGGTTTAAAGAATTCTTTTCAATTATTCATTAAATCTTAAAACATAAAGGAAATGTTGAAAATTCCATTTTGAATTTTCGGCGCAATTACAAGAACTTTCCTATATTTGGGAGGTTGAAAACCCAAAGAGTTTAAGTAATAATTTATGAACCTCAGAATAGATCTTTCTAAATTTGGTGATCGCAAAACAGTGCCCATGCAGCACTTATATCAATATTTAACAGGGCTGCCCAAAAAAATAATCTTTAAGCAACCAAATCGAATTCGGTCTACACAGGCACAAAAACTGCATCTCAATTCACCAAAAATGTCGTTTACAATCTTTGAACTCCCAATTTCGATATAGAGATAGTCCCGTACTATATCCTACCCCATCCGAATAGTCCCGCTTAAGGATAGCATCGGAATCAGAATTGCTTTTATTTGGCAATGTTGAACTCTGTTATGATTTTACTAAATTAGTAATGAATTCATTATTTTTTCAGATACTAAGTAGAAATACAATGAGGATATGCTATTTAAGTTCGCATTTGAATACATGAGATCCACAGTAATATCAACCAGTTTCGAAAAATGGATTTGCATAATGACAACTGCCATCAACTTTTAAATGTTGAATTCGTGAACTTTTGAATTCTGAATCCTAAATTCTTCGAAAAATAAAGATTTCAAATCAAACAAGCCGCGAAGTGCGACCCTTGAGGTCCACCCGGTCAACTTCCTAGTAATATCAAGATAAACATTAAAAATATTAAACACAATAATAATTTTGAAAACAAGCCGTGAGGTGCGACCCATGAGGTCCACACGGTCAACTTCCCAGTAATATCTAAAAAGATATTGAAAATATTAAACACAATAATAATTATGGAAATAATACTACTTCAAATAATAAAAATGTACTTCTCGTAAAAGTTATTGGAATGACTTAATATTAATCGTTTCATCTACGGGAGCGTCCATTGATTGAGTATTCATCGGAGTGGGGACAGGTTACAAAGCAGTTTTTTCATAAAAGTTAAAACATGGTGATGTGAAGACTATTGAAAATCTGCTTAAATTTTGCAAATATTAATAAACTTTGATTGACTTTACAACAATGTCTTTAGAATAAAAGATTTAAGGTATTATAATTCGAATGAACCCTTTTTACATGGTGACTGAATGATTTTTTATGTTTAATTTAATTTTTTTTGGAATCATGAGAAAATTTATTGCTGGTTTCTCTACAAAAATTGATAAAATTTTATAAATTCTACAAACATTTATTATTACGATGTGCAAATCAGGTGAAAAATGAATTTTTCTATGAAAAAAACACTACTTTTCCAATTTTTTCAATAAATTTAAAAAACCACTTTAAAGATTTTTTTAACATATAAAAACATCATTTAAATGATAATACGCGTCGATTGACACCTTAATGATGGAAATATTATATTTAGTTCTCGAGATATAATGAATGACGTAAATGACCTTGAACGTTTAATGATTTTTTATTTTTTATTTAATTTTTTTCATAATCATGAATAAAACTTTTGCTGGTTTTTTCACAAAAACTATTTGGAGTATATAAATTATATAAACATTGAATACTTAGGTTTGAAAATCAGGTTAAAAATTTGATGTTTTTGAAAAAAAAACCTAATTTTTTGCACTTTTTTTAAAAAAATTAAAAAACGGCTCGAAGAATTTTTTTGAAAATTTGATAGAATTATATCAATGTTAAAAAGCGTCGATTGACACTATAACCATGAAAATCGCATGTTTGGTTCGTGAGATATAGCGCATAACATGGTTGACTTTCAAGGGGCGAAAACAGCAAACCCCCCCGACCGAAGTATCCCAAAAACTAATCAGCTCTTGAGATTGCAAAGACGCTTCGATTGACACCTCAACGAACTCGAGATGACTTTGTTTACGTGAGTTATGCTCGTAGAAAAAAGTGTCCCGAACGTACATACGTACGTACGTACGTACGTACGTACATACACACACACACATACATCTCCCTTTCTAAAAACACTTTATATATACTCTATAGACCTCAAAACGTAAAGAAATGTTGAAAATTTCAATTTCGATTTTCGAGGCGATTACAAGAACTTCCCATATACTGGGAAGTTAATAATACAACTTTAAATAATAAAATGTACTTCTCATAAAAGTTATTGGAATGACTTAATATAAATCGTATCATCTAAGGGAGCGTCCATTGAGTACGTGAGTATTTTGGTGGATGGGTGATGGTGATTGATTACCACAAATGCAAATTTGATTGAAATTTTGATGGTTTTCAAAATTTAAGCCGCTTACTTTAATTAAAAGACTGCAAAAACTATTAAACATCTGCTCAAATTATCCAAACATTTTAAAACTTTGATTGACTTTACAACAAAGGTTTTAGAATAAAAGATATAAGGCAATATCATTCAGAGGAACCCTTGTCATATGGTAACTTTGAATGCTTTTTTATTTTTAATTTAGTTTTTCTTCATTATCATGGAAAAAAGTTTTGCCGTTTTCTCTTCAAAAACTGATAAGAATGTATAAATTTTATTAACATTTATTACTATGTTGTGCGAATCAGGCTAAAAAAATATTTTTTATGAAAAAAACCCTAAGTTTTCTCATTTTTTTCTATTAAATGAAAAAAACCGCTGGAACGGATTTTTATAATGTTAATATATTCAAAAAGGTGTTAATACACGTCGATTGACACCTTACTGATGCAAATATTATATCTGGTGCGTGAGATATATTGAATGGATGAAATGACCTTGAAGATCATGATGTCTGTTAATGATTTTTTATTTTTTATTTAATGTTTCTTATTATCATGAGAAAAAGTTTTGATGTTGTTTTTACAAACGCTGCTTGAAGTATATAAATTTTATAAAAATTGAATACTGGCTTCCGTAAATCTGGTTAAAAATTTATTGTTTATGAAAAAAACCCTCTTTTTTGCACTTTTTTTCTTAAATTGAAAAACGGCTCCAACGATTTTTTTCAAAATTTGACACATTTGAACAAATGTTAATACGCGTCGATTGACACCTTAATTATGCAAATCGTATGTTTAGTTCGCGAGATATAAGGCATGATAGAAATGACCTTCAAAGGGGCAAAACAACAAACCCCCCGACCGAAGTATCCCAAAAACTAATCAGCTCTTAAGATTGTAAAGACGCTTCGATTGACACCTCAACTAAGTCGATACGACTTTGTTTACGTGAGTTATGCTCGTAGAAAAAAGTGTTCACGAACGTACGTACGTACACACACACACATCTCCCTTTCTAAAAACACTTTATATATACTTTATAGACCTCAAAACGTAAACAAATGTTGAAAATTTCTATTTCGATTTTCGAGGCGATTACAAGAACATCCCATATACTGGGAAGGTAAAAACCTAAAATACATTCGGATACCGAACGGTGGAAATAGTTTCCACATTGACTTCATCATATGAAATTATTGATGTCACAAATTCAGTTAAAAAGGTCCATGAAACGCCAATAAATTCAATGCAACTGATTCTTAGATACTTGAGAAAAATGTTTGAATGAACGGCAAATGTTAATATTCTTATTCGAAGAAGAATATTCTTTAAGCATCAAAGAATATTAGCACCTTTATAATAATCTCCCAACAGTTTTCCGTTACGGGAAATTGAAATTATCATAAGTGAAAATGTTGTGCATTGATATGGTCCTTAATAGTTTTATTAGTAGCAGCTTGACATCATTGTGTCGTCAAAGTCTTTTCCGATTCATTTCTTCTTGATGCTAAAATGTTTTTGCACAATTAACGCATTACTTTGAACTATCTTTGTAATCGTTAATAAACAGTCACCCTCTTGAGGCACTTTGCTCATCAAATACTTTAAACATTGTTTTTGAAAGTAACATGATAGACAGCATGTACAAAGCACACAGCAAAATATTCTTATTATTTGAAAAATACTATCAACATCACTTCTGCATTCAACTTAATTTCGAGGAAACTGTGTTGCGTTGATATCAACATAAGTTTTTTTTACTAAAGGCTTACTTAGTTTTGTTTAGTAGGTCATTGAGAATATTTTTGTATGCTTAACGAATTATCTAGATGTCTTTGAATGCGCTTCAAAAAACTTCACTGTATTTTAGGGATTGTAGTTAAATCTTCTCTCACTTATTTCTATTGATGATATTCATTAAGTTTGACCACACTTTGCGACTCACCTAAATAAGTAAGCTACCATGAAAAGAATCAACAGATACCATCATTTGAAATAGCCTGCCTTAATCAAGCCTACTGGGATGTTTCCAAACATCTTACCAGAAACCCATTTATTATCAAATAAATGCATCGCTTCATAAATGGAAAAATATTGCTAACTACCTAGTAGATTTTGCGCCTGACATCAGAACCTAATCATTATGTAATGTTTGTAATTGAAACGCTCATATCCGACCACGGCATGCGTTCGGCAACTCGACATCAATAGTTGCAGCAGGCTGCAGAGTCTTAAGAGTTGATTAGTTTTTGGACCACTTCGTTCGGGGGAGTTTGTTTGTTTTGACCGCTTGAAGATCATTTTTGTCATGCACTATATTTCACGAAACAAACATAGGATTTTTATCGTTAAGTTGTCAATGGACGCGCATTAATATTTGTGTCATCCCATTAAATTTCAAAAAATTGGAGATGTTTTCAATTTATTTAAAACAGTGCAAAATATTAGCGTTTTTTCATAAAAAATAAGTTTTTAACCTGATTTGCACAACACAATAATCAATGTATATAAAATTTATAACTTGTTCACAGTTTTTGTAGACAAACCAGCAAAACTTGTTTCCATGAATCCAAAAAAAAATGCAAAATAAAAAATCATTCAAACTCAGAATAAACGAATGAAAATTACCTTATATCTTTTATTCTAATCACATTGCTTTTAAGTCAATCGAAGTTTATTAATATTTGCATAATTTAAGCAAATTTTGTAAAGTTTCCGCAGTACCGTATTTTTATTTTAATAAAAAGAAAATGCTTCAAAACATAAATTTCAATCAAATTTGCATTTGTGGTAATAAACGCTTTGAATGGTAAAATGTTTTGTGATCAATACTTTCCAAGATGATATGCTTGAAAAAGCTTTCATCAAATAAAAAAATGTAATAAAATGGAGAAACGTGTTTCGGGGTGACGGACGGCGTCCTCTTCAGGTGCTGTCATTTACCATCCGCCACCAGACAGCACGACCACGATTAGGCTTGTTGATGAATTAATCTCGTTATACTTCAACTATTTTATAAATTATTTATATCCGCGGAGTTTAACTGTAGGATCAAAGTCACCGGGCACAGGATATTTATTTTAATTATGGAAAAAGAGTCTTTATAATTATACGAAAAATTATTGATTCGTCTCCAAAGCCACTCGACGTACTTTTTCTTTATTTTTCCGGCGTGAACTGTCTGACTGTCCGCCTACTCATAAATTCACTGATTCCACATAACGACTGTCAATTTTTTCCGTATATTATGCATACGTAGCAATTATATTTATGGGATTTCAACCTCCGTGTCTAGTCGACACCACCGCCCATCAGTGTGCTTTGGTTAGCAACTTACTAACTCTATTTTACACATTAATGGAGGTTTTTTCGGTTCCTGGCTGGTATCAAATAAAACAAGCCGTGAAGTGCGACCCTTGAGGTCCACACCGTCAACTTCCCAGTATCATCTAGATAAACATTTAAAATATTAAACACAATAATAATTTTGAAAATACTACAACTAAAAATAATAATAACAAGCCGTGAGGTGCGACCCATGAGGTCCACACGGTCAACTTCCCAGTAATATCTAAAAAGATATTAAAAATATTAAACACAATAATAATTATGGAAATACTACTACTTCAAATAATAAAAATGTACTTCTCGTAAAAGTTCTTGGAATGATTTAATATTAATCATAACATCTACGCGAGCGTAAGTAAGTAAGGATTTTGGTGCATTGGTTTGATTGATTATTCACGTGGATCAATCGGAGGGGGAGAGGTTACAAAGCAGTTTTATCATTAAAGTTAAAACATGGTGCTGTGAAGACGATTAAATATCTGCTCAAATTTTGCAAATATTAATAAACTTTGATTGACTTTACAACAATGTTTTTAGAATAAGAGATTTAAGGTACTATGATTCGAATGAACCCTTTTTACATGGTGACTTTGAATGATTTTCTATTTTTAATTTAATTTTTTTTGTAATCACGAGAAAAGTTTTTGCTGGTTTCTCTACAAAAATTAATAAAATTTTATAAATTCTACAAATATTTATTATGACGATGTGCAAATCAGGTTAAAAATGATTTTTTTATGAAAAAACACTACTTTTCCATTTTTTTAATAAATTGAATAAAACGCTTTAACGATTTTTTTAACATATAAAAACATCATTAAAATGATAATACGCGTCGATTGACACCTTAATGATGGAAATATTATATTTAGTTCTCGAGATATAATGAATGACGTAAATGACCTTGAACGTTTAATGATTTTTCATTTTTTATTTAATTTTTTTTGTAATCATGAAAAAAACTTTTGCTGGTTTTTTCACAAGAACTATTTGGAGTATGGAAATTATATAAACATTGATTACTTAGATTTAAAAATCAGGTTAAAAATTTTGAGTTTTTGAAAAAAAAAACCTAATTTTTTGCACTTTTTTTTTAAAAATTAAAAAACGGCTCCAAGATTTTTTTTAAAAATTTTAAAAACCACATAAATGTTAATACTCGTCGATTGACACCTTAAACAAGCAAATCGTATGTTTGGTTCGCGAGGTATAACGCATGACAGAAATGACCTTCAAACGGGCAAAACAGTAAACAGAAAAAAGTGTCCCCGAACGTACATACGTACGTACGTACGTACACACACACACATACATCTCCCTTTCTAAAACACTTTATATATACTCTATAGACCTCAAAACGTAAAGAAATGTTGAAAATTTCAATTTCGATTTTCGAGGCGATTACAAGAACTTCCCATATACTGGGAAGTTAACAAGCCGCGAAGTGCGACCCTTGAAGTCCACACGGTCAACTTCCCAGTAATATCTAGATAAACATTAAAAATATTAAACACAATAATAATTTTGAAAATAGTACTACTTTAAATAATAATAATGAGAGGTATTCATAGCAGTAACAGGAATGAGTTAATATTAATCATATCATCTACGGGAGCATCCACTGATTACGTAAGGCTTTCGGTGGATGAGTGATGATGATTGATTACCACAAATGAAAATTTGATTGATATTTTGATGCTTTTCAAAATTTTAGCCGCTTATTTTAATGAAAAGACTGCAAAAACTATTAAAAATCTGCTTAAATTATCAAAACATTTTAACACTTTGATTGACTTTACAACAAAGTCTTTAGAATAAAAGATATAAGGTAATATCATTCGAAAAAACCCTTTTCATATGGTAACTTCAAATGATTTTTTATTTTTTATTGAATTTTTTTCAGAATCATGAAAGAAAGGGAAACCAGCAATCCCCTCAAAAACTGATAGGAATGTATAAATTTTTATAAACATTTATTACTGTGTTGTGCAAATCAGGTTAAAAAAAATTTAATGAAAAAAACCCTAAGTTTTCGCATTTTCTTCTATTAAATTAAAAACCGCTAAAACGGTTTTTTATAAAGTTAAAATAATCAGGATCAAATATTTTAAAACACGTCGATTGACACCTTAATGATGCAAATATGATATCTGGCTCGTGAGATATTGTGAATGGAAGAAATGCCCTTGAAGATCATGGTGACTGTTAATGATTTTTTATTTTTTTTATTTAATGTTTCTTGTTATCATGAGAAAAGGTTTTAATGACGTTTTTTCAAGCATTCCTTGAAGTATATAAATTTTATAAAAATGGAATACTGTCTTCCGTAAATTAGGTTAAAATTTTTTTTGTTTATTAAAAAACCTAATTTTTTGCACTTTTTTTTCTTAAATTAAAAAATTACTACAACGATTTTTTTCAACATTCGACGGATTCACAAAAATGTTAAGACGCGTTGATTGACACCTTGAAAATGTAAATCGTATGTTTGGTTCGCGAGATATAACGCAGGACAGAAATGACCTTGAAATTCATGATGCCTGTTAATGATTTTTTATTTTTTATTTAATTTTTTACGTAATCACGAGAAAAAGTTTTGATGCTGTTTTTAAAAGCACTGCTTGAAGTATCTAAATTTTAGAAAAATCGAATACTGTCTACCGCAAGTCAGATTAAAAATTTATTGTTTATTAAAAAAAAACTAATTTTTTGCACTTTTTTTTCTTAAATTAAAAAACGGCTCCAACGATTTTTTTAAAATTTGATAGATTTGAGCAAATGTTAATATGCGTTGATTGACACCTTAATCATGCAAATCGTATGTTTGATTCGCGAGATATAACGCATGACAGAAATGACCTTCAAAGGGTCAAAAGAGGAAACCCCCCCGATCGAAGGATCCCAAAAACTAATCAGCTCTTAAGATTGCAAAGACGCTTCGATTGACACCTCAATGAAGTCGATACGATCTCGTTTACGTGAGTTATGCTCGTAGAAAAAAGTGTCCACGAACGTACGTACGTACGTACGTACATACACACACACACATACATCTCCCTTTCTAAAAACACTTTATATATACTCTATAGACCTCAAAACGTAAAGAAATGTTGAAAATTTCAATTTCGATTTTCGAGGCGATTACAAGAACTTCCCATATACTGGGAAGTTAAAAATGTAGTTTTGTTCTTTATTTCGATTACTTCCTCCATGATCATTTGTAATACCTTGTGTTTTTCGCATAAAATTAAACCAATTATTGGCTGCATATTCAATGTTTTTGAAGACCAACTAAAAATAAGGAATAATGAGTAGTCGCATTGATGTGAAATCGTGACAAAATACAAATTTAGTGATTGTGCCGAAGTCATGGCAATTTAGAACGCAATTATCCAAAATGGTCACCACGCGACAAAATCTGTTCATTGGGCGTAATAACAAAAAATGCATTCATTTTCGCTAGCGCTCTTTTGTCTTTAAAGCATCGATATGAAAATAACAAACAACGTAGAACAGGATGTGTAACCGGTCCCCCTCCAATCAATCTGCGTGAATATTCAATCATACCAATCCACCAAAATCCTTACGTAATCAATTGACGCTCACGTAGATGCTACGATTAATATGAAGTCATTTCAATATATTTTATGAGATGTACATTTTTATTATTTAAAGTAGTATTATTTTCATAATTATTATTGTGTTTAATACTTTTAATATTTTTGTAAATATTACTGGGAAGTTGTCCCTGTGGACCTCAAGGGTCGCACCTCGCGGCTCGTTACTTGAGGCACTAGTCCAATTTATAAATTTCAAAAAATTAAAAACCAAAAATTTGCATTCTTCAACTCCTTAGAACTTCAAAAATGACCCACAGGTATATTTTTTTGAAACTCGAAAGTTTAATATATAAATAGCGACTTTGTGTGTGAGCGTTTTCGGCTCTTTGCAGATGTCCGATCAGCTGTCAGCGTGTAATGTTGCACAGCCGCTAGGTTGGCCGCCCCTGAGCTGCCTCATGGCCGATAGCGGGTGTTCAGTCGCGGCAGGCCCCGAAAAAAAACAGAGGAGGACCGGATTGGAAGTGGAGGTCGGACTTGTGAGTTTGGTCGGAGACTGTCGAAAGGTTTTAGTGCGGAAAATTATAGTTAATAAATATACAAAGTCGTAATTAGAATCAATAAATATATTCCTGACTTCATTAGAAATAATTGTGAATGAGTTTTGTGTTTAAATTATTTGTGAAACAAAATATCAACGAACTAAAAAAATCATTTAAGAGAACATTCAACTTTGAAAAACTGCATCTAAGATTTTTACAAAAGTGAATCTTTATCTGAATATTTTTGAATGCCGAATTTTGCAATAACTGCCGTTGATTTCTAACAGTAGTAGGATTTATTGACGCACCACGATTTTTTTGGAATTCTTAAGCTGCAAGTCAGTTTCAAAATAAAAAGGAGAGTCGGAACTTGAACCTGCAAGAGATTGGATGAATAACGATTTTTTTTCGGCAAATTTAATATCCCGTAATTTTAACGTTTGTGCTAATAGAGTCTCGTTTTCAAATCGCTTGAAAAATTTAATTTTCGGGAAACTATGTTCAAAAAGCAGATAATATTTGTTCATGCACATTTTTCCGAGTTTAAGGATTGCAACTTGACTTTCCCTTAACGATTGCAGGACCCACGCACGCGGTTGTGAATTTTGTGAAAAAAAATCGAAATAGATAAAGACATCACTTGAAGTGTGGTGATGGCTTGTTTGCGAGCACGAGGTCGAGAAGTTTGATTTACGACAAAAAGCCATATACGCTACCAAAGGATTTCGTCGCATAACAGAGTTTTGTTTCCGCACCAACTGAAGGGGGGGGGGGCTGTTAGAAAGGATCAACACACTCAGTCCCAGGTGATTCCACCTTGATTTATTATATCTGAGCATGAACGCTAGAACTGCTTTAAGAGGAGCAAAACCGATCATATTAACCATCAAGTGACCGATACCTTCGTACTCGAATGCTAGAAAGTAGAAAAAATGACCCCGGGGCGAGACAGGGGATGCCATTTTTTTAAGGAATATACTTGCATCGATGGCGGTGAAGGTACAAGTGGAACAACGAAAGAAAAAAATGCTGTATTAGGTTTTTATATTAAGGGAACTATATGTTAACTTGCACGAACGTATTTGGCTTGAAAGTTGCCTTGAATAATTACAATTGATCTATGGTAGTGGTATATTTCTTGAATGAAATATGTACTCTGATCTAGCTAATTTCTTTCATGTCGTACCATAGTAGGTTAAGTATTGGAATTAAAGATCATTTGAGTAGTCATTGATTTTAACGAAAAATATCAATATTTATTGCAGTTAACGTAGATTTACGAATCTTCAGCAAGGCTAGTATATAAAAATGTAATGCGAAATTGATGTATGTTTTGAATTTAAATTTGACTAACCCCAGGGACTAAAGGGTGAGTTATCTCTTTGGTTTTCTTTGCAAATTGAATATTATTTTAATCTATAATAATCTTGTTAAAAACTGTTTTGTTCGGTGTGAACTAGATTTGCGCCTCATTATTTATATTTGATCATAATTAAGATAGCTGATAACGTTTTTTTTTCAAACAAATAATCTAGAATTACGAATATGAATAAATTTATAGTGAATTGAATCATCCAGAGTTTCCTTGAGGGCTCTCCCTCTTGAATGACCTAAACTTCCAACAGATAGAGGAATAGCTCGACCAAGGTGAGTAAAAATGGGTGAACCTGGCGCGCATGAAATATGCGACTGCGCAAGCGCTGGGTCGAGGTAGGGTGGGACCAGGCAGACACATATGCGCCTGGTGAGCTTCGCTGAAGTTCGGCTTCTAAGCAGGAGTGGCACTGCCGCCTGAAAGATTTGTTGGCTCTTGCAGTAATAGGTTTTTTTCTCGTCTATCGCCGGATCGATTACGCGAATCGCGATTAAAGTAGCAGATTGTTTACTCTCTCGGGTAGGTTTCAGATCGCGGTATTCGAGTTCTCGGTGCGCACGGGATTTTTGTGGAACATTGTAGAGTAAAGTAAGAGGTATAGCCTCAACTTAGAAAATGATGTTTGTTCGGATTCTGTGTTTTTTGTGATATTTTTTTGGAAGAAATTTCGTAATCGGGCAAGGAAATGGCTGAATCTTTGTAAATGAAATTCGGGACCTGCTAGAGAAACGTACCCACGACGTTACGCGCCGAACTGAGCTGGCCTGCCAGCAGTCATCGAATCTCTAAACAGGTAGAGGCCGGACCCGAATTCGTCAAAAGGGTTCAATGCTTCGTCCCGGGAACTTCACGTCCATCACGTACAAACTGTTCGCCTTGAATTTTCGAAGCGATACCGTTCCCCAACAAATTCAATCATTACAAGCGTCTGTTTCATTCCTCTTCTCTAAAATACCAGTTTCTTCTTTATACATTATATTTGCGGATTTCTTAGCTGTGTTTAGTGCTAATTGAAACTTCTACATATCAATTGCGTGCTTTTGAAAAAGGTCTAAATTATCATTTTTCAAAAAAAAAAATATCAGCAGAATGGAACAAAAACTTCTAACACGTTTTTCGCAAAACAACGTTTTTTAACATGGCAGAGAGGTAATCTCCGGATCTACCGAACCGAAAACTTTGATGCGTTTTATTTTTTTAGAAGATATTACACCGTAATCCACCAGAATATGAGCAATACATTGGGAAAAAATTAGCGTTGAAAAAACTACGAAAAAATTGTCAATTTTCGACATTTTTTCACAAGGCTGCCATTTCTTTTGACTGATTTTTTTTGGAAATGGTGGTGGATTACGGTGTAAGAGACCTTGCTTTTTAAAGTGTCATTAAAATTTTTTGTTTCAGATCTACCAATCCATAGATTATCTCTCTTTGGCCAGTGACATAATAATTGTGCCGGCCTTTTTCTCTCTACGTTTCCCGATAAATTTGCCTATTTTTGTACCATGAGATCCCCCAATTATTTCAATTTCTCCCACCATGGTAAGGACCAAACCTTCGATGTTAAAGACTCCCATTATAGCAAAGAATCCAATTGCCTTCTTACGATATTGCTACCAACTGTTTCGGCCCAACGACCGTATCCTAAAGTTTTCTAATTTGCACCTGTGTCCAATGCGATCTTACAGTCTTTGCTTATTTTCCATGCAGTGCATGTACATTTTTCGATTATTTGATATAATCCATGCTTCCTAAATTTAAGAGTTTGCTGCTTTTAAATACTAGGAAATATACAAAAACTAGTCAAAGCTAAAGAATTTTAATCACGAACCATGAAAAATAAATACTTGTTTATCCAGGCATAGAAGTTATGAGAGTAGTATCTACTGGAAAAAAATCGATTGGGAACAGAAGAGTTAATATATTTTGAAACAGACTAACCTCTGAAGAAAGCGACAAATATAATGAAACTTTACCAAGAGACCATGAGACAAAGAACCAATTAAAACAGACGTAATGTCATCATATTCATTTCAAGAGTTTAATAAGTAAAAAATATCCAATGTTAAATTTTTATAACAATTGAAAATCGCGTAGCTTTGATTTGAGTAATTTTTAACTTTGAGATATAAGTAGTTAACGCTGAAAGCTGGAAATGGTCAAATATTGTGGAGGTTGCATTCAATACAAAAAACTTCATTTGAAAGCTTTCTCGTGGTGGAATGTATGAAATATTAGATAATCGTGGTTGAATTAACTTTTTGGCATTTGTCTGCTGAACTTTTTCACAAATATGGAGAACAAGGCAAGAGCTTCACAGTGTTAAATCTTTATGTTATTAGAAGATAAAAGATGGCGTCTGAAATAACCAAACCCCATAGAGAATAGCTTTCGTTTGTGCTTACTTTGGCGCATTTAAGGACTATAAGCTTAAAGCTGAAGGCATCATTGTAAAGTGGTCCATCCACGGTTAAGCATTTAGCTTGAATCTATTCTCAACGTAGCTATGAGTTTTAAAGACTCGTTTGCGCAGTGCAGACCAAAAAGTTTCGAAAAGTTTGGTGATGATGCTTTGTTCTTCAAGTCTCCGTTACTACTTAGCGGAGCTAAATTGAGATGAACAATGCAATAATGCTTTGCTCATGAAGAGTTCAGCTATTACATATTTTCTGTTGGCAGACTCTGCTCGAATTACCCTATTCAAACATGTACTTTATTATTTTCAAAAACTCAACGTCAGAAATGAAATAAAATCCAAAAAAGTAATATTCTAGGGATTTTGAACGAATTTTTTGATTTCGCGACTTTGAAAAATTTATTTTTAACTGTTCAAAATGCTAACTGTGGAATCATACATCCACAAAAGAGTTGCGCCGTGTTTTCAAGTAATTTATGTGAAGGTTTTCAAATTTTCAGTTGGCTCGATCTTACTTCTCGATAATCGGGAGTAGACACTCCTACTGGCCTACTCGCTAGCTAATCTGGAGGTTGGGCGCAAAATTGGGACATTAGTAGTCAGTTATATCTTCCAGCTTAGCATGAATAACGGTCTTGGCTCGTGATTGCATTGACACACCGGTAACTACCATACGCCGTTCATGAATCATCCAGGGATGAATCATCGAAGCTACCCGTTCCCACTCACGAGGTTTCATTAGAATTCAGCCCGTGAGTACACATGTTGATATGGTTCAGTGATATTGCATTTTTTACCAGATAAAGATGTAAATAAGCCACTGGATTTATTAAAGTTCATAAAAACTAACGGCATGAATGAAAGTTTTCCTGTGACTGTTGCTTCATGAGGAGGACTCTTCTTAAAATTAAAACTTCACTCGCGAACGTCGATGTGACAAGAATGTTTATTGTGTCTGGCAGTTTTGTTAGTTGGATACGAAGTTCTTCACAAAATTGAAGCGGATTTAATCATTAAACAAGCCGCTAGGTGCGACCTTTGAGGTCCACACGGTCAACTTCCCAGTAATATCTACATAAACATCAACAACATTACAACAATGAGAGGTAATAGTAACAGGAATGAGTTAATATTAATCATATCATCTACGGGAAGGTTCCATTGATTATGTAAGGTTTTTGGTCGATGAGGACAGATTAAATATTCACGCGGATCAATCGGTGGGGGCCTTTTCGTTGTTGAAGAATTTTGTTGGTTTTCAAAATTGAAGCAATTTTTTTAACTTAAAAGACTATAAAAACTATTAAAAATCTGCTCAAATTATGCAAATATCTTAAAACTTTGATTGACTTTACAACAATTTATTTAGAATAAAAGATAAAAAGTAATAGCACTCGTATGAACCCTCTTGACATGGTAACTTTGAATGATTTTTTTATTTTTAATTTAGTTTTTTCGTAATCATGGAATATAATTTTGCCGGTTTCTCTCCAAAAACTGATAAGAATGTATAAATTTTATAAACTGGATCACTGTGCTGTGCAAATCAAGTTAAAAATATTTTCTAAGAAAAAAAACCATAATTTTTCGCATTTTCTTCTATTAAATTAAAAAAACGGCTAAAACGAATTTTTATAATGTTAAAAACTTCACAAAGATGTTAATACACGTCAACTGACACCTTAATGATGCAAATATTATATCTGGTTCGTGAGATATAGTGAATGATAAAAATGACCTTGAAAATCATGATGACTTCTAATGATTTTTTATTTTTCATTTATTTTTTTATGTAATCATTAGAAAAAAATTTGATGACGTTTTTGCGACGAATGTTTGGAGTACATAAATTTTATAAACATTGATTACTAAGACTTGACAATAAGGTTAAAAATTTATTGTTTTTGAAAAAAACCTAATTTTTTCACTTTTTTTTCAAAAATTTGAAAACCGCTGGAAGACTTTTTTTGAAAATTTGATAGAACCATGCAAACTTTAATACGCGTTGATTGACACCTTGTTTAAAAAAATCTTATGTTTGGTTCGAGAGATATAGCGCATGACAGAAATGACCTTCAAATGGGCAAAACAGCAAACTCCCCCGACCGAAGTTTTGCAAAAACTAATCAGTTCTTAAGATTGCAAAGACGCTTCGATTGACACCTTAACCAAGTCGATACGACTTTGTTTACGTGAGTTATGCTCGTAGAAAAAGTGTCCACGAACGTACAGACGTACGTACGTACATACACACACACACATACATCTCCCTTTCTAAAAACACTTTATATATACTCTTTAGACCTCAAAACGTAAAGAAAAGTTGAAAACTTCAATTTCGATTTTCGAGGCGATTACAAGAACTTCCCATATACTGGGAAGTTAAAAACTTTACAGAACAAGGCCCGCAAAAAAAAATTTTTTTTTTGGAAAAAACCGCATCTGCTGGGTTTGTTGATAGTCTATTTTTACATCATTTAAAATGTTTATGGTATTTTCGAATTCTTTTAACTATGGACATTATACTCTATTTAAATAATTGATATTTTTATTAGATTAGCTTATTTCGTTTTATCTTTATCCAGGAGATATATTTTTACTCGTGGAATGTATTGTTTTTGTGATTTTTTTTAAAGTATGACATTCGAATTTTGCTTAAATTTTCACGAAGAAATATTAAAAAATACGGCAATGGCAGCAATTATTCGGACGTGACTTGGTGCTGGAGCAATTGAAATCAAAAAATCAAAGTTTATTCGTTAGATAATAGTTTTCCCCAGATAACTCTGGGAGGGTTTTTTGAAATTTCATTTTTTCACATTGAAGGGAAAAACGTGACTTTTGCGAAAAAATCGGCTAATTTATTTTTGTAAAATAAAAATTATTAAGAAATTTGAAAAAAACCTCTCAAGCGTTACCTTGTTAATTATGTACAAAGATAGTGTTCATAATTTCAAATGGATCGGTGCAGTATTTTTGAAGCTATATTTAAATATTTTATGATATTAATTTGACAAAGTCGAAACCATTTTTAACTTCTCAGTATATGGGAAGTTCTTGTAATCGCTTCGAAAATCGAAATTGAAATTTTCAACATTTCTTTACGTTTTGAGTTCTTACGAGTATATTTTAAGTGTTTTTAGAAAGAATTATGTATGTGTGTGTGTATGTACGTACGTCCGTACGTACGTATGTGCGTTCATGAACAGTTTTTCTACGAGCATAACTCACGTAAACAAAGTCCTATCGACTTCGTTGAGATGTCAATCGAAGCGTCTTTGCAATCTCAAGAGCTGATTAGTTTTTGGGAAACTTCGGTTGGGGGGTTTGCTGTTTTGCCCGTTTTAAGGTCATTTCTGTCATGCGTTATATCTCCCGAACTAAACATGCGATTTTCATTATTAAGAGATCAATCGACGCGTATTAATATTTATGTGATTCTATCAAGTTTTAAAAACAAATCATGAAGGCGTTTTTTATTTTTTTGAAAAAAGTGCAAAAAATTAGGTTTTTTTTCATAAACAATAAATATTTAACCTGATTTTCGAAACACAGTAATCAATATTTATAAAATTTATATACTCCAAACAGTTTTTGTGCAAAAATCAACAAAATTTTTTCTCATGATTACAAAAAAAATTAAATTAAAAATCAAAAATCATTAAAAGTCATCATGATTTCAAGGTCATTTCTGCCATTCACTATATCTCACGAACCAAATATAATATTTGCATCACTTAGGTGTCAATCGACGTGTATTAACATTTTTGTAATGTTTTTATATTTAAAAAAATCGTTGGAGGCGTTTTTTAATTTTAAAAAAAAAATGCAAAAATTTAGGATTTTTTCATAAAAAATCAATTTGTTAACCAGATTTGCACAACACGGTAATAAATGTTTATAAAATTTATAAATTCTTATCAATTTTTGGAGACAAACCAGCAAAACCCTTTTCCATGATGTTTAAAAAAAATTAAATTAAAAATAAAAAATCGTTCAAAGTCGCCATGTAAAAAGTGTTCATATGAATGATTTCACCCGACTACTCTTATTCTGAAGACATTGTTGTTAAGCCAATCACAGTTTATTAATATTTGCATAATTTAAGCAGATTTTTAATAGTCTTCATAGCACCGTGTTTTAATTTTTATATCAAAACTGCTTAAATTTTTAAAATCAAAAAAAATTAATCAAATTTGCATTTGTGGCAATGAACGCTTTGAATGGTAAAATGTTTCGTAGTCAATACTTTGCTAGATCATATGCTATAAAAAAATCTTTCATCAATATGAAAATAACAAATAACGTAGAACCCCCCCCCCCTTGATCCGCGTGAATATTCAATCAAATCAATCTGTCCCCATCGACCGAAAGCCTTACGTAATCAATTGACGCTTCCGTAGATGATACGATTAATATTAAGTCATTCCAGTTACTGTTATGAGGAAGTCATTCCAGTTACTGTTATGAGAGGTACATTATTGTTATTTAAAGAAGTATTATTTTCATAATTATTATTTTGTTTAGTATTTTTAATATTTATGTAAATATTACTGGGAAGTTGACCGTGTGGTCCTCAAGGGTCGCACCTCGCGGCTTGTTTTATATTTTTATCAGACTGAAAAAAGTGTAGCAATTCGACAACTTTATTGTATTATTGGCTGTATAGTACAGGCTTATGAATGTTAAAAGTGTTGTACCTATACTTTATTATATTTTCGACTTTATCATTTTCATTAGTTGATAGCTTAATAAGGCGCAGAAAAGCTGCCTGCCACGTACAAAATTTACAATCCTGGTTCTAGTCATTTGACTGAAAGTAAAAATTGATTTAATTATTGACTGCAATCTTTTCGGAGCGTCTGCTACTCCTTGTTTGAACTGCGTTCAAATTCCCGAAATCGACGCGTCTCAATTTTTCAAAGATATTTCATTATTTCATATTTCCAATGATGTGTATTATTGCCATTACCTAAAAACTTGTAGAAATGCTAATCATGTGCTCGTTAAAATTTTTGAAGAGGTTATGTTTAATAATTTTGAGTTTATATAGAGTTTTTTTTTGGTTTAAGTATTTTCTAAAAGAAATTGATTTATTTCTGAGCCAAATCAAATTGAAGACGCTTCAATCCAATTGATATTGGATAAGTGCCAATTTGATTTGGAAAATCATCAATCAAATCATCAATCGCGAAGTGTGAGCATTTTCAAGTGTTTTATCCTCCACAGTAGAATTGTCAATTTCAGATCAAATCAAAGCCAAATTAGGCAGGAAGTTTCTAAATAAAGGCTACGTTATATGTTATTTTCATATCGACGCTTGAAAGCTAATAGCGCGGTAGCGAAAATGAATTAAGTTTTCGCTATAACGCCGACTGAAGAGATTTGATTGCATGGTGGCCATTTTGAATAGTATCGTTCAAAATTTCCATGACTTCGGCATAACCACAGAATTTCCATTTTTTCGTCATTTTACATCAATGAAACTAATATTTATCTCAATTTTTTAGTTGGGCTTCAAAAACATTGAATATAGAGTGAATAATCGGTTTAATTACATTTTAAACAAGCCGCGAGGTGCGACCCTTGAGGTCCACACAGTCAACTTCCCAGTAATATCTACATAGACATCAACAACATTACAACAATGAGAGGTAATAGTAACAGGAATGAGTTAATATGAATCATATCGTCTACGGGAGGGTCCATTGATTATGTAAAGTTTTTGGTCGATGAGGACAGATTGAATATTCATGCGGATCAATCGGTGGGGGCTTTTTTGGTGTTGGAAAATTTTGTTGGTTTTGAAAATTTAAGCAGTTTTTTTAATTAAAAGACTATAAAAACTATTGAAAATCTGCTCAAATTATGCAAATATCTTAAAACTTTGATTGAATTTACAACAATTTATTTAGAATAAAAGATAAAAAGTAATAGCACTCGTATGAACCCTCTTGACATGGTAACTTTGAATGATTTTTTTATTTTTAATTTAGTTTTTTCATAATCATGGAATAAAATTTTGCTGGTTTCTCTCCAAAAACTGATAAGAATGTATACATTTTATAAACTGGATCACTGTGCTGTGCAAATCAAGTTAAAAAATATTTTCTATGAAAAAAAACATAATTTTTCGCATTTTCTTCTATTAAATTAAAAAAAAGGCTAAAACGAATTTTTATAATGTTAAAAACTTCACAAAGATGCAAGTACACGTCAACTGACACCTTAATGATGCAAATATTATATCTGGTTCGTGAGATATAGTGAATGATAAAAATGACCTTGAAAATCATGATGACTTTTAATGATATTTTATTTTTAATTTATTTTTTTACGTAAACAGAAAAAGTTTTGATGACGTTTTTGCGAACATTGTTTGGAGTACATAAATTTTATAAGTTTTGATTACTAAGACTTGACAATAAGGTTAAAAATTTATTGTTTTTGAAAAAAACCTAATTTTTTGCACTTTTTTTAAAAAACATTGAAAACCGCTCCAAGATTTTTTTTTAAAATTTGAAAGAATCACACAAACGTTAATACGCGTCGATTGACACCTTGTTCAAAAAAATCGTATGTTTGGTTCGCCAGATATAGCGCATGACAGAAATGATCTTCAAACGGGCAAAACAGCAAAGTCACCCGACCGAAGTATCCCAAAAACTAATCAGCTCTTAAAATTGCAAAGACGCTTCGATTGACATCTCAACCAAGTCGATCGGACTTTGTTTACGTGAGTTATGCTCGTAGAAAAAACTGTCCACGAACGTACAGACTTACGTACGTACGTACGTACGTACACACACACACATACGTCTCCCTTTCTAAAAACACTTTATATATACTCTATAGACCTCAAAACGTAAAAAAAAGTTGAAAATTTCAATTTCGATTTTCGAGGCGATTACAAGAACTTCCCATATACTGGGAAGTTAAAAAACAAGCCGTGAGGTGCGACCCATGAGGTCCACACGGTCAACTTCCCAGTAATATCTACATAGATATTAAAAATATTGAACACAATAATAATTATGGAAATAATACGACTTTAAGTAATAAAAATGTAACTCATAAAAGTTATTGGAATGACTAAATATTAATCGTAACATCTACACGAGTGTCAATTGATTACGTAAGGTTTTTGCTGGATTGGTTTGATTGATTATTCACGCAGATCAATCGGAGGGGGACCGGTTACAAAGCCTTTTCTACGTTGTTTGTTATTTTCATATCGATGCAAGCATCACAAAAGATCGCTAGCAAAAATGAATGTTTTTTTATTACGCCCACTGAAGAGATTTTTTCGCGTGATGGCCATTTTGAATAGTTGCGGTCAAAATTGCCAGCACTTCGGCATAATCACTGAATTTGTATTTTTTCACGATTTTACATCAATGAGACTAATAATTATTTCTTATTTTCTTTTGGCTTTGAAAAACATTGTATATGCAGTCAAAAATAGGTTCAATTGCTTGTTAAAAGTAAAATGTATGTATTACAAATTATGAAGGAAGTAATTGAAATCTTACGAATACTAAAGAACAAAACTCCTAAAAACTGCAATTTTTTATTTGATGAAAGCTTTTCAAAGCATATGATCTTGAAAAGTGTTGACTACAAAACATTTTACCATTCAAAACGTTGATTACCACAATTGCAATTTTGATTCGATTTGTATTGTTTTTCAAGATTTAAGCATTTTTATCATTAAAGTTAATGATGCTGTGAAGACTATTGAAAATCTACTCAAATTTTGCAAATACTAATAAACATTGATTGACTTTACAACTATGTCTTTAGAATAAGAGATTTAAGGTATAATCATTCGTATGACTTTGAATGATTTTTTATTTTTAATTTCATTTTTTTTTGTAATCATGAGAAAAGTTTTTGCTGGTTTCTCTACAAAATTGATAAAAGTTGATAAATTCTATAAAAATTCATTACTACGATGTGCAAGTTAGGTTACAAATGAATTTTTTTATGGAAAAAAACACTATTTTTCCAATTTTTTTATTAAATTAAAAAGACGGCTTTAAGGATTTTTTGAAAATATGAAAACATCAAACAAATGTTAATACGCGTCGATTGACACCTTAATAATGCAAAGAGTATATTTGGTTCTCGAGATGTAATGAATGACGTAAATGACCTTGAACTTTTAATGATTTTTTTATTTTGAATTTAATTTGTTTTTGGAATCATGAAAAGAAATTTTGCGAGTTTTTTTTTACAAAAACTGTTTGGAGTATAAAAATTATATACACATTGATTACTTCGGTTTGAAAATCAGCTTAAAAATTTATGGTTTTTGGAAAAAAAAACAATTTTCGGCACTTTTTTTTAAAAAATTAAAAAACAGCTCCAAGATTTTTTTTTAAAAACTTGATTCAATCACATAAACTTTAATACGCGTCGACTGACTTCTTGACTAAGCAAATCGTATGTTTGGTTCGCAAGATATAGCGCCTGACACAAATGACCTTCATAGGGTCAAAACACGAAACTCCCGACCGAAGTGTCCCAAAAACTAATCAGCTCTTAAGATTGCAAAGGCGCTTCGATTGGCACCTCAACGAAGTCGATACGACTTTGTTTACGTGAGTTATGCTCGTAGAAAAAACTGTCCACGAACGTACGTACGTTCGTACACACTCACACACACATACAAACTTCTTTCTTAAAATATTTTAAATATACTCTAAATACCTCAAAGAGTAAAGATGTGTTGAAAGTTTCAATTTCAATTTTGGAGGCGATTGAAACAACTACCTATATTCTGGAAATTTAAATTTTTGCAGCTGGACTGCAATTGGAATTGACTGTATTTCACTCAATGCGACTTGACAAGAAAAAGTGAAGCTTAACTTTCTATAACCAATGCTGAAATTCACCAAACATATGTAAGAACGGCCAGTGGCGGTTCTTTCATTATTTGCGCCCGGAGCAAAAAAGTAATATCGCGCCTTTCCGTTAAAATGTGGCAGTCGAAGATACGAGTTATCCGTCAAAGTAGGAAATGAATAAACACATGAAACACATCAATCATTTTATTTTCAATATTGATTCACTCGTAATTTGGCGCCCTTTGATTTCGGCGCCCGGTTCAATTGCTCCATTTGCACCTATAGTTGCACCGCCCCTGAGCACGGCAGTAAAACTAATTGCGGCAGTTGTAAAATCGATTTCATAGTGATGTGCCGAATTATTTATTAAAAATTACAGAGAACTGAAACAGGATAAAAGGAAAACCATTCATTAAATAAGGCAAAAGGCAACTACAAGAATCAAAACTAAAGAATCTCTTCATTGAAAGCTTATTCACCAGCCCTCAAGGTGGGATTCAATGAATTTCTTGCGAACAATGGTGACACAATAATTTCGCTTTGTGAAATGGCAACATCGATGTTGCGCAGATGATTTGCGAGCTCTCTTGCAAATTGCAAATAACGACTGTATCGGAAAAATTGACCTTAAGTTTTTCCTGCATACTTCTTTTTGGGATAAGTTTAAGTCCTCATCAGGTATGCAAAATAAACTTTAAAATGCGACAAAAAGAACGTCTAATCCATTCGTATTGTAAGATCACTTTCAAAAAGATTTCATCAAATCAAGAAAAAGTGCGTAGTTTAATTGTCAAAAATCCCCTTCGTAAATAATCGGTACTAACAAAGGAGACCAATTCGTCGATTGAAACAGTGAAACAAACTTATAAAGTACAAAAAGGGCCTACCTGTTGTTAGAAAGTCTGGATCAAGTAGAAAAAAATGTCCATTCAATACAAATTTGAGCCGAAAGGTAAAGCGGAAATTTTTGCAGTCTTAACACATTCATTCGAGATATGGTTCAAAAAGTTCAAACATCGAACGCAATGATTCAGAAGATTAAGGAGCATTATAATCTTAGATCATATAAAGAGGAAAAGGAGAAAGAAGCGAAAAATTGGGCTCAAAAAAATGCAAGGATCACCTGACCAAATTCGATTGTGTTGTGTTGGACCATGAAACATACGCAAAGGCCGATTTCGCACAGTTGCCTGGTCAAGACTTATATACAGCAGGATCAAAGAGTGCCCTATATGATTTGGCAGGCAACATGTCAATGTGGTCTCAGACGCGAGGAATTTGTAGCGAAGGGTACCATCAACTCATCAGTATACATCGAGAAGTGTTTAAAGAAGCGACTAAAACCATTTATCGAGAAACACGTCGCATCTGTAGCATTGTGACCAGATTTAGGGACAGGTCATTATGCTCGATCAGCAATGAAGTGGTATGAGGACAACATCATCTCCGTGGTTCCAGAAGCAGCTAACCCTGCAAACTGTCCAGGACATCAACCAATCGAAAGATATTGGGTTGAAATGTAGAAAACATCAAAGAAAACAACCAAAATTGCTAAAACCGCAAAGAGTTTTCAAAATCAGTATGGAAACACATCTAATGACACCGTTCTAGGGAACCTAATGCGTGGAGATAACGGAAAGGTCCGAAATTTTTTTTCCTTGAAATGAAAATTTATTGAATTTTTATGTAAATCTGAGTAAATATAATATAATTATAAGAGAAAAAAACATAAGTTCGATGGAGCAATTAAAACCACTTTTAGAGACATAATGATAAAGGTCAATTTTTTCGATACACTCCTTAGTTCAGTTTCAGCATTTGTATTAGCTTCCGAAGAATTTCACGAAAAAACAAGAAACTGACGGTTTTATAGACCTAAGAGTGATTTGATTCGTTCTAAAAATTAGAATCAAATCGAATAATTTGCAAAATTCAATTTTTGTATGGAAGATTTTTATGTTATCTGAATTGGGAAACGCAGTCTGATTCACCATGGTCTGTACTGCTAGGATGTTTTTTAAACTTTCCTGTATTCGATTCCTGATACACAGCCATCCTTTTTGGGCTATGTCAACTAAAAACATAGCTTTACTTCTTGAAAGCTTAGTACGTGCTCAATTTTCTTATCCGAGAAGGCAACCAGCATACTACGGCAATAATTTTCGCATCCTGCAGGATTCAAGGAATGTGACAAAGCTTTCTGTTGGAAGTCCACTGGATCGCTTCCAGAACGCTTAGGTTGATAAGTTCCATTGACAGTCTGGCCGGGTCATTCAGAAGCAGTTCGAACGCTGAACGGGGCGCGTGGGCATGTTTTTCGCCCGCCGGGCTCCACTCGCACAAACACGCTTTGCTTGAGTACCTTTAAGCGCTTGCAGGATAACGGATAAAAGAGACTTAATACCTGTGCCTGCCAGGGAGGACAAGCTGGCTCGGTAGTATTCGAGACTGCTATACAGTTGTTCGTGAAAGCGTAATGTTGTTCGACACGAGTCCTTGCCACCCATCCACCTGTCCGTGCTCTTTCAGGTCCAAATTCTGCTCGAAGCAGGATGAAATGCTGGATGCTTAGTGAAAGTGAACTTGAGCACAGAACGAGTTACTGCGGGACGCTCTGCGATTTAATCGGGTCTCGCTCGAACAGTGTGAACACGTTGTCGTGGCTGCTCATGAGTGTCCTTTGGAAGTGTTTTAGCTTTTGTGCTTAGTCGCCCTTCATAAGATTGTAAGATAAGGAAAATAGTGAAGTTATTTGTATTCCGCTCAGCTCAAAGTGTTGAGGACGAGAACGGTCGAAGGAAGGTGAATCTCAAGAGAACCACCGATTTGTAAGTGTCTCGCATGTAGATTATGTTTTGGTGATTGTTAGAACGTTCCCTGTCCACTCCTAGACTGAAAGACACGTCTTAAAATCAAACGGTCCTTTAAATGTGAGCACATCGACGTCTCGACATCCTCCAGAATTGCTGAGCTCCTTTTACGTTGCTCTCCTATCTTCAGTTTTCCTAGTCATTCTACGTTCTTATCATGATACTATCTATGTTTGTACCGAGATACTGTTGGAAAAAAATGCTCGGACCGTTCCACAAAGAAACAATGTACAGTTTTCTTTTCAGCAAATCTCTCTGCTGAACCTCATGCAGCCGATAAACGTGCCTGCTTTCAGTGTGATGAGAAAATCGTCAATTTTTATACAAATCACGATAAGGATATTACGTGAAAATTTTCTAACAAGGCATTAAATTGGAATTCAATTTAAGATCAAAGAAAGGCTCCGAGCGTTTTTCGAATCCATCTACGAAGGAACTCGTTGAATAAATATTTTCCGTGGAAGGAAGATTGCTTTTGAAACGCAAATCAATAGCCAGGTGACGTTGATTTAATGTCTCCAATCCAAATCTAATCTAATCTGTTCGTGGATGTTGTTTTGTTTATCAACCAAACCGTAGATTTATGTCCTGCAGCGATGATCCTAAGGCATTGCCGTTCGTGATGCTGTAAGTGAACATTTCATTAGAGATTCAATAAGCAATGCTATCTTCACGTTGTTGTCGCACGATAGCCATGGATACCAAGGTCAACAAGCGTGCCGAGCTCGTCCTTGCCTTCCGTTTGAATCAGTTGCGTAACATTGGCAACTGCGAAAAGAGATCCAGCGAAGATATTTATGAGAGCAGGCGTAAGATCCTTTCCCTGACATTGGTTGTAAGGGAAGAACTGCTCACGGGATTGTATGATAGATACCATGCTCTACCCAAAAAAATTCATAGCAATTAAGTAAGAATCTGAACTTTTTTAATAGCTTTTTGTGTAGTTGGCTTTTGTTTGTAACATCTTAGCTGCTGCGACAATTTGAAGAAGGGAGTCGATATGGCTTAGAAGACAACGAATCAGAACCCCCACAGTTTTGATATCACTTTTTTGCTTAAAAGCATGTTTTTTTCGACTGTAGGAATGTACATTTCACATATTTTAAACTTTTGACTGAATCATTTAACTAATTAACTGTTAGTTAAATTAGGTTGAAGTGAAAAACATTTGGGAGAAAATTAACGCCGGGAAATTTTTTTACCTTTGTTTTAGTTTCCAGGAAAGAGCAAATTATTGGCAAAATTTCATCATTGATTTTATAGGCAACCGTCATGATATAACAGCTAGCTTTCTGTTAAGCTTTGTAAATTCGTCATTTAAACTCCCGAAGGGAAAATATCCTTTGGAATTGGACTTTCATTGAAAACTAAATTCTTCTTTTGAATTTTAAGATCCTAAAATAAGTTTCAAACGATGAAGCATGTTCGTGACTTTTTGATTCTTATTTGATCCTGGATCCTTGAAAAAGATATAAAGGAACAAAACAAAGTTGATTGATGACTTCTAATATTAGATTTAATCCTATGGTTTCGGAGGTGTCGGCTGGTATAATACTGATAAAAACAAGGTCCGCTTTGAAATCATTCAACAAACAACATCCGATCGAATTTTATTCTCCCAGTCGGGATTCTTGTGTTGATGCCTTAAAACGGGTGGGCAAAATAGTGGCGAGTTTGTATATATAATATGAAGGAAGGATTTTTGCTCATTGAATAGTTTAACTTCGTATTTGTACATTTTCATGTGTTCCGAAACAAACCATGACTCCCATATTGATTGAAGACATTGGATAATGAGATAAATTACATTCGTTTGCATTATATTGCGTGGAATGTTACCAGTTGTGCAGGAATAGATATCCTTTATCACCAACATTTGTGAATATTTAATTGTTACTCGCACTCCGTCAATTTGGCATTGCGTCAAATCTTTCGAGGTGTAAGTATGTTTCCATCCTTTCTTTGCCATTGTAACTTATTGGAATGATGAATAGCGTTTATATTATAAATGTAATAAAATAGTTGAAAGATTTTTATTAATAAGAGTAACTATCATTATACAGTTACGACATGGTATCATAAATTTCGAATTTTTTATATTGCTACATATCTTTTTACCGGACTTCATTGCAATATCACATGTCTCTATTGACGAGGATATGTAAATTGAAAAAACTACTGCACCTTTATTTTTTCGGCTTAAAACTGCAAACTATTTATTTTTTTCCGCATAAAATTGTTTCAGAGACTACGAGCTTCTTTCACCAGTGCGCAATCCTGATTTCGCATCCTGAATTAATATCTCTCACTGGTCAAGAATTCCCATCATACGGGAGAGTATCTATGATCGATTTGAAGCTGCGAAATTTTCTACATATCTTAACATTTTGATGCTTCGGTGTGTATTTGAATTGCTTTTGCAAAGAAGTCTGCATGCAAGGGCGGATACAAGGGGAGGGGGAGGTCATGACCCCCCCTTGAGCCTAGGTAAACTAGTGATTTTTACGATTTTCTGCCATATATGTCTTCTTTTATTAACTTCCCAGTATATGGGAAGTTCTTGTAATCGCCTCGAAAATCGAAACTGAAATTTTCAACATTTCTTTACGTTTTGAGGTCTATAAAGAATATATAAAGTGTTTTAAGAAAGGGAGATGTATGCGTGTGTGTGTACGTACGTATATACGTACGTACGGCTGTACGTTCGTGGACACTTTTTTCTACGAGCATAACTCACGTAAACAGAATCGTATCGACTTCGTTGTGGTGTTAATCGAAGCGTCTTTGCAATCTTAAGAGCTGATTAGTTTTTGTGAAACTGGGTCGGGGGGGTTTGCTGTTTTGCCCGTTTGAAGGTTATTTCTGTCATACGTTATATCTCGCGAACCAAACATACAATTTCCTTGATCAAGGTGTCAATCGACGCGTATTGACATTTATGTAATTCCGTCAAGTTTCAAAAAAAAATTCTTGGAGCCGTTTTATTATTTTTTTAAAAAAAGTGCAAAAAATTGGGTTTTTTTTTCAAAACAATAAATTTTTAACCTTACTTTCAAGTTCAAGTAATCAATGTTTATATAATTTATATACTCCAAACAGTTTTTATAAAAATGCTATCATAATTTTTTCTCATGATTACAAAAAAAAATCAAATAAAAAATAAAAAATCATTAACAGTCATCATAGTATTCAAGGTCATTTCTGTCATGCGTTATATCTCGCGAACCAAACATACAATTTGCATCGTTAATGTGCCAATGTACGCGTATTAACATTTCAATGAATCTGTCGAATTTTAAAAAAAAAATCGTTCGAGCCGTTTTTTGATTTAAGAAAAACAAGTGCAAAAATTAGTTTTTTTCATAAACAATAAATTGTTAACCTGATTTGCGAAGTCTAGTAATCAATGTTTATAAAATTTATATACTCCAAGCAGTGATTGTGAAAACATCATCCAACCTTTTTCTCATAATGACGTAAAAAATTAAATTAAAACTAAAAAATCATTACAAGTTATTATGATTTTCAAGGTTATTTTTATCATTCACTATATCTCACGAGCCAGATATAATATTTGTATCATTATGGTGTCATTTGACGTGTATTAACATCTTTGTGAAGTTTTTAACATGATAAAAATTCGTTTCAGCCGTTTTGTAATATAATAGAAGAAAATGGGAAAATTATGGTTTTTTTCATAAAAAATATTTTTTTAACTTGATTTGCACAGCACAGTGATACCAGTTTATAAAATTTAGACATTCTTATTAGTTTTTGAAGAGAAATCAGCAAAATTTTCTTCCATGATTATGAAAAAAAAACTAAATTAAAAATAGAAACATCATTCAAAGTTACCATGTGAAGAGGGTTCATACGAATGATAACACTTTATATCTTTTATTCTAAATAAATTGTTGTAAATTCAATCAAAGTTTTATAATATTTGTATAATTTGAGCAGATTTTTAATAGTTTTTATAGTCTTTTAATTAAAAAAACTGCTTAAATTTTGAAAACCAACAAAATTTCAATCAAATTTGCATTTGCGGTACAACGCTTTGAATGGTAAAATGTTTTGTAGTCAATACTTTGCAAGATCATATGCTTTGAAAAGCTTTCATCGAATAAAAAATTGTAGTTTTTAGTAGATTCATTCTTTAGTAATCGTAAGGTTTCAATAATCATCATGATTTGTAATACATTTTACTTTTTACATGCAATTGAACCTATTTTCGACCGCATATACAAAATTTTTCAATACCAAAAAGGCCCCCACCGATTGATCAGCGTAAATATTCAATCTGGCGTCATCGACCAAAAGCCTTACGTAATCAATGGACCCGTTACTGCTATGAATACCTCTTATTGTTATTATTTAAAGTAGTATTATTTTCAAAATTATAATTGCGTTTAATGTTGTTGATGTTTATGTAGATATTACTGGGAAGTTGACCGTGTGGACCTCAAGAGTCGCACCTCGCGACTTGTTGTGATTTTCGAGGCAGTGACCCCCCCTGAGTCAAATGCTGAATCCGCCCTTGTCTGCATGTGTGTGTGTATAAGTACGTCCAAACGGTCGGGGTTTTTTAACGACGATAGCTCACGAAATAAAAGTCATATCAAATCTGTTAAGATGAAGTTTAGAAATGAGACGAGCTGCTTATAGATTTTTGCTAAACTGCTTCTATAGACACTTCAATCAAGTCGACATAACCTTACTTTCGCTCCAGAAATAAATGACCCGATTGTACGTACGTATACACAATCATATCATTGTATAAACACTTTTAAATTACCTTAAAACGTAAAGATATGTTGAAGATTTCGGTTTTCGCATCAATTACAATAGCCTCCCTATATACTGAAAAGTTAAAACGGTGCTTCGCCGCAGCAATTCACAACCTTTTGGCTGGCACGCTTGTAAGGGTGCAATTCCTCGAAAAAATTTATGAATTTTCTAGCCAACTGATGCATCGAATGTATAGATCACTGCTGTTCGATTAAAGTGTGGGCAGTTGCCTCGAACCTCCCTGGATACAACGGTTGTATGGTATTTTCATGAAAAACAAATACATTGAGGACATGCAGCAATTTTTTTTCAACTGATACATCAAATGCATGAACGATACTTTTTAAATTAGAGTGTCAGACGTATACTTCCTTAAAAATAAGTGTAACTCACTTCAAGAGCCCTCAGTCCTTTGGCTACCAGTGTTGTCAGGTGCAACGTTTTATTGTAAATGAATGTATCATGGCAAACTTATGCATGAAGTCTAGACTTTTTGATGCCCAAAAAAATAAGTTTTCTCGTCGCAGTTGTCCGCAACCTCTTTGGCAGAAACGGTTGTAAGATATTTTTGTGAAAAATACAATCAACCTCGGCTATAACACACCGGTTTATAACGAACCCTCGCATATAACGAACCATTTTAACAGGTCCCATCTAATTTTCACTATTTTCCTTAGAAAAAGTACTGGTTACAATAAACTCGGCTATAACGAACATTCGTATATAGTGAACGAAATGTTCGCACAATTGGGTCATCATTATCGGATATAACGAACTTCTAGTCAAACAATTAGGGAATACCCACATATCAATAATTTAGCGCCAGTTCATATGCTTGCGTAATTTGGGATTTCCCATTATGCATAGTTGGACTTCAGATTTCAGATGGCAATCGGTAATTTTCGCATTCCTGAATTAATCTGGCAGCTCGCAGTTGATACCGCCGTTGTGTTAGTGTTATTTCTTTGCAATCGCCTGTTCTTTTACAGTGGGACCAAATACATACGTAGTATGAGTGAAAAGCGAAAGGTGTTTTCCCTAAAAGAAAAAGTTAACATAATCCGCGAAATTCAAAGTGGAAAAAAACAAAGCGATATGTGTCGTGAGAAAAATATAAGCAAGTCGACAATTGCGACAATGTGGAAAAAAAGGACGAGTTGCTTCTTGCCTTTGAAAGTATGAGTGGTGGGACAAAAAAAAATGCGTAAATTGTTGCATGATGATGTGGATAAATTACTCCTATAACGGTTTCCACAACAAAGATTGTGTAATGTAACAATTAGTGGGGCTGTCTTAAGGGCAAAAGCAGAAGAATTAGGCCGAAAAATTATGGACGAATTTGTCTTCAATGAAGGCTGCATTGATAGGTGGAAGACACGCCATAATGTTTGTAGCAGCAAAATTGTTGATGAATCCGGATCAGTAGATACAAATGTTGTGAACAATTTGATAAGCACTGTATGCCCTAAAAGTAAAGAAAGGTTTGGCGATGATGACATTTTTAACGCTGACGAAGCCGGTATTTTCTACAAGCTGACTCCCGATAGAACTTTATAATTTAAAGGCGAACAGTGCCAAGATGGCAAATTGGCGAAGGAAAGGGTTACTGTTTTAGTATGTGCCAACATGTCCGGCACGGAAAAACGAAAACTGCTTGTTATCGGGAAGTCACAAAGGCCCCGGTGTTTCAAACACATTAAAAGGTTGATGTGATCAATTTTTGCACAAATCTTGACCTAAGTATCTACTGAAACAATAAAAAATGCATTTAAACATGCAGAACTATTGGCGACAAACAGGAGGATTTGTTAACACTCAATGAATGGATATTAAGAAGCATTCAAAGCAGCAGTACATATAATCAACCTCAAGATTGCCTTGCCCCATTGGATTACCTCACTGCGGATGGCAGTCTTTGAACATCGACATTTTTAACGGATGACGAGTTAGTTGCTGATATTCAAGTCATGGGAAATAATAGAAGCTCTGATAGTGAAACTGAGGACGAGTTAACTGATGGTCCAGTTGCAAGTACTACATCAATAGTGCAAAAACTAACAGAAGTTCGTCGATTTTTCCAGTCTCATGGTGTACCAAAAAATATTTTAAATGATTTGGTAGAAATTGAAACTTATACAGACATTCTGAAAATTCAAAAGCTTCAAACAAAAATAACAGACTATTTTAAGTAACGAATTTACGTATTCATGGGCATTTAATATTATATTTCGAATTAATTGGAAATTGAGTTTGCGTTTTGGTATTATCTTGAAGTACATAAAAACATATATATTTTGTTCATTAATGAAAATATTATTATTTTGCTTTAAATAAACTTACGGAAAAATATTTCTTGGTTTTTAGTTATTTGGATATAACGAACTTCGGTTATAACGAACCAATTCTTACGGTGCCTAGAGGTTCGTTATGTTAAATTTCAAAAATATGCATCGAATGCATGAACAATTGCTATTAAATGATAATGTGAAACTTAAAATTGCTTAAAAAATCATTCTTTCACTACAGTGACCCACAATCCCCTAGTTGCCACGGTTGTAGGCTACAATGTTTTTTGGATACAGACTGCATTGTAATCAATACATCCATTTTTCAAGGCAAACTAGTGCATTATATATTTGCATGAATTTTACATGAAAATTCTATGCATCAAATTAGTAAATTATTGGTTTTAAATTTAATTTAATTCTGGTTCAGCTCTAAAGCTGCGTAAAAAAATGTAATTGACTACTTTAACTTTCAGTCATCTTTATTAGTTGCTCTAAAAGATCTATTTTGTTCATCTCAAAAAAAATTATAATATCTAACCAACTTTAAAAGAAATTGTTTAATAAAGTTGGTTTTTTCTTCAAGTTTTCTTGCGGTTTCGGTTTATAATGCTTTTTTTTAACTTAATAAAGTGTTTAAGAGGTAGTATAGGCTTCGAAAGGGGGCAGCAGCTCACCCGACAGTTTCGCGACAATAGTGGTGATTTTATGGAGAAGAAAGTACCAAAGAAGTATCACAAATTTAGTGTGAGCTTGTTTTAAGGACATGAAGCTTTCGAAGGATTCAGCTAGAATATTGGATTCTCGTCTTCAAGAAGAGAATTTATTAGCTCCTGATGCCTAATTTGATTGGCCCAAAAACAGAGAAAGTGTGTTTATTCCTAAGTTTTTGCAAAACGTAGATTTAGTTTATTGTAACAATGTTCAGAACTTAACGTTTCTGTTTAACGTAGACTACAAGTCAAATAAAAGGTTTTTTATTTCCTGTAGAGAAGTGTCAAAGATTAGCAGCACGGTTTTGTAGCTCCTTTTCAAAGAACGAACATGCAAATCTAGCTGCAGTTCTAAAAGAATGCTACGAGAACATGAAACTCCTATTTACAAAGCTTAACCATAACGAACATGGATGGGTGGCTTGTGGAGTTGCAAGGTGGCCAAGATTTCTTATTTTCTGTGTAAATGAAACAGTTGACATAAATATCTGCAATACACAATTTTGTACAAATTTTGCGAGAGTATGTTAGGAAAGTTTCATAACTTAAGCTGCAGCATGAGCTCGAAAATTCATTTTTTTATTCACATTTCAACTACTTTCCTGAAAATCCTGGTGACGAAAATGATGAACAGGAGGGTTGAAATTTCCATTCAGTTATTCAAAACGCAGCGAAAGTACCAAAAAGTGGAATGAATGTGTAATGGCTGACTATTTCTCGACATGGGAGTGAGATCTACAAAAAGGAGACCACAAACGAAGTGATATTGAAAGAAGCTTTACAAAGAGCTGTATTCACTTGGTTGGTTGGTTGGTTGGTTGTGGCAGCCCCATTTGTCAAAAGGCGGCTCACTTAGGCCAAGATAGGCCCATTGTGATATCACATTTAGTTAGGGGTACGGCACTAAAACCTGTTGGGTGACGAGAACCATTGAGATTCTCGTGTGAAACTGGCTACGCAGCTAATATTTAAATTGGCTACTTCCGTGAGGCTGTCCAGGAAAGGTTAGCCCAAAGTTTGCATGCGTTTCCTGGACAGTAATGGGCATTCACACAAAAGTGTTGGATCGTTTCTTCCTCCACCTCCGATCTGCAGCTGCGGCAGAAATCGTGGAAAGGGGCACCCAATCTTTCTGTGTGTCTGCCTATGACACAATGCCCCGTCAGTACGGACACGATGGAACTTAATGTTTCACGGCTCGTATTTAGAAGCTGCTTGATGCGTCTGGGACTCTGTGCGCGCCAACTTTGCCTGGCTGTCCTTAAGGTTTCTTCCAGCAGCCAGGCCCTGTTTGCAGCCTCTATATAATACTGCTTGAAACTTAGCTTGACGGAGGCCAATAGATGGCCGACTTGGGGTGTTAGTGTATAATCCTGGCGCTCAGTGCCAGCTCTCGCTAGGGCATCAGCTTCGCAGTTCCCAGGTATATCACTATGCCCCGGCACCCAGCAAAAAATCATTTCACAGTGAAGCGCCATCGCATTCAGTTGTGTGCGACATTCCATTACAATTTTGGATGAGGTATACACGTTGGATAATGATTGAATAGCAGCTAGACTGTCAGAGAAAATGTTCAAATTTCTTGTGGATATTTTCTGGTTTCTCAGCCAGTCTACTGCCTTATGTATTGCGATGACCTCTGTCTGAAAAAGACTGCAGTGATCTGGTAGCCGGAATGATAGTCTCAGGACTAGCTGTTCGGAGAAAACGCCTGAGCCAACTTTTCCATCCATCTTCGATCCATCAGCATAGATATCGACCGATTCCTGTATCCTATTTCCTTGCATGATCTAGTCATCTCTGATACTTTGCAGCCAGTCGTTTCTATAGTTGACATGAGTTTGTCCACCACTTAGTTCCATAGAAGTTGTGATAGCACCCCACCTTGCGGGGTGCCTCTGCACGTGCACCTTCTTAGGATGCTGTTTCCTAGGATGGAATTAATGCTCCTGCTGCTATGCTGTTATACGATAAACCTAATCAGGTTATCACCCTATTGTTATTCTCGAGTGCCTTTTCAAAAGCCTTGTGGCTGATGTTGTTGAATGCACCTTTGATATGTAGAAAAGCGCCTGCGTATATTTTTTGACGCTTAGCGATTTTTCAAAGTAACTGGTGAGCGAGTAAAGAGCTGTTTCAACCGATCTCCTTTTTGTGTAGGCGTGCTGCGCATTAGAGAGTGGTTACAAGGTAGCTCTCAAATGACTCTCTATAAGCCGTTTCAGAGTTTTCAGCGGAAAAGAGGTGTGGCTGATAGGTTTATAGTCCTGAGGTGAAGAGTGGGATGTCTTGCCCGCTTTGGGTATGAAGACTAGTTTAGCTTCTTTTCACCGCTGTGGAATATAAGCCATCCGCAGATTCCCTGCTGGATCTCAACAGGTGAGATGTTGTCCGTTCCAGGGAATTTAAAGGGTTGAAATAAGCTGATTGCCCAGCGTAGAAGTCTGTTGTCTACCGGCACTGCGGTTGACAGGCAGTTCGGGGGCGTATGTGGATCAGCTTTGTCAGCCACATCATCACTGCCCGGGAAGTCCGTGTCCTTGAGAATGACTAGCGTCTCGGAGCTGCATTTGGTCCTGGTCCCATTTGCGTCCTTGATAGACCCCAAAAAAGGGGGAGTTCGTCATAACTTCTCGCAGACGACTGACACCCTTGGAGTGTTCTATTTCTGCACAGAAACTTCTCCACGAGGTGCGATTAGCTTTTCTGATGGAACATTTAAACTCTTATAAGAAGACCAGCCTGATTAAAGGACCTTCTATTCACTTAGTACGGATGAAAATATAAGTTCCTGTTATAAAAAGCTAACAATTTGATAATACATATAAAACAAAAGTCAAGCGAGAAGCTCTAAACAGTATATTTATTTTTTATTGAAAACGGCGAGATTACAAGCCAGTTTTTTGGAGAAGAAAATTATGTCATGGAAAAAAACGCATGGAATATTTACAGATCTGTGATTAAAATTAGTTGGAAAAGAAACGCACTCAGTTAAGAGTTTTTAAAAAACTTGAAGTCTACATGATTTTTTCTAAAAATCTTTATTGCTTAGCTTTCCTCTGAAAAACAGATTGAATTGTTGAATTTGCGACCAAGAATACCACTGTAGCATCATCAGACGATTATTTGGATAACTTCATTGAAGTTGTCATGTCAACATGCCAGGCATTAATATCTTATGAACATAGTTTTATTATTTATGTTTAATTCTCAACGGAAAAACAACTTCGACATGAGAATTTTTGATCACCGTCTTCGGAAGCCACTGTCTAAAATACATATTTGAAAAAATGTGGCCTGATGACCAGTCACAGCTAAAATTCTATCCTTCAAAACATGCATGAATAATTGATGTAGGAGTGATTACGTCAGTCATGCAGTTGCCGGATGCCTATTTCATTTCTATTTTGTAACATGCTCATGAAAATAGGTTGTGTCACTCACCACGGTAATTTAGAGTAACTAACATCTACAAATATTTTATGTGTTTATTTGTGTTGAATAAACAAAATGTTATGTTAACTTTTTAATTGGGAAAGATATGAGATTAATTGGATTTCAGTCATGAATGATTTTACGTTCATTTCTGCACCCAGTATAAAATTAATGTGGTCGATGATTTTTTGAACCCTGTTCTCTTTTCAATTGGAATAATTTTAACTAAGATACATTTTCCATAGCAATTTATACTACCAATCACGGGTTGGAAAAGAAAACATCGTTTCAAGCAAACAAGTGACGAAATGAAATATTATTTTCTGTGAATCTCAGAATCAAACCGTTTCTTTGATGAAGGCCATGGAATAGAACATTTGAAAATTTCAGGAAATACGAACAACCTAGGTACGAATTTTGTCAAAAGATGAGCCATATTCTCATGAAGAGAGGAAACAAAAGTAATTAATGTCCTCACAAAGAGGTATGCACTTACAAAATGTAACCTTCGTTAAATATACTTTGATTTCGCTACAAAATCGTTCAACTTTTACTGATGACTGTGTATTCACAATGGATGGGAGCTTGCTTCCAATTTATACTATTTAATAACTCACAAGTACAGTTTTTCTCATAGCCTTTGAATTCTATAAGATAACCAGAAGCTATTGGTAAGCTAGATAAATTAAATATAAAGTTGTTGAATACGAAATTTTTTGTTTCTTGTGTGCGCGTAGTAGTATTTGAAAACATGTCTTCTAATAAAAGTCAGCACCTTTCCCACCTTGTCAGCTTTTACATACAAGCTTTGCTTCAAACCCCACTCTTTTTATCCAGGATGAACTGCTTCAAGGTCGAAACGCCCTATAAGCGTTAATCATCAGTTTCTGGTCATATTTATTTTGTTTCCGCACAGTAACCTGAAGATATGTTGGCTAATATCTGACAAAAAAGCGAGACGAGAAGACTCTAGTTTCTCCACAGGAGACTCGTAGATGATGCGTTTTTATTTGACTGACGGTGAAGACCTTAGCTCGTGATACTAAGATTGTCATTATATAGGTACATGGATATTATTTCAACGCCATTTTTATTCAAGGGGTTTAAGGGATTATTCTCCTAGAAAATTCTCTAAAAAGAATTTAGCTTCTTCAATTTAGAATATTGAAACCTATTCACGAGCTATTCGTTCGTAACAAGTACCTAATCCAAATGCTTAGTTGATTTCACGAGACGCTGCTGCATCCACAAATTATTTTGCTGAATCAAAATACAAAACTCACGTTCCAGGACATTAGCGACAATTTTTTTTCAACGTTGGGAGGTGTACATCTTCAGATCAGCTCCTGCCTTTCGGCATGCCGGATTTCTACCGACTAAAACCACCTCCGTTTCCTTCAATCACTCTCTCAATCAAAATAAGTAATTCTCCGTATTTCAACTTTTAGGACATAATACTTCCCAGACGGTAAGAATCGGTATAATGGATAGTACAAAATTTGTAAGTTTTTGTGTCCTTTTAGTTAGATTAATAGTTCAGACTATATGTTTATGAATTATTTCCTGTTGATTACATGTTTGGTTTTGAGTTTAGTGTAGCTGATTGTACTTGTAACTTACTTCGAAAGTTGGTCCTGAAGGAGATATTTTTTAGTGTCGTTTTAAAGGAAGTTGGGTTCGCTATGTTTTTAATTTTGTCCGGTAGTGTATTGTTAAAGTAAGCCGCTTTGTTGAATGGGTCTTCTTTTACGATCAGTTCAGGCAAATGCTATAGCTATATTATTCATGTTTTCATGCTGTAAATGTTTCTTTCCGAAATTCTATCTAATTTCACAGTGGTGTATGAATTTAGCTCTTTCCATGGAAATCATGCCTTGCAAATTCAATTCTAGGGTTGTTTTGTAAACTTCGCTCGTTGGAGTTGACATAGGGAGATTGTAAATGGTCTTATACGCCTTGGTTACTACTCTGGAGATGGTCATGAGGTTACCTTTAGAGTTTTGACTCCAATTCAAGATGCTGTAGGAAATTTTAGAAAGAAGATGAGCATACATAATTTGGATTTTTTTTTTCTTTGGAAAGAAGTAGAAGTCACGTAGAAAACCAACGAAGGCAGCTAGTTTTTTCCTTATTTCATTTATGTGTGAAGTCCATGTTAGTTTCTCGTCTATTAGAAGTCCTAAATATTTTATTAACTTCCCAGTATATGGGAAGGATTGTACGTACGTCCGTACGTACGTATGTGCGTTCGTGGACAGTTTTTTCAAAGAGCGTAACTCATGTAAACATAATCCGATCGACTTCGTTTGAAGGTCATTTCTGTCATGCGTTATATCTCGCGAACCCAACGTACGAGTTCCTTGAACAAGGTGCCAATCGACGCGTATTAACATTTATAAAATTCTATCAAGTTTCTAAAAAAAAATCGGAGCCGTTTTTTATTTTTTAAAAAAAGTGCAAAAAATTGGAATTTTTTCCAAAAACAATAAATTTTTAATCTTATTTTCAAGTCTAAGTAATCAATGTTTATAAAATTTATACACTCCAAACAATGTTTATGAAAAAACAATCGAAACTTTCTCTCATGATTACGTAAAAAATTAAATTAAAAATAAAAAACCATTAAAAGTCATCATGATTTTCAAGGTCATTTTTATCATTCACTATATCTCACGAACCAGATATAACATTTGCATCATTATGGTGTCATTTGACGTATATTAACATCTTTGTGAAGTTTTAACATTATAAAAATTCGTTTTAGCCGTTTTTTTAATTTAATAGAAGAAAATGTGAAAAGTATTGTTTTTTTTTCATACATTTTTTTTTAACTTGATTTACACAGTACAGTGATACCAGTTTATAAAATTTATACATTCTTATCAGTTTTTGAAGAGAAACCAGCAAAATTTTCTTCCATGATTATGAAAAAAAACTAAATTAAAAATAAAAAATCATTCAAAGTTACCAAGTAAAGAGGGTTCATACGAATGATATTACTTTATATCTTTTATTCGAAATAAATTGTTGTAAATTGAATCAAATTTTTAAAATATTTGCATAATTTCAGCAGATTTTTAATAGTTTTTATAGTCTTTTAATTAAAAAAACTGCTTAAATTTTGAAAAACAACAAAATTTCAATCAAATTTGCATTTGCGGTATCAATGCTTTGAATGGTAAAATGTTTTGTAGTCAATACTTTGCAAGATCATATGCTTTGAAAAGCTTTCATCGAATAATCATCGTAAGATTTCAATAACCATCATCATTTGTAGATACATTTTACTTTTTACATGCAATTGAACCAATTTTTGACTGCATATACAAAATTGTTCAAGACCAAAAAGGCCCCCACCGATTGATCCGCGTGAATATTCAATCTGTCCTCATCGACCAAATATCTTACATAATCAATGAACGCTCCCGTAGACGATATGATTCATATTAACTCATTAATGTTACTGCTATGAATATCTCTCATTGTTATTACTTAAAGTAGTATTATTTTCAAAATTATTATTGTGTTTAATGTTGTTGATGTTTATGTAGATATTACTGGGAAGTTGACCGTGTTGACCTCACGGGTCGCACCTCGCGGCTTGTTTGTTCTTCTCTTTGGAAGGTTGTTTTGTTGACTTTTATATGGGGTTGTATGTCAGTCTTGTTCTTTTGTTTGAAAATAATATATTTTGTTTTCCCCGAGTTTATTACCAATCTACTTTGTAGAAGCCAATAACAATACTTGTTCAGGTCAGAATTTACTTTTTGTTCAATTTCAAGATTAGTTTTACCTGAGTATACGAGCACAGTGTCATCTGCGTACACCACTTTCGCAACAAAGTCTGCTTTTTTTATGAAGTTGATATTAAGTAGAAATAGCGTTGATTCTAGGATCGAGCCCTGCGGAACACCTATGCTAAATTCAGCGGTTTTGCTTTTGACACCTCCAATTAGTGTATTTTGAAATCTATCCGTCAAGTGACTGCGTATTAATTTATTTGCTTTTCCAACAATTCCTTATTCACCGACCCTGGTGATTAAAGTTTCATGTGTAACTGTGTCGAAGGCTTTCTTTAGGTTCACGAAAACTGCAGCAACGTAGTGGCCCTTATCCAAGTATTCATTTACAAATCTAATTACATCAGGAATGGTATCTGTTGTACCCTTGCCCACCTAGAATCCGTACTGGTTTCTATCCAAGATTTCGTTTTGCAATAAGAATTCTTTGATACAATCTACAATTTTTTCGAGGATTTTACTTTAGAAATTCAAAAGTGAGATTGGTCTGTAATTGTTTGGGTCAGTTTCATCACCCCTTTTAAAAATCGGTATAACTGCAGAGATTTTTAAGTATTCCGGGAATCTTGCTTGCCTAATACATTAATTTTATAATTTCACGAGTGTATCAGCAATATTTTCTTTGATTAATAGTAAATTCAAATGTAATTACCGAATAAGTACTTGCGAAAAAGCTGTGATACACTGTGTGTATTGACATGAAAAGAATGCAATCTGCATGAGTAGCTTGCCTGATTTCCTTGTCAAATAAACTTCGAATGATAGGAAAATCACGCAGTTTCAATGATTTTTGGCGATCTTACGCATAAGTATTACCAATGGTACGATTTTATTGCAAAATTTCCATACTTACTACCATGCATGGTAGTACTAAAAATGTTTACTTACTTCTACATTTTTCACACTAGTAACAAGCGACAGCTTTTGAAACTTTTCAAAAGCATCTAAAAACTTCGTTTCATATTTTGTGTTTACAAATTCATCCTGCATATACCCAAATTTCAAAGTTTATTTGGAAAATATATTTTTCACTGCCACAATCTCGTGGGAAGTAAAATTACTTCATGTAATCAACTCCTGGATTGCTGTTTAGTGTACTTGGAAAGGAAAAGTGAGGACACGTTTATGTTCTCCAGTGAATTTTTCCATAAATGCAAATCATAAAACGTGTTTGCTCATTTTCGCTCGCTTTCGTCCCGCCAACCCTCAAACAGCAAACGCATTACTGTGGCAAACGAAAATTATGGTGAATCTTGTTCAACTTTCCGAGTTTGGGTTTACTTTAGTAGCATGGCGTAGTAGCAGTTTCTTGGAAAAGATTACACGCATATCCACCGCAGGTGGAAGTTTGCCCTTAAAGTCCTGAATGAAAAGCTTGACATCATTTGCATGGCAGTTAAGGTGCCAAGTATTTTCGGATGTATTTATTTATGCAGGTCACATATCGCATATAATGTGTGATTGAAGCAGGAATGTTGTCCTCGTTGTTGTTGAAATTTCATTCTCCACTTGTGTGAGTCTCAACAACCTGGAACCAACATCCTTATGCTTACTACAGACATATAACGAAAAGAGAGGAATGGTTCATAAATCTCGATAAACAGGTCAACTTTGTTGATTTAAATCAAACTGTGCAGCTACAAAATTATATAAAGAGGCAATTCAATTTGTCAGAAGTCGACAAATTAATCAGCGATATCTCTTTCGTTTTTGTGCTCCTAATATTTCTTGTAATAAAACTGACACTTTCCTCTAGCCGACTCATAAAAATGTTTATGCATGGTCAAGCTGATGTTTGCCATCACATTTTCCGGTTCTTAGTGAACAATTTAAAAATTAGAAAAAGCTAAGCACGGCATAAAAGCAACTGAAAATTATGAAGTGATTGTATATTTGGCCTTAATTGATAACACTCATGCCATTCATGCCTCACTCTTGTTAATCTACAGCGAATAATAATAGAATGAACGGTCTGACGCTTTACGCTTTCGAAAAGAAATGGTATTTTTCCTTTTCTTTTTTACTGCTTCTTTAATAAGTGGATATATGAGCATCCAGATATCTTGTGGTTCAGATAATGATTGTGTCCAGAATGTTAATAGCTTCACAATTTTTTTGTTGAAAATAGTTAAAAATATAAGATTTTTGTTTAACAAAGATAGGTCTACAAAATTTTCCCACCAATTCTGAAGGAGAGGCAGATAGGCAGTATATCTCTGCTGTACTCTTTCATGGAACCAATTAAGTTTTGAATAAACATTCAGTTGATGTTTCTTTAAAAACTTTCATTGTCGACCACTCAATGTCGCCTCTTTTTGACATCAGGCGTCCAGGGAATTTTCGTTGCAAAAACTGTATTGTTTGATTTGTAGTGTGGCATGGTGTACCGTCTTGTTGAAACCAGTAACCATCAAGTCCTTTTCCACGCATTCACGAGCAAACATAATGAGCCAACATCCACCGATATCTGTTTCCATCAACTGTCTCGTTTTCTCTGAAAAAATATGGCCCAATGATGGTTTTGGTGCAAACGCCGACCCAAACAGTCACTTTTTGGTCATGCGTTTAATGGATTTCGTGAGGATTCTCCGTTCCCCAAATGCGGCAAACCTGCTTTTTAACGCCACCAGATAGTGTGAAATTGGCCTCGTCGGTCGTCAGAATATTCTTCCAAAAATCAGGTACAGTGTCCATCCCAGTTGCGAACCCAAGGGGGTGGGGTTACGGGTTCAAACCCCCACCCCCTTTGGGTAAAAATGCTTAGCCAGCCCTGATTAAAATAATACTCTGTCTGTGCTTGGTGACAGTTTCACTTTCCCACGGCATTTACTTCATTAGTTGCTTTCTTTTCTGGCCTGTAGCTATTGAAGGCGTTTCAATATATGTACTTGCAAACATGCATATACACTTTGCGGTTCCAAGGAAGTCTACAAATACAGTGTAGATTCTTTAACACGTCAAGCGCATAATTTTATAATTTGAATGAAAATATTTTGAATGATTCAAGTAAATGAAACCAGACATGCAATCGGGCTAAAGCCTGCCAGAATTATTTTTGGAGGACTCCAACTTTGACCGGTGAAAAAGTATGATTAAGTATGATTACATAATTATATCTTCATATTTACACCGAAGCACTGGGCAAACGTACCTAGTCAAGACTTCAAAAATATGACCCCCCCCCCACCTTATCAAAATCCTGCGTACGCTACTGGTCCATCATTCAAACAACTGTTTGGCCGTATTCAAAGCGACGTGGACAGTCTGTCGGCAACATTCTTTGTGTTAATTTCATTTTATAAGGAAATAAATGCAAATCACCCTTCAAAATTCGCCGCAAAGTGGTTCCACTGACGCCAAAATTGTGAGCGTGGCGACGATACGACACTTTTAGGTTCTGGGAAACGCTCATTTTGGTTGCTTCAACCAGTTCATTGGAACGTCTTAATCGTTGATGAACGGTACCATGATGATCTCTCACTGTCCCGTGCTCAACGAAATTCGACACGAAACGACGAATAGTGCTGTCAGACGGTGCCTGTTGGCCACGATATTTTCGACGGTAGGCACGTTGAGTTAAAACAATCGAACGCCTATTCTCGATGCACATCGTCACTATTTCGGCACGTTGTTTCGGTGTGAAGCAATTCATGGTTCAGATGGTACTGAATTGCCGTTTCAAAAACATGTCTCATCGAATCAATTGGTTTGACAAATGTCAATGTTAGTTAGTGTTTACATACCGACACATAAGATGGCGCCCCCTGTTATTTATTTGAAAAAAATATCAGCTCAGACTAGACTGAGCATTCAAGACAATATGTATGCACTATAAAGACTTGCCAATGTTAACATGGACAACCATGTCCAATAAACGGGTCTAAATATCTATGGAATCTTTTTTAAAAATGTTTTTATCGTCTCTCGGTTCACACTTCTACCGTCTGATGCCACATCCTATTAGAAACTCTAGATTAATTGCATAAAACTAATTACTTACATTTTAATACCAAAATATTTTTTTTTCATGCCACATAACCACTTCCACATAAATTTTTAAATGATGTACGCAGGGACGTAGAGATGAGAGTAGGATAATGCAATTCTCAAAAATGTGCTTCCACAGTAGTGAAGCTAATCTCTAATATTACTTTCAGTTCGTTCCAATAACCAGAGTATATATTCTAGCGCAACAAATGATGAAAAAAATTTCAATATGTACAGTAGACATCTACATGATTTTGCAATTCTAAGCTTGATTCAATTATTGCTTATGATTTGTAATAGCGCAAGATTTTCTAGGGGAAAAAAGTTCATAATTGTTTTCAATAAAACCTTCCAATGCAAATAAAACTTAAAAATTGAAACAAGTTTAACTAATTGCATTCCGCAAAAAAAATTACATCCTTCGGTTGAGAGAAATTTCATCTCACAGTGAGATTCAAAACTGACATAGTCAAAATAAAACTGACTAACTTTAACGCGTTTCTTTTGTTCGTTGAAACTTAAACACGTTCAAAAAACGTTGCTGACGAAGCAATGAACCCTTCTTTTAAAGGAAAGTTATATCGATAATTGGCGCGCCTTGTTTACTGCTATATCCTGCAGGGTGATTTACTACAATTTTGCCAAAAATAGAAAGAATTTTTTCGGCAAGCATAAAACTGCAGAAAAAACCCTGTTTTTTTAACTTTTTTCCAAAACTTAACTCGTAACTTTTTCGATTTTACACCAATTGTGGTTAATAACCCTGTACGACACCTTCCTTTCTAAGAAACTTTTTGAATTTTCTGTTTCAGACTTACCAACCTCGAGATTAACTGTCAGTAGTCGGATAGTGGTTTTTCAAGACCTTTACTTTGACACCTATATACATAAGAAAAATGTAATCAAAATGAGGGAAACAAGCCGCGAGGTGCGACCCTTGAGATCCACACCGTCAACTTCCCAGTTATATTTACATAAATATTAAAAATATTGAACACAATAATAATTTTGAAAATAATACTACTTTAAATAATAATAAGGAAAGGTATTCATAGCAGTAACAGGAATGAGTTAATATTAATCAACTCATCTACGGGAGCATCCATTGATTACGTAAGGCTTTTGGATGATGCGGGTAGATTGATTTGATCAATCAATCGGTGGGGACCTTTTCTAACTTATTTGTTATTTTCACATCGATGCTTGAAGGACAAAAGAGCGCTAGGAAAAATGAATGCAGTTTTTGTTATTACTCTCATTGAAGAGATTTTGTCGCGTGATGACCATAATGAATAGTTGCGTTCAAAATTGCCATGACTTCAGCATAATCACTGAATTTATATTTTGTCACGATTTTACAACAATTAGATTAATAATTACTTTAAACATTCTATTGGTAAATTTTGAATATGCAGTCAAAAATAGGTTCAATTGCATGTAAGTAGCAAAATGTTTTATAAATGATGACGGAGAAAGTAATTGAAATCTTACGATTACGTTAGAATGAATCTATTAAAAACTACAATTTTTTTTTATCTGATGAAAATTTATGATCTTGCAAAGTATTGACTACAAAACATTTTACCATTCAGACCGTTGATTACCACAAATGCAAATTTCATTGAAATTTTGGTGGTTTTGAAAATTTAAGCAGTTTTTTTATTAAAACTAAAACACTGTAAAAACTATTAAAAACTTGCTCAAATTATGCAAATATTATAAAACTTGGATTGAATCTACAACAATTTCCGTAGAATAAAAGATATAAAGTAATATCATTTGTATGACCCTCTACATGTTAACTTTGAATGATTTTTTATTTATAATTTAGTTTTTTTCATAATCATGAAAAATAGTTTTGCTGGATTCTCTTCAAAAACTGATAAGAATGTTTAAATTTTATAAACATTTATTACTGAGCTGTGCAAATCAAGTTAAAAATTTATTTTTTATAAAAAAAACCCTAATTTTACGTTTTTCTTTTATTAAATTAAAAAGCGGCTGAAACGATTTTTCCAAAATGTTAAAAAAATCACAAAAATGTTAATACACGTCTATTGACACCTTAATGATGCAAATATTATATCTTGTTCGTGAGATATAGTGAATGACACAAATGACCTTGAAGGTCATGATGACTGTTAATGATTTTTTATCTTTTATTTATTCTTTTTTGTAATCATGAGAAAAAGTTTCGATAATGTTTTTACAAACACTGTTTGGAGTATAGAAATTTTATTAACATTGATTACTACGTTTCGCAAATCAGGTTAAAAATTTATTATTTTTGAAAAAAAAAACCTAATTTTTCGCACTTTTTTGCCTTAAATTAAAAAATGGCTTCAACAATATTTTTAAAAATTTGATAGATTCACGAAAATATTATTACGCGTCGATTGACACCTTAACGATGCAAACCGTATGTTTGGTTTGCGATATATAACGCATGACAGAAATGACCTTCAAAGGGGCAAAACAACAAACCCCCCGACTGAAGTTTTCCATAAACTAATCAACAAAGTCGATACAAGGTTTTTTACGTCAGTTATGCTCGTAGAAAAAACTGTCCACGAACGTGCATACGTACGTACGAACACATACACACACACACATCTCCCTTTCTAAAAACACTTTATATATACTCTATAGACCTCAAAATGTAAAGAAAAGTTGAAAATTTCAATTTCGATTTTCAAGCCGATTACAAGAACTTTCCATGTACTGGGAAGTCAAAAATTGTTATGTATTCACTAACAATAAATTAATGTTTTGAAAACACTATGTGTGAATACTCAATAAAACTGCTAAGAAAACAGTTCTTGAAAGTTTACGTTTTTTGGGCCTTCTTGACGGTAATGGTACCCTAAATTTTTCTGCATTCCAGCAAATAGTATGCTTATTTGGTAGATTATATGCTGCTTAAAAATCAAGAACGTGTTTATAAGTTTTGGGAGTCGGTTAGAAATTCGAAGTAAAATTCAATAATTTATGGCTGTTTCAAACTATATAAATCATAAATATTAAAGAAAAACTTGCGAAACAAAAGCTAAAAGCCATCGAAATTTGTATTTGAGACTGAAAGATATCAGGCTTTCGTCCCTATGTTTTCAATTCAATCTTAGGTTAGACTTTACATATTTTTAAATCATGTTTGTTTTTATACTGCCAGGAATAAAGCTGTTTTCTTTGTTGCCAGTAGCGAAAACATCGAAAAATCATCCAAAAAACACTTTGTTAGATTGAAAATAAAGTAATGTGATTGCACTCAGTTACGGTTCTATGGATTGATTGAAGCAAGCACGGATATGAAAACCGAATCAATCGTCTCTAGTTTTCGGAGTTCCAACACAATACCGAAAAGATATTTGCATATCCTCAACCTTCTCGGGATTATCCCATTTTCACAAATCTGATAATGTCATGGGTACATAACGGCACAAGTTGATTGGCATTTGTGTACTTAGAGTCCATCCACATCCACATTGAGAAAACAACGAAAAGCCGAAGAAGAAACATAAAGCCCCAATAGATATTCGATATTCGATTCTTGTATCCACCCCACAAAAAGCATCTTCCTGCTTCATGGCTTTCCATGTGAACATGTCGTTTGGCCCTCTTGTTTGACGCGTGTCAATTGGAATTCACTTCGCAACGTTGAATTAACAATTTCCCATAGCAAAAACAAGATCAAACTGTCGTTTCTTTATTTCCAAACACATTTGCTTTTATTGAAACGCCGTCTTGTGTTTGAAAGCATTCGAGAAATCTACTTAAAAATCTCGTTTCATATTCTTGTTCACTTTTGCTCGAGAAAGGAAATCAACGAAAGAAATGTTAGGCAGTTCCTTTCTTTACTTCGAATTTAAAATTTTATTAGTTGCTTTAAGTATCATGCGAATCGATAGACCAGCGTCATGTATTTACAACGTATTTTTCTCGAAACGCTTAAAAATATTTTATTGTAATAAATTATATTTGATGAAAGATATCAAACAATAATATCAAAATTAATATCTCTTCGAAAATTTCATGCAAAATTATTTCATTTAAAACAAACTCTTTTGCGAAAGTACAAAGGAAGCAATGTTCAAACCTTACGAAAAGATCTTCAGAAGAAATCGAGCAACAATAGGTTGCAGCTTAATAAAGGCTACTTCAAATGATTGCAACATGACAAGACAAGTATGAAAAAATAATATCATATATGATATAAATTCATTATTCACAACTAAGGCTAGCACACGAATTTTGGAACAAATATCTTGGAACGACCTTCCATGTAAGCAGAATTTAGTAACATTATTAGATCGTGCTTGAGCAGGTAAGCTTGAAAATTCGGCGCAAAACGCTAACAACGGTGGCAAAAAGAAAAAAAACACCTAATTTTCCAAGAGATTACCATTAATTAAAGAATGTGAGAAACCCCTAGCCATTTTAAAAATGCCGAAAATCAATAAAATGTTCATCCAGCATTTTGTGCCCTACGATCAACGATGAAACTCAAATTGCTTTGTTCTTTCCTCGGATGATAGGTTGTAAGTCCTTGACATATAATTTTCAACGTTTCCTGAAATGTCCTTTATTTTTACATGATCACGGTATGCACTCAATGTTGGGCCGTTGGCTACTCAAAATTGGTTTTTGTACAGTCAAAGCGTCTAAATTTTGACGTAAACTGTACATTTTGGGTAAAAAGGTAAGCTTAAGTTCAAGTTTCTGGGGTCACAGTCCCAAACTTCTGGGCTCCATCTTAAAAACAAAAGAAAGTTGGGCACCCCCAAATCTATCTCCAAAACCATGGCTCCTACAAGAAAGTTGTGTATGGCAAACTTGCGTGGAATAAAAGTCGAATGCAATAGCTCCCGCCAGTGTACAGCAATCAAAACAATCAATGCCGCAAACGACTGGCTACAAAATTGCCTTACAGTTATTTCCAATGTGTTTGTGGCGTTAAAGTGAAAAGCTGAAGTTGTGGCACTCGAAAGATGTTCCCCCCTTTTTAACTTCCCAGTATATGGGAAGTTCTTGTAGTCGCTTCGAAAATCGAAATTGAAATTTTCAACATTTCTTTACGTTTTAAGGTCTATAGAGTATATATAAATTGTTTTTAGAAAGAAAGATGATTGTGTGTGTGTTTGTACGTACGTACGTACGTGCGTTCGTGGACAATTTTTCTACGAGCATAACTCGCGTAAACAAAGTCGTATCGACTTTGTTGAGGTGTCAGTCGAAGCATCTTTGCAATCTTAAGAGCTGATAAGTTTTTGGGCCACTTCAGTCATGGGATTTGTTATTTTGACCTTTTGAAGTTCATTTCTGTCATGCGCTATGTCTCGCGAATCAAAAATAGGATTTGCATCGTTAAGGTGTCAACCAACGTGTATCAACATTTGTGTCATTCTGTCAAGTTTTTTAAAAAATGTTGGAGCCGTTTTTTAATTTATTGGAAAAAAGTGCAAAAAATTAGGTTTTTTCCATAAACAATACATTTTTAATCTGATTTGCAAAACAAGTAATCAATGTTTAGAAAATTTATATACTCCAAACATTTTTTGCAAAAAAAAAAACATCAACAAACTTTCACATGATTACGTAAAATAAATTTTAAAAAATCATTAAAAGTCATCATGATTGTCAAGGTCATTTTTGTTATTCATTGTTTCTCACGAACCAAATATGATATTTGCATCATTAAGGTGTCAATCAACGTGTATTATATGGTAATTTTTGTGAATTTTTAACCCTATGAAAAAATCGTTTCAGCCGTTTTTTTAATTTAATAAAAGAAATTGCGATAAATTACGTGTTTGTTCTAAAAAAATCAATTTTATAAAATTTATACATTCCTATCAGTTTTTGAAGAGAAACCAGCAAAACTTTTTTCCATGTTTCTGAAGGAAAAAATTAAATTAAAAATAAAAAAAATCATTCAAAGTCACCACCAATATACCTATTTCAGTTCATACGCATGGGAAAAATATTGAAAATCTGCTCAAATTATACAATTATTCATTAGCTTTGATTGGCATAACAAAAATGTCTTAAGAATTAGAGGTATCAGGTAATATCGTTCATATGAACCCTTTTTACATGGTGACTTTTATTGATTTTTGATTTTTAATTTATTTTTTTGTAATCATGAAAATAAGTTTTGCTGATGTTTTCACAAAAACTGTTGCAAGTTTATAAATTTTATAAACATTGATTACTGTATTGTGCCAATCAGGTTGAAAATTTATCTTTTATGAAAACACCCCTAATTTTTTGAACTTTTCTTTGTTAAATTAAAAAACGGCTGAAGGAATTTTTATAAAAATTTGGCAGAACCACACAATTATTCATGTGCGTCGGTTGACAGCTTAACGTTTTAAATCCTATATTTGGTTCGTGAGATATAGTGCATGACAGAAGTGAACTTGAAGGGGTCGAAAATACAAACAAACCTCTCGACCAAAGATTCCCAAAAACTAATCAACTCTTAAAATTATAATGACGCTTCGATCGACACCTCAACAAAGTAGATACGACGTTGTTCACGGACGTTATGCTCGTAGAAAAAACTGTCGACGAACGGACGTACATTCACACACGCATACATTCCATATACATACTGCGAAGTTAAAAATAAACGCTGGAAAAATTCATCGCAACTAGCCACAAATATGTGAATATTGAGTAATTACACGAATTGGTAACTAACGGTGACTAGGAAATAACAGCATGTAAGGAAAAGGATCAAGTGAGTTTTTGTGGTGCTCACGCTATCTGAACAATAGCAAAAACCTTCAATACAAGAAGGAGGCTGACACCAACTTTCTCAAGGTCAATTTTTTTGGGTTTGGACAAACTGTATACACCACCTACTTGCCCGTTATGCAAAAATTGAGTGTAGGATACTTGCACTGTTGTTCTTAATCCTGGTTCGTAGTTCTAAAGATAACTATGGTAGATAATATCTCATAGAAGTAGAGACAGGAAATAAGTATATACGCGGTAAAAAAATTCAATCCAATGAACCAGATGAAATGTTTGTTATCTCTCAAGCCTGAACTAGTAAAGATTGTACAGGAATAAAATTCAGACAAAGACCTCAAACAAAACTGACCGTTATAATAACGAACGTTAGTGAAAGTGTATTCTATAAAAGCCTTGTTCAATTGTTTTTTAACACACAAAACTTCCTTTTAATTTTGTGTAATTTTTCGGATCGATTTTCGACCGTAAATAGGAAGTTTAAGAAGTTTTTTTGAAAAACAATTGAAACCTTTTGTAAAGATTAAATCAATTACAAAAACAGACTTGTTCAACGTTTTCGTGACTGACGAGGATGAAAAAAAATTAAATGTATATCACATAGCTGGATTGCTTTGAGGATGTTCTAAATTCAGCAACGTGTTGTGTTCTCTTCATTTCCATTCGAATTTGCTTTTGTTATCAATATATAAGAATTTTCGAACTATTTTTTTAACATTTATTTACAATTACCATAAATATTTTCTTCAAGCGGGGTACCAGAAATTTCAACCCATTTTTTTTACATTTATCATTTTTATTATCAAACTATTTCATAGATAGAAGAACTGTAATGTACGTAAGACCTTTTTTAACAGGTCACGCAATAAAACACCGGTTTTGTGCTGTTGTACAAGCAATGACCATAAAAGAACTGAACTTAAATTCAACTAACCTAGCAGAATGTATGCCTTTGTTAAGAACATTTTAATAAATGAGTATTTTTCAAAGAAAATACGCGTGAATTAGTCAAAAGTGTATTAAACTTACTTTTTCGACCATAAATCTTTGAGTTTGAGAGAAACATAGTATCTAAATGGGCAACAGTCAAACTTATATTGTTCTTTTCAACTGAAAAACTTTTTTCGCCTAGTACGAGATCCGGATGGAAAATTCTGCATATATCTGTTGTTTGCCAATACTAGGTACATTTAATCTATCGTTTTCGATGCAATCGAAGCAACAATATAATGCAGAGTTTTCCATATCTATTTGCTTTTCCCGTAACATATAAAAACAAATATTTTCTACACTTTTCACTTGGATCAAGATAAGATACAATAGCAAATAAATGAAATCAGAAAATAGATTTCAAATAAGGTTAACAATTCCATGCACTCAATGAATAAATATACATATTTCTTTAGGAAATAATCATAACGAATAACACAACTATAGAACAATCCATTGAAATGTACTTTAACATTTATTATTCTATCTAAACATTTACTTTTACTGCCAATCGTATATGGCTACTGTGCAGAACAGAGAAGAATCAGTTTCAACTTTGACTGAGAACTGTTCTGCCTGTACTAAAATAGGGGTTGTTTCTGTAAGATGTGTGTTTTTTAATCTATTCCAATTTTCAGTTGAAAATACATGTATATTCAGTTTTTTTGTGTATAAAAAAGTTTTGTCCGAATTATCAAAATTCATCAATGGAAATGTTGAAACCATCTTATTCAGCAAATATTTTCAATGCTAAATTTTCAAAAACTAATTGTTTCACTTGACAAGAAATGTTACATTTAATTTAATGTTTTTTCCAAAATTTTGTAAACATTCCAGATTCCCATTCTTGTGATTTTGAATAGTTGACCATATAACAAACATATGAAAAATCATAGAAATTAAATGTGTTGTATATAATAATCAACACTTCATTGATTCGACATAATTCCTACTATAAGGCCAATAAAAAAAATTGTGGAAAAATATTGCCGTCCCTAATACGACCATGAGCTGTACAATCTGTATGACGAATCATCGATATCGATTTTTTACGACTTGACCGATGAAAAAACACAAGAATCTACAGAAGCATTTTCAAGAATAGGCCACAAAAATATCGACCGGTATTACAATCACTTAAAGAGAAATGTTGGATGCGTAGCAAATATAGAAAACAGATTGCCACTCACAGCCTTTGAATAGTATCCATAAGACAATGGCATATTTGATAGACAAACCTCAAAATATGACCGCTATCTAATTTGACCTTAAAGATCATTAAAATCATATTATCAACATTCTCGGACTTTTGGCCAGAATTCGCAAGATCTTCTACTAGCAACCATATCTTCTCTTGCATATGCTTGCTGATTTCCAAAATATTTTCCATACAAAGGTAAGTATGATGTAACCATAACATCCAAACATAACATCTCGTCGTCAATTTCACCTGCATTAATCAGGGGGGAAAACATTCGCTTTCCTGCCGTATTTTTCAAGCTAATTTCAACGTCCTATCCACTTAACTCATAATTTTCAGGGACATAATTATCCAAAAGCCACTTAAAACACCGTAATAGCTCCAGAACGTGTGAGCGTTTAACCTCACAGACGAGGTATCCTACGGTTTTATTAAAGAGATTGGATCACATGTTAATGAATCGGTCCCGACCGAAGGACTTGCTGTGCACACCAGGAAGCCTATCTCATGTCCAGAGCGCCTACTTAAATCTTACTTTCAAATTGAAGCCTAACTTGAAGCTAGGACGCTTCTGGTGAGTGTGTTGCATAATTGAAAAAGGACTAATTACAATAATTTGCCTTTCCTCGCAGCCAGCCCGTATGCTAGCTCCTGTATTATTCACAGCTTGAGTGAGGTGAGCCGAAAAGGCACTCGAGAGTGTGGGAAATTAAATATTGAGCACATGAAATTGGAGTGCTTCGATCTTCACATATCCATCTGAGGACCTTGGTCTGAATTTGCCTTGATTCGGAGAGATGATTTGCCAACTTTTTCAGATAGTTAGACCACAAAATTGACTATGCTTTATTATAAGCTACTCCCAAAAAATGACAATGACGAATACAATGTACCGTTTTTCTGAACTTCATTAATTGTTCGTGAAAAATATTGACATGAAACCACGTCATCTGTGAATTCGTTAAGGAGCAAACACTTCAGCATTCGTCCTGCGCCACCCAGTCTGGGGAGAACCTTGTTTGCTGGGTTGGACTGTTGTCAGATGCGACGCTTCATTAATTCTGAGCGTTCTACATGACGCCAGCATAGATATCTAAGAAGATAATACACACATCGCCATTTTTAGGGACAATTATGCGAAACTTAATATGAGAACGTTTTCTTCGTAAAGACAAAGACGTTTTATGGGACTTGTTCTCTTCTTGGAGACTTCATTCGTGGAAAAACCAGCCCAGTTGAATTAACTCTAATGGAGTTTTCTTTCTTAGATTTCACTAATGTCTACGCTGCGAAGAGAACATTATAGGCAATGTTCAGAACAATAGAAGTACCACAATAAAACCCAAAAGTGTGTACTTTATCTGCAAATTAGGCCTACATGCAACATAAAGTTTGGGTTTAAAATGTGTCTCAGTTATTTTCACGTGGTAGATAGCAGACATTGTGATAGATATGCATTTAACCCTTCACTGGTGGTCGTGAGTTTCAAAGACCCACCAAAGAAGTTAGACATTTTCCTCACTCTTAAAGGAGTCATTTACCGGTCTACGTTTTGTTTCCTTGAATATGGTACCGATTGAGCACGTAGTGCTTTCGCAATTCAGTGCTAAAATTGTGCTAGGTTTGTGTGTCACAGTAATCGAGATTTGCCTTTGAAAATTAATGCGCTGGTTTAGGAACTGGAAAAATTGGGCCTTAGTTCCGAGCGATGAAAAAATCTAGAAGTGAATTATCGGCAAAGTCGTGACTCAGTAAAACAAAAATTCCTGGTAAGAATCAGTATGGTTTTCTTAGTGACATAGTTTTCATTACTTTCAAACCAAAATAGAGAAAATGGGGTTTTCTTATAATCGCGAGACATCAATCAAAATGTAACCATGTAACCATTAACCTCGGAATCGTTGCGTTTGCACAAAATAATTTTCATAACATCCCTCACCTACGATCTGTAGACACTTTAGCCATTTTCGACTCTGATCTTTGCACGAAGGAGTTTCTCGAAGAGATTCTTTAATGCTTTGACGCTGTGATGATTTTGCTTATGTTTAAATTAAATCAATGGCTCAGCACGCTTTAATGTGATCCACACAAGTTGCTTACAAAGACGCGAATAAACATTTACTTACATTTATATCCATAATAAATCAATATTTTCCTGTTTCAAAAAGACAAAAAGGACATAAGATGGTTGATACATTAGCCTTAATTTCACGGCCAATGGCACTTTTGTTGTGAGCTTTATCACTGAACAACAACTTTTTTGATGAAAATCATATAAATCGATTACTAGTTTTCCAACAATTTGTTGAGATGATTCTTGGAGGACTTCCTTAAACCATTATTAATATCATATTAAATTATTAAAAACGCAGCCATTTGGCTTGAACGACGGCCATCAAAATGGGGTACCATTTTGATGCCGGAATTAGGCAGGGGCTGTCGTCTCCTCCTTAGCGAAAAATAAGGACAATGAATTTGCTATCAGAGCCACACACACTGAAAATAGTATTCTTCTTATTAACGAGATGCATTCGTCTTTTTTTCATTGGTATAATGCATTTCTCTGTTAAAACGATGAAAATGGTCTTCAATCTTACAAATAGGAAACATATTTATAACTGAGCTGTTTTCACAAAAACCGTTACATGTGTGCGATTACCAATTTCGGAAAATTTTGCATAAACGCAACATTTTTTTTCGATTAAATTACATATAATAACTATTTTCATCGAACCAAGGTAAATTTTTTTTGTTTGTAAACTGACAAAATTTTTGATCAAATTCAAGGGTGAATTCTCCGCTTGATTGAATATTCACGCGGATCAATCGGGGGAAGGCCAGGCTGCAAAGCCATTTCTACGTTATTTATTATTTTCGTTGGGACGCTTGAAAGACAAAAGGTCACTAGCGAAAACGAATTCAGTTTTTGTTATTACACAGACTGAACAGATTTTGTCGCGTAATGCACATCTTGAATAGTTGCGTTCAAAATTTCCACAAGGACGACATGATCACTGAATTTGAAAATCATTTCTCTCATGCAAAGTGCAAAAAATTAATCGTAAGATTTCAATTACTTTATTTTTACTTTTTACATGCAATTGAACCTATTTTTAGCTGCATATTATATATTTTTCAAGACCAACAGAAAATAAGAAATAATTATCAATCTAATTTACGCAAAATCGTGAAAAAATATAAATTCAGTTATTATGCCAGAATGATGACAATTTTGAACGCAACTATTCAAAATGGCCATCACGCGACAAAATCTCTTCAGTGGGCGTAATAACAAAAACTTTTGTCCTTCAAGCAACAATGTAGAAACGTACCCCACCGAAAAAGAAAAAATATTCCCACCGATTGATTAATCAAATCAATCTACCCCCATTCACCAAAAACCTTATGTAATCAATGGACGCTCCCATAGATGATATGATTAATATTAATTCATTACAATTACTGTTATGAGTACTATCATTTTTATTATTCAAAGTAATATTATTTTCAAAATTATTATTGTGTTCAATTTTTGTAATGTTTATGTAGATATTACTGGGAAGTTGACCGTGTGGTCCTCAAAGGTCGCACCTCGCGGCTTGTTTATTTATTAAGAATTTCCCTTACAGACTAACATAATCCAATTACAAGACAATAAACGGCTTGTTTTTTATTTTGCAGTAGGTCTTTAGATCCATTGAATATGCAATCAATAATCGGTTTAATTGCATGTAAAAAACAAGCCGTGAGGTGCAACCCATGTAGATATTAAAAATATTAAACACAATAATAGTTATGGAAATAATACTACTTCAAATAATAAAAATGTACCTCTCATAAAAGTTATTGGAATGATTTAATATTAATCGTAACATCTACGCGATTACGTAAGGATTTTGGTGCATAGGTTTGATTGATTATTCACGCGGATCAATCGGAGGGGAGACAGGTTACAAAGCAGTTTTTTTAATTAAAGTTAAAACATGGTGTTGTGAAGCCTATTAAAAATCTGCTCAAATTTTGCAAATATTAATAAACTTTGATTGCCTATACAACAATGTCTTTAGAATAAGAGATTTAAGGTACTATGATTCGAATGAACCCTTTTTACATGGTGACTTTGAATGATTTTATATTTTTAATTTAATTTTTTTTGTAATCATGAGAAAAGTTTTTGCTGGTTTCTCTACAAAAATTGATAAAAGTTTACAAATTCCATAAACATTTATTATTACGATGTGCAAATCAGGTTAAAAATGATTTTTTTATGAAAAAAACACTACTTTTCCAATTTTTTTTTAATAAATAAAAAAAAAACGCTTTAACGATTTTTTTAAAATATAAGAACATCATAAAAATGATAATACGCGTTGATTGACACCTTAATGATCGGAAGATTATATTTGGTTCTCGAGATATAATGAATGACGTAAATGACCTTGAACGTTTAATGATTTTGTTATTTTTTATTTAATTTTTTTCGTAATCATGAAAAAAACTTTTGCTGGTTTTTTCACAAAAACTATTTGGAGTATATAAATTATATAAACATTGATTACTTAGGTTTGAAAATCATGTTAAAAATTGTGTGTTTTTGAAACAAAATCTAATTTTTTGCATTTTTTTAAAAGATATTAAAAAACGGCTCCAAGAATTTTTTTAACAATTTGATAGAATCACATAAATGTTAATACGCGTCGATTGACACCTTGTTAAAAAAATCGTACGTTTGGTTCGTGAGATATAGCGCATAACATGGGTGACCTTCAAGGGGTGAAAACACCAAACCCCCCCGACCGAAGTATCCCAAAAACTAATCAGCTCTTAAGATTGCAAAGACGCTTTGATTGACACCTTAACAAAGTCGATACAACTTTGTTTACGTGAGTTATGCTCGTAGAAAAAATGCGTGCGAACGCACGTACGTACGTACATACACACACGCACACACACACATACTTCTTTCTAAAAACACTTAAAATATACTCTATAGACCTCAAAACGTAAAGAAAAGTTGAAAATTTCAATTTCGATTTTCGAGGCGATTACAAGAACTTCCCATATACTGGGAAGTTAATAAAAGGTACTACAAATGATGAGGGAGGAAATACTTGAAATCGTACGAACACTAAAAGACAAAACTACCAAAAAACTATAATTTTTTATTTGATGAAAGCTTTTCAAAGCATATGATCTTGCAAGGTATTGAGTTCAAAGTGTTGATTACCACAAATGCAAATTTTTTTCGAATTTTTTTTTCAAAAATTAAGCAGTTTTTTATTCAAATAAAAACACGTTACTGTAAAATAAATATTAATAAACTTTGATTGACTTATCAAAGATGTCTTTAGAATAAGATCTATCAGGTAATATCATTCGTACGAACCTTTTTTACGTGGTGACCTTGAATGATTTTTTATTTTTAATTCAATTTTTTCGTGATCATGGAAGTAAGTTTTGCTGTTTTCTCTACAAAAAGTGATGAGAGTTAATAAATTTTATAAACATTTATTACTGTGTTGTGCAAATCAGGATGAAAATGAATTTTTTATGAAAAAGACTAATTTTGCGCCTTTTTTTGAAATTAAAAAAAATGCTTCAAGGATTTTTTGAATAAATTTGAAACATCGCTTAAATGTTAATAAGCGTGGATTGAAACCTAAATAATGTAAATATCATATTTGGCTCGCGAGATATAGTGAATGCCTTAAATGACCTTGAAGGTCATGATGACTCTTAATGATTTTTTATTTCTAATTATTTTTTTTTGTAGTCATGAGAAAAATTTTTGCTGGTTTTTTTACAAAAACTGTTTCTGCATATAAATTTTATAAACATTGATTGCTGTGGTGCAAATCAGGTTAAAAATTTATTGTTTATGAAAAAACCCTAACTGTTTGCACACAAACTTGGTAAGTTTTTGTAATCGCCTCGAGAATCGAAATTGAACTTTTCAACATATCTTTGCGTTTTGAGGTCTTTAGAGTACATTTTAAGTGTTTTTGGAAAGAAGTATGTGTGTGTGGGTACGTACGTACGTTTTTTCTACTTTTTCTAAGTCTTTTTGACATTGTTTAGGTGTCAATCGAAGTGTCTTTGCAATTTTAAGAGCTGATTAGTTTTTTAAAAACTTCGGGTGGTTTTTGTTGTTTTGACCTCATAGGATTTGCATCATTCAGGTGTCAATCGACTGATATTTACATTTGTGTAAATCTATCAATTTTTAAGCAAAATTGTCGCAGTCGCTTTGTTGTGCGTACGTACGTACGTACGTTCGCGGACAGTTTTTCTACGGGTATAACTCACGTAAACAAAGTCGTATCGACTTCGTTATGGTGTGAATCGAAGCGCGTTTGCAATTTTATATTGCAAATAAGGTCATTGCTTCCTTCAAAATTACTGTGGCTCCCGAATACAAGTCACTACTTAAAAGTGACTTCTGGCCAAGTGGAATACTAGTCAAAGCATTTACCGTTCGTCGTTCAAGGAATTTTCACCAGCCACGTATTCGCCAATCTCAGCACTAGTTTCTCCATCTTTCTCAACAAATTTCACGTCATCATCTTTAAGTGCTTCAAGTCCTAATATAAATGAAAAAAAATTGTATTTATTATCAAAACGTGCGTGGCTTACGAACCAAGTTGCAGCATATTAATCTTTCGTGCCAGTTGGCAAATGACTTTATCATTTGTTTGACAGAAACCTGGCTACACTCTGGCATCTTCAACTCTGAACTTTTGCCTAATTTTACCACATATCGTAACGACCGCAATCTTCACCTATCTAATAAAAATGATGGTGGTGGAGTCTTAATAGCTGTGAAGAATTGTCTTTCCAGCGCTCTCTGTGAAAACTTTCTCCCTCCTCCTATGATAGAATGTGTTTTCGTCAAAGTATTTGCTGACCCTTCTTCTCCATTGTATATATCCTGCACCTACATCCCTTGTGGCTCGCCTCTTGAGCTCTATGAATCTTTCTTTGAGTCTGTAACCTCGTTTTGCCTCTCCCTTAACCCGTCGTCTCGTGTTATCATCTGCGGTGATTTCAATCTCTCCTCTATTGATTAGCACATTTTTCCTCAGATTGAAATCATCTCTTCTAATCGATCATCTAACCTTCTAACCAATTTTCTCTCATTGTCGGGTTTTTGTCAATTCAACCATGCATTTAACTTGAACGGTCGACTTCTCGACCTTGCTCTATCAAATATTGTTCCTGATAACTTCACTTTAACCACTCCACCTCCACCTCTTCAGCTCGAACTCTCCTTTTATTGGCCCAACTCTCAAAATAGGCACAGACAACTTAAATTGAACTTTTGGAAATCGAATTACATTGCTTCTACGGAAGAACTCAAATTGATTAACTCTCATCTTTTTTTGACATTTTTGACTGTCTCGTTAAGTTCTATGCTCTTCTCTATGACCTTATCTCTCGCTTCAGTCCCTACCATAGTCGTACCACCGTTACTGATCTTTCTTGGTTGACCCGTGATGTTAAGGCACTCTTGAAATCAAAAAACCAAGCTTTTAGGCTTTACAAATCCAATAAAACGTTGGAAAATTATACTGCCTTTTCAAACCATCGTGCTTCAGCCAAACTAGAAATTAAAAGAGCCATGCGTAACTACTTCGCTAATATCGAAAATTCACTGCACTCTAACCAAACGAAGCCGTTTTGGTCTTATGTCATTTCCCTGAATTCTTCGTTCAATATTTCTAGTACTGTTTTCTGGGACAGTAAACAAGGTTCGACTCTTGAAAAAATCTCCGAGATATTTGCTGAATTTTTTTCGTCAATATATCCAGCTTCCACTCTCCCAATTTCTTTTAATACTCCTTTTTGTTTTCCACCTATTTTTGATTGTATTTCCACTGACCCAGCTGAAATCCAAATATAAATTAATTCTTTAGATTCCAGCGTAGGCCCCGGGCCAGACGGGCTTCCAAATGTATTTACTAAATCCTTATCCTCGTCATTATGCGTTCCACTTTCTTGTATTTGTAATGCCAGTTTATCCTCCGGTATCTTCCCCAATATGTGGAAGTTGGCTAATATTTCTCCTGTACTCAAATCTGGATCCTCTTCCAATGCTTCCAATTATCGTCCGATTTCGTTACTTTCATGTTTTCCCAAACTTCTTAAACGCATTGTCTACAATAAAATATACGAAGCTCTTAATTGTAGGCTGTCTCCATTCCAACACAGATTCGTTCCACCCCGGTCAACCAATACGAATCTCCTTGAAATTACCCAAACTGTTGCACAGGCTCTCGACAGTCGTGCCCAAGTTGATGTAGTGTATACTGACTTCAGTAAGGCATTTGACACTGTCAACCTAAATGTTCTTCTTCTGAAGCTAGCTAACTTTGGCCTGTTTGGGCCATTACTCTCCTGGCTTAAATCCTATATCAGCTCGCGTTCATGTCGTGTTAGTTTATGTGGTGCATATTTCCCTCTCTTCCACCCTACCTCCGGCGTTCCTCAAGGATCTATTCTAGGTCTTCTTCTTTTCTTACTCTACATAAATGACCTTCCCTCAGTCATGGCGTCTCAGTGTCTTCTATATGCTGATGACTTACAAATTTACCAAGCTATTCGCTCGGAAGCGGATTGTATTGCTCTCCAAAGGGATCTGGACGCGATCGATTCTTGGAGTCAAACTAATTTTCTCTCCCTGAATGTCCAGAAATGTCACAAAATGTCTTTCTCCCTAAAGCCCAGTGCAATTGATCATATCTATATGTTACACGATATTCCTCTTACGGCTGTTTTTCAAATAAAAGATCTGGGAGTGATTTTCGATCCGAAACTTAAATTTGAGTCTCACATTGTGGCAATAACCGCACGCGCCTCCGGGTTCGTATTAAGACACTCTCATATGTTTACTGACATTTCATCCTTGGTCAACCTATACACTAGTCTCGTTAGAGCAACCTTTGAATATTGCTCGCAAGTATGGTCACCACACTATCAATATCTACATTCTATGATTGAATCAGTACAGCACAAACTCACTCGATTCTTCATCTTTAAATTTAATATTACATATATGCCATATGAAGAGCGACTTTCCCTGCTTCAAATTCCTACTTTGTAATCCCGCAGACTCCTTTTAGATGAGTGTTTCCTGTTTCAGCTTCACCACCATCAATTAAACTCTAACCTCTCTGATTGGTTAGAGTATCGTACTTCAGAACGCCCTGCCAGATCTGACATCATATTTACAGTTCCATATGCTAGAACTGAGACTTTGTGCCATTCGCCGATGTTGCGGCTTCCTCGTAACCACAATAGTATGCAACTTGGTCCGTTTCCGTACTCACTCTACATCTACAAACAAAATGTAAAACGTATTTTATGTAATTAGTTTTACTGTACTATATATTTTTTTCTTTTTTCTTTTATTTGTCTTGTAATTGGGCTATATTAGTGAATTCCCAATAAATAAATAAATAAATCTTAAGAGCTGATTAGTTTTTGGGAAGCTTCGATCGAAGGCGTTTGCTGTTTTGACCCCTTGAAGGTCATCTCTGTCATGCGCTATATCTCACGTATCAAATATGGGATTTGCATCATTAAGGTGTCAATCGACGCGTATTAATATTGATGTGATTTCGTCAAATTTTTAAAAAAAAGTCCAGAAAAATTAGAAATTTTTCAAAAACAATAAATTTTTTGCCTGATTTGCATAACCCAGTGATCAATGTTTATAAAATTTATATACTCCGGAAAGTTCTTGAAAAAAACCAGCAAGTTTTTTTTCTAATGATTATAAAAAAAATTGAATGAAAAATAAAAAAAATCATTAAGTAATCATGACCTACACGGTCATTCATGGCATTCACTCTATCTCGCGAATCGAATTTATTATTTACATCAATGAGATGTCAATCTACGCGTCGTAGCAGTTTCATGATGTTTTGATGTTTAAAAAAATCGTTGGAGCCGTTTTTTAATTTAATAGAAAAACTGTAAAAAAATATGGTTTTTTCATAAAAGAAAATTTTAATTCGATTTGCACAACAAAGTAATAAATGTTTATAAAATTTATTAATTTTTTATCAATCAATGTTTTTCAAAACCTACTGAAAAAAAGAAATAATTATTAGTCTCATTGATGCAAAATCGTGAAAAAATACAAACTCAATGATTATGCCGAAGTCATGGCAATTTTGCACGCAACTATTCAAAATGGACATGACGCGACAAAATCTCTTCAGTGGGCGTAATAACATAAAACTCCATTCATTTTTGCTAGTGCTCTTGTATCCTTCAAGCATCGATATGAAAATAACAAATAACGTAGAAAAGGCTCCCACCGATTGAATATTCAATCAAATCAATCTGTCTTAATCAATTGATCCTCACGTAGATGATATGATTAATATTAACTCATTCCTGTTACTGCTATGAATACCTCTCATTATTATTATTTAAAGTAGTATTATTTTCATAATTATTGTTGTGTTTAATATTTTTAATATTTATGTAAATATAACTGGAAATTTGTAGGTGTGTACCTCAAGGGTCGCAACTCGCAGCATGTTAATAAATTCAAATACGGCTCCAATATTGTTTTTAAAATTTTGACATAATTACACAAATGTCAGTGCGCCTCGATTGACACCTTAATCACGCAAATCTTGTTTGCTTCGCGAGATATGAAGCATGAAAGAAATGACATTCAAAGGGTCAAAACAACAAACCCCTCCCCCTCCGACCGAAGTGTCCCAAAAACATATCAACTAGTAAAATTACAAAAACTTCGATTGACACCTTAACAAAGTCAATACGACTTTACGTGAGTTATGCTCGTAGAAAAAACTGTACACGAACGCACGTACGTACATACACACACATACATACTTCTTTCTAAAAACACTTCAAAGACCTCAAAACGTAAAGATATGTTGAAAATTTCAATTTCGATTTTCGAGGCGATTACAAAACCACTTCGCAAGCTGATTTAGAAAGTTTGTGAACAATGAAAACCGTTTTTCGCATTACTGCACATGGAGACCAAAAGGGAAAATAATTCAAGCAAATAACATGAAATCTCGGCAGAAATACAGTGGTTAAAATATCAAAAATCATGGTAAGGTTACGAAACATGCCTTCTCTTAAACTGCGTGAGATTTGGGAGCTTTATTAACTTCCCAGTATATGGGAAGTTCTTGTAATCACCTAGAAAATCGAAATTGAAATTTTCAACATATCTTTACGTTTTGAAGTCTTACGAGTATATTTTAATTGTTTTTAGAAAGAAGTTTGTATGTGTGTGTGTGTGTGTACGTACGTACGTGCGTTCGCGGACATTTTTTCTACGAGCATAATTCACGTAACAAAAGTCGTATTGACTTTGTTAAGGTGTCAATCGAAGCGTCTTTGCAATTTTAAGAGCTGATTAGTTTTTGAAACACTTCGGTCGGAGGTTTTTGCTGTTTTCACCCCTTGAAGGTCAAACCTGTGATGCGCTATATCTCGCGAACCAAGAGTTCGATTTGCTTTGCCAAGGTGTCAATCGACGTGTATTTACAATTTCGTGATACTATCAAATTTTTAAAAAAAATCGTTCGACCCGTTTTTTAATTTTTTCAAAAAACGTGCAAAAAATTGGAGTTTTTTTCAAAAACATCAAATTTTTAACTTTATGTTCAAGTCGCAGTATACAATATTTATAAAATTTATATACTCCAAACACTTTTTGTAAAAAAACAACCATTTTTTTTTTCATGATTACAAAAAAAAACAAGCCGTGAGGTGCGACCCATGAGGTCCACACGGTCAACTTCCCAGTAATATCTAAAAAGATATTGAAAATATTAAACACAATAATAATTATGGAAATAATACTACTTCAAATAATAAAAATGTACTTCTCGTAAAAGTTATTGGAATGACTTAATATTAATCGTTTCATCTACGGGAGCGTCCATTGATTGAGTATTCATCGGAGTGGGGACAGGTTACAAAGCAGTTTTTTCATAAAAGTTAAAACATGGTGACGTGAAGACTATTGAAAATCTGCTTAAATTTTGCAAATATTAATAAACTTTGATTGACTTTACAACAATGTCTTTAGAATAAGAGATTTAAGGTATTATAATTCGAATGAACCCTTTTTACATGGCGACTTTGAATGATTTTTTATTTTTTATTTAATTTTTTTAAACACCATGGAAAAGGGGTTTGCTGGTTTGTCTCCTAAAATTGATAAGAATTTATAAATTTTATAAACATTTATTACGATACTTCGCAAATCAGGCTAAAAATTTATTGTTTCTGGAAAAAAACCTAATTTTTGCACTTTTTTCAAAAAAATTAAAAAACGCCTCAATGAATTTTTTTAAAAACTTTATAGAATCACATAAATATTAATACGCGTCGATTGACACCTTGTGGATGAAAATCGCATCTTTGGTTCGGGAGATATAACGCATGACAGAAATGACCTTCAAAAAGGCAAAACAGCAAACCCCCCCGACCGAAGTTTCCCAAAAACTAATCAGCTCTTAAGATTGCAAAGACGCTTCGATTGACATCTCAACAAAGTCAATAGGACTTTGTTTACGTGAGTTTTGCTCGTAGAAAAATTGTCCACGAAGACACATACGTACGTACGGACGTACGTACACACACACACACACACACACACACACACACACACACACACACACATACACACTTCTTTCTAAAAACACTCAAAATATACTCGTAAGACCTCAAAACGTGAAGAAATGTTGAAAATTTCAATTTCGATTTTCGAGGCGATTACAAGAACTTCCCATATATTGGGAAGTTAAAAAACTGCTTAAATTTTGAAAACCATTACAAATGAAATCAAATTTGCATTTGCGGTATCAACGCTTTGAATGGTAAAATGTTTTGTAGTCAATACTTTGCAAGGTCATATGCTTTGAAAAGTTTTCATGAAATAACAAATTGTAGTTTTTAGGAGTTTTGTTCTTTAGTATGCGTAAAATTTCAGTTACTTCCTTCATCATTTGTAATACAAATATATGTATTACAAATGATTTACTTACTTTTACGATTAATATTAAGTCATTCCAATAACTTTTATGAGAAGTATCTTTTAATTATTATTATTAGTATTATTTCCATAATTATTATTGTGTTTAATATTTTTAATATTTCTGTAAATATTACTGGGAAGTTGTCCGTGTGGACCTCAAGGGTCGCACCTCGCGGCTTGTTTCATATCAGTCACGTTATTTTTGCAAAAAGGATGAATTCCAATTTCTACCTTTTCACTTTTATGGCGTGTAGTGTGGATGTATGCTTGGTAAGATTCAAGATACTTGCCAAATATTTCTATTTAACAGTTGAAGACATTTATGGAGCACTGACTTTAATAACAAGCCGCGAGAGTGACCCTTGAGGTCCACACGGTCAACTTCCCAGTAATATCTAGATAAACATTAAAAATATTGATCACAATAATAATTTTGAAAATAATACTACTTTAAGTAAAAACAATGAGAGGTATTCATAGCAGTAACAGGAGTGAGTTAATATGAATCATATCGTCTACGGGAGAGTCCATTGATTACGTAAGGTTTTTGGTCGATGAGGACAGATTGAATATTCACGCGGATCAATCGGTGAGAGCGTACGTTATTTGTCATTTTCATATCGATGCTCGAAGGACAAAAGAGCGCTAGCAAAAATGAATGCAGTTTTTGTCATTACGCCCATTGAAGAGAGTTTGTCGCGTGATGGTCATTTTGAATAGTTGCGATCAAAACTGCTATCACCTCGGCATAATCACTGAATTTATATTTTGTTACGATTTTACATCAAAGAGAATAATAATTATCTCTTATTTTCAGTTTATGTTGAAAAACATTGAATATGCAGTCAATTAACAGCTTAATTGCATGTAAAAAGTAAAGTGTTTTACACATAATGATGGAGGAAGTAATTGAAATCTTACATACACTAAAGCGTTGATTACCACAAAAGCAATTTGATTGAAATTTTGTAGGTTTTCAAAATTTAAGCATATAAAATTAAAACACTGTGAAAACTATTCAAAATCGGCTCAAATTATGCAAATATTATAAAACTTGGATTGAATTTACAACATTTTTTTAGAATAAAAGATATAAAGTAATATCATTCGTATGAACCCTCTTTAAATGTTAGCTTTGAATAACTTTTTATTTTTAATTCAGTTTTTTTCATAATCATTAAAGAAAATTTTGCTGGTTTCTCTTCAAAAACTGATAAGAACGTATAAATTTGATAAACTGATATCACTGTGCTGTGCAAATCAAGTTAAAAAAATATTTTTTGTGAAAAAAAAACATAATTTTTCGCATTTTCTTCTGTTTAAATTACAAAAATGGCTGAAACGAACTTTTAGAATGTTAAAAACTTCACAAAGAGGTTAATACACGTCAACTGACACCATAATAATGCAAATATTATATCTGGTTCGTGAGATATAGTGAATGATAAAAATGACCTTGAAAAGCATGATGACTTTTAATGATTTTTTATTTTTAATTTAATTTTTTACGTATTCATGAGAAAAGGTTTTGATGATGTTTCTACAAACATTGTTTGGAATATTTGAATTTTATAAACATTGATTACTATATATCGTAAATCAGGTTAAAAATTTAATGTTTTTGAAAAAAAACCTAATTTTTGCACTTTTTTTTAAAAATTAAAAAAACGGCTAAACGATTTTTTTTTTAAATTTGACAGATTCAGTAAAATGTTAATACGCGTCCATTGACACCTTAACATGCAAATCGTATGTTTGGTTCGCGAGACAGAAATGACCTTCAAACGGGCAAACTAATCAGTTCTTAAGATCACAAAGACGCTTTGATTAACACCTCAACGAAGTCGATACGACTTTGTTTACGTGAGTTATGCTCGTAGAAAAAACTGTACACGAACGCACGTACGTACAAACACACACATACATACTTCTTTCTAAAAACACTTCAAAGACCTCAAAATGTAAAGATATGTTGAAAATTTCAATTTCGATTTTCGAGGCGATTACAAAACCCCTTCGTAAGCTGTTTTAAAAAATTTGTGAACAATGAAAACCGTTCTTCGCAGTACTACACATGGAGACCAAAAGGAAAAATTTCAAGCAAATTAGATGAAATCTCGGCAGAAATACAGTGGTTAAAATATCAAAAATCATGGTAAGGTTACGAAACATGCCTTCTCTTAAACTGCGTGAGATTTGGACGCTTTATTTCATATCAGTCACGTTATTTTTGCAATAACGATGAATTCCAATTTCTACATCTTCACTTTTATGGCGTGTAGTGTGGATGTATGCTTGGTAAGATTCAAGATACTTGACAAATATTTCTATTTAACATTTATGCAGCATTGACTTTAATAAAAATGTCGACTACCTACGCTCCTCTTTTTATGAGTGAGTTCCGCTGGCATTTCAGCTTAAGCACAAAAATGTTACCTGTTGAATCTTCGCACATTTTAATTAACCTTAGAGGCTATTGAAGTATTTGAACTGCTTCTTGGCTACCCTTACCACTTAGGAACGACAAATGGCAATATCCATCACTGCTTAATTAATTTCCAGAACTCTTTCCCTTGGTTCGAGGAGCAGCCCTTGCGAGTCCAACTTGTTTGTGGAAAATGGAAGCAAACTCCACGCACTCGAGGTGCCGCATGCATTGCTTTTTGTTTGGCGTCCTGAAAGCAACGTGGCTGGAGGCGTTCATTGTCTCGGAAGACATGCTTCACTCGATGTGTGGAAAATTGTTTCGCAAACCACCCCGTAAACACCACAGAAACGTGTTGTGCCACATGAAGGACACTCTTGCCAGTTGGTGCGCCCGATACATCATTTTTTCAAGGCTGAGGGTAGTACGTTCTCTCTGCCGAATCAGAAATGGGGTCCTTGATGACAACTTCCTCGATATTTTCGATTTCAGAAAAAATGTTTACCTTTTTGGAATTAATCGTGCGGATATTTGGGTTGATGGAAATTGACACATCGCACATCTTTCTCATTTGATTTCAGACACTGGGATTTGAATCTATTCAATGGAGTAAAATTCCCGGAAAATGGAAATGCTTATGGCTACATATGAACATGCCATACGTATATTTTCACATTGAGATGCATATCTACGTGTCAGCATACTACATACATACATGTGAAGAATATTGCGTGAGCATGAAACCTCATCTTCCTGGCATGTGAAAAAGGAAAATGATTCGCTGACGGTAAACAACATTGGCCGCAATCAATAGGATGAATTATTTATGAAATAGTTGGAAGCCTGCGACTATCGACAGTGCTTCATTTTTCGATACAATGGAAAAATGAATACAAATATTGAATGGTGTATGAAAAGGCTATGATAGTAGCTTTCCTTTCAAATTGAAGTATTAATGCCACTACATACAAACACACACATTTTTATGCAGCCTTATCCACATGTATTTTACTCGTGGCATTATTTACAACATTTAGCAAAAGAGTGGATGGATGTAAAGTGGCTTCACATATATGTGATATTTCAAGCTTACATACGAAGAAAATTATCCATAATTGCGAGCGCATATGCGCAAAAATTATATACATACATGTGAATATAAGTGAAAAACAGTTCCAAATTCAATACGTTAATCCCTTCCATGGACTTATTTCGAAACGATGCTGAACAATAAAAGGATAAAGATACGAAAATATGCGCACAGTGCCACCAATAGATATTGCTCAAAAGATGACCTTAAATGAAGTATTGGTAGAGAGTTTTAAAAGTTTTTAATTTAAAGCATCAACGCTACAATTGTGGTTGGACATGAGAAACTTTGATATATCCAATATTCGGTATTGGACAAGGAAAATAATATTATCCGTAGGCACCGCCAATCTCTGGTGGCCATTATACAGCAGATAGTTTTCGTATTGCTCTCCTTATCGTATTAATTTTATGTTTATTGAAAATAATTTTAATTTTGTTCCTTAATTCAGTTTCAAGAAAGATGCTTCCACATGGATGCATTTTAAAGTGATTTATTTTTTATCAAATGGGAAAATCTGTAGTTGCATTAGTCCAGTAGCGTACGCAGGATTTTGATAATGGGGGGGGTGTTGACTAGGTACGTTTGCTAGTGCTTCGGTGTAGATATGAAGATATAATTATGGAACCATACTTAATCATACTTTTTCACCGGTCAAAGTTGGAGTCCTCCAAAAATAATTCTGGCAGACTTTAGCCCAATTGCATGTCTGGTTTCATTTACTTGAATCATTCATGATATTTTCATTCAAATTATAAAATTATGCGCTTGACGTGTGAAAGAGTCTACACTATATTTATAGACTTCCTTGAAACCGTAAAGTGTATATGCATGTTTGCAAGTACATATATTAAAACGCCTTCAATACCTATAGGCCAGAAAAGAAAGCAACTAATGAAGTAAGTGCCGTGGGAAAGTGACACCGTCACTAAGCACAGACAGAGTATTATCGTAATCAGGGCTGGCTAAGCTTTGTTACGGCTAAATTCTGAGTAACGTTGCTACTCTTGCACCGCAGCCGACCCTGGCCACGGTTTTGGGCAATCCCACCGAACTTCGCACTCGGACCACAAGATCGACGTAAATTAAAACCGCAGCTTCGCACTGAACCAAACACCGACATAAAAAACGAACCCAGCTTCGCACTGAACCCAAGACTGACGTCCAAAAACCAACGCAGCTTCGCACAAGCGATCGACGTAAAAAGCAACGCAGCTTCGCACAAGCGATCGACGTGAAAAAGCCCCGTCAGCTGCTTCCGCAATCCTATTTATGCAAAAGCCCAGTCCCGTTTTTTCCGCGTTGGTGGTCAATGCCCACTCAGCTGGGCAGTTGACCCCATCGCAGCTTTCCGAGCTTTGGGAACTGGTTTGGTCAGACGTTGTGTCTCGATGCGGGGGAAATGCTGTGACTGCTGCCTGTCTGGTGAAATACTCGTGGCAGTCGTTAACCATGGTGAATTGCCAGTGCCAATGGTTGTGCGTATCACTGGCGCATAGGGGACTCCATTGGGCGCATCGTAGACCGAGCGTAGCCTGTGTTTGGATCTGTTGCAGTGATTGGGTGATCGCTGTTTGTGGCCGTCATTGCTGGCAACTTATCTGCAGGGTCTGTGACGTTGACTGCGATGTATTTGCTGTTGATCACTTTCTATATTTCTATATTTATATAATTCAAACTTTTAGCCTAAATTGACCTACTCCCTACAATATAATTCATTAATAACAATATAATTCAATACTAACACTATAATGCATTAATAACAAAATATTTCATTAATTGGCTTGATTGATTGGGTGAAGTGGCGAACGTAACATCATCAATTTTCTTTAAAACCGGCGCTTACCCGCACGGTGGTTTGGGATCTTCAAGGACAGGGCAGACGCCCATTTTGCCCTTATGGGTTGTGGGTCGCCCACGTTGCGTGGCGAACGTAACAGCTTGTTTGCAGCCCATGCAGGGAAGCAACTCAGCACTCTCAAGCAAATTTGTCGTCATTTCCACGGAACCCATGAGGTAGACTTTTTGTAGGCGTTTTTTTAATGAGGTGTGCCCAATAGGCCTAATTCTCAGATTAAAAATCTGAGTGTCTCGGCAAATAATTGTTAAAGTGGGTGACTTAGTGGTGAACACTAGTTCAAGGCTCCTTGTGGACAAATAGTTTTCAAGAATTAGATTTGATGCCGCACTATCATTTCACTCAGCTGTGAATGTGAACCTGAATCAAATCAGGGCAATAATCACGGGTGAGCGTGTTCCTGGCCACTTCAAAGGGCGGTTGAACCCTTAACCCCCCCCCTCCTTGGGTACGCCACTGCATTAGTCACTTGAAAAAGTCTAAGGCAACAACGCAGGGTCTAGAAATGTTGCGTTCCGAATTAATTGGAGCTCACTTTCAAATTATTTTTAAATTTCCTTACTTCTTAGATGTCCACCTTTTGTCTTATTTTCTTTCATGTTGATATCAAACTGGATTTTTGTCTTACAAATACATCAAAGAACAAAATCCTTCTGTTGACCAGCCCCCTCCGCAAAACTAATCTCGTAATTGATGATAGGATTTGCGAGTTGAAAGCAGCATCCCGTCATACATAAAACAAATGCGTAGCAATTGTAATACCAATTATCAAAGGCTTGAACATTTACAAAAAAATATATCTTATCAGGAATTTATTCCTGGAAGGTATTAAAATAATCCTAAGAATTCACAGCTCTTCTACTGTTCCAAAGTGCGCTTGCTTTTCCTGAGCATCATTTTTCGCTGTTCTTAGCGAATAAGCTTTCATCTGAAACGGTTCGCAACACCCCGCAAATATTAATTCATTAAAAACAATTTTGAACAATATCTTCGAAACAAAACTGATTTGCATAATTTAGATACTTTTCGAAAGTCCAAATGCCAACTTTACCAGCTTGAATTTATTCCTATGAATGGAATGCTTTTCGGAAGATTAACATCTTTGGTGGGTAGTTCGAGGATTTGTACGGATAAATAATGTTCTTTAATTTCCGATTCATCCTTATTTTTTGCTCTTTAAAATTATATAAGGAAATCCAATAAGTATCGCGGGCGGTTGATGAACGATTGTCACCGAACGTGATGTAATAACGCGTCGAAAGCCTATTATTTTAAACAAATATAGGCGACAGTGTTTATCGTGATGCTCAAATTTAATCGCTCTGAATGAGAATGGCTTGGTTGCTGTTGTTTGCTGGAAATACCATATCAGATATCCAAATCTCCAATATATAAATACATATGTCAACTGTGCCAGAGATAAGATATTTTACCAGAAATAGACCTACGCACCATAACGAATCCTCGATGAAACAAGCCACGGTGTGCACAAGCACATCTTTCCATTAATATCTGCATAAATATGTATTAAGTGCGTTAATTAAACTGAAAATTATAATACTCTAAATGATAACAACGATAAAACCTCATTAAAGTGAGTAGAATGGGTTAATATTAATCGTATCATCTTAGGGAGCCTTTATTTACATCGTGAGGTCTTTGATGAAAATTGTCACTTGGAGCAATTGAAGGAGGAAAAATGGATGTATTACAAAATCTTTTTTTAAAAAAAAGTGGCATAAGCGTACATTTTGGCGAAATTGGGGTTTAAGGCTTATCGAATGTAGTTTTTGTTTTTGAGTCGAAGAAGAGCACTGAAAGCTTTGATCGAAAAAGTCCCGAACTATGTGACCAGATATGAGAAAGTTATTCTTCAGTATGACAATGCTAGGCCACATTATGCTATACCGATTAAAACTTATTTAGAAAATAATGGATGGGAAGTTTTGCCCCACCCGCCGTATAGCCCAGACCTTGCCCCTTCGGATTACTATTTAATTCGATCGATCAGAATGCCCTTACTGGAATGTTTCACTTCAGAACAGTTTATCGCAAATTGCCTCGATTCATTCCCGGTCTCAACAGACGAACGGTTTTTTGGCAATGAATTCATAAATTGTCTGAAAGAAGACAAAAAGGGGAAAAACACCCGTTGGATAGTATTTTGATTGATATATTCTTTCAGTTGGTTATTGAAATAAAGCTGTCTTTTCACAAAACTATTTAAGTTATTCACCCAATATAAACCACCAAAAAGTACTGCTGGTTGGTTGGTTGTAGTGGCAGCCTCCTTTATCCAAAGATGGCTCACTTAAGCCAATATAGGCTATTGTGATACCACAAAAGATTGATATGGCACTAGAATCTACAGGATGACGAGAACCATTCTCGAAGAGGTTGGCTATGCAGCTTATGTTTGAATTTACTACTTCCGTGAGGCTGTCCAGGAAAGGTGAGCCTAAGGTTTGCATGCGTTTTCTGGATAGTGCTGGGCATTCGCACAGAAAGTGTTTGATTGTTTCTTCATCGGCTTCTGATCTGCAACTTCAGCAGCAATCGTTGAAAGGAACACCCAATCTTTTTGCGTGTTTGTCAATGAGACAGCTGAGAACCCGCATAACACATCGGTACTTCTACGGAATTAAATCGGTATTCCCTATGTATGGGGCAGTACTGATACATGCAAAACTGTAGCGGAACATTTTGGATACTGGATAAGTTTCTAATATCGACACAGATACAGTATTGCATTAGGAACTGGGTTCTATACTGCGTCAGTACTGCATCACTGGTACTGGTGAATTTTGTGAATGTTCTGAATCAATTCAGTTTGCGGATTCTGTTACAGTATTCGTCTCATAAAAAAATAAATCAAAATATTAAGTCAAAACGTAATAATTTTTCATTTTAGTTATTTACTTGGTCTTTTCTGTATCATATGTTTGTACAACTTATCAAATCTATGTAGTTCGGTTTGGACATATGTTGAATTTCAATTACCTTTTTATATGAATTCAGCTGGGATTGAACACGTTGCCTTTGTTCCTTATTGTCAAGAAGTGAGCGCGCATCGATCTGAGCCACTGGCACTTACAATCATCTTATTAGTGAAAGATATATTTTAAAAATGCCTAGAAAAATCAATTTTGATACAAAAGTCAAAGTGAACCCACGTGAGAATTGCTCCGAACATATGTATTACAAAATACCGACTACAGATTCAGAAGGAAGCCACCCTCACAGTAATTTAACAACATTTTAAGGCAGTTGTAAGACTAAAGTACCCCAATTTAGCTGATTATATAAACGGGAGTGGCATTCTAAGTAATGAGCACGAAAAACAAGTGGTGGATGTTGCAGACGCGAAGACGCAATTGAACGGAGTCCTGTATCATTCGTAGGTAGGCTCAGAAGCTGGGCATGTCTCGTGTCACTTAGTCATAGTGACATCAATAAGCTGCTGAAAATTCTCTCAGAAGAGTGTAATTTTCCTTTTATGAATGTCAGATCTATGCTAGGGAGTCCAAAAAATACTGGAAAGCATTACATTGAAAACATAGACAATGGTCAATATACTCACTTTGAGATGAAGGACTCGTTGATCTCATGCATTGAAGCCAACATGCGCACAATTATAAAGAACGATATCACACATTTGTGATTCAGTTTTTCCAATAGAAATATTCAAGGTCTCTGGTAAACCGAATAATTTTAATGTGGTGCTGGAAAGGTTCGTTGCTGATGTATTACAGGTCATTAAAGTTGGAATTAAGGTGCAATCAAAGTCGTACACTATTAAAAATCATTCATTCATTTGTGACGCTCCGACGATGGCAGCTGTGAAGCAAGTAAAAACACATGGTGGTTACTTTTGTTGTCAAAAATGCTTCACGAAAGGTCAAAGATTCATCATAGCTAGTGGAGGGAGCAAAATAGTATATCCAGAAGTAACAGCACCCTTGCAAAATAATGAAAGTTTCAACAGCAGGTCAACTTTTGACGGAGATTCCGATGTTAGCCATCATAAAGATTTCCGTTCTATTTTGGAAACGCTACCGATTGATATGATCAAGCAATTTTCAATAGATAAAATGCATTTAGTTGATGAGGGTGTTTGCAAAAAGATTTAAACAATTATGGAGCTCAGAGTTTGACCCACCAATTTCAGTACCGCTTGAGTTTAGATGAATCTACGAATTTCAGTATTGCATTTGCCTTCAATTTTGAGTACTGCTTAAGTTCCGATGAAGTCCAGAATTTTAGTATCGCATTGCCTTGAATTTTGAGTACTGCTGAGGTTCCGGTGAAATCCAGAATTTTAGTATTGGATTGCCTAAATTTCGGGTATTGCTTAAGTTCCGGTGAAATCCAGAATTCCAGTATTGCAGCGATGCAGACATTCAATACCACTTCAGTTTTGATTAAGTTATGAATATTGGTAACAAATTATTTTGAGTTTTCAGTATCACCTAAGTTCTAGTTTTATAATGAATATCAGTATCGTATTGAGTAACTTAGTCGGGATTTATAATGGATTCGCAGTGCGTAATAAAATCCGATTTTCAGTACTGATCATTCAGTACTTGAAAATTCTATACGGGGAGCTGCTTGGTGCGTTTGGAGTTGGTGCGTGCCAAGTTTCCCTGGTTGTCCTACGGGTTTCTTCAAGTAGCCAAGCCTATTTGCAGCCTTCATGTAGTATTGCTGGAATCCTATCTTTATGGAGGCTAGAGGTTATTGACTTGAGGTGTAAGTGTATACTCTTGGAGCTCAGTGCCAACTCGTGCAAGGGCATCTGCTTCGCAATTTCGTGGTATATCACTATGCCCCGGTACCAAGCGTAGAATCACTTCACAGTGCAGCGACATCACGTTCAGTAGTGAGCGGTATTTCATCGCCATCTTGGATGAGGTATGCACGCTAGATAGTAATTGGATAGCAGCTTCACCGTCAGAGAAAATGTTTAAATTTCTTATGGAAATTTTCTCGTTTCTCAGCCAGTCGACTGTCTTGTAAATCGCAATGACCTCTGCCTGAAAAACACTGCAGTGGTCTGGTAACCGGAGCGATAGTTTCAGGCTTAGCTGTTCTGAGAACACAGCCAACTCTTCCCTCCATTTTTAATCCATCAGTGTAGATGTTGATAGATTCCCGTATCTCACTTCTTTTTATGGTCCAGTCATCCCTACTTGGGATGATTAACTTGAAACCATGATGAAAACAGGGAATCGGAGAAGAGGGGTCTACTTCCCCTGGCATTGGTCCCTCCGAAGTATTGTGGAGTGGCCATTGTTCCCCTCATGCCAGAGACGTAGAGCTTTCAACCGAACCGCGGAGCACTTGGCCTCCTGTCTCGTAAGTAACTCAGTCGGAAGCCAATTTAATACCTGGCCACCAAATAACTGCGCCAGTACTGATAACAGTAACCACTTTTTTCAAACGGTCAATAACCGAGCTGGTAATTTGATCTGGAAGTAATATTTCTATTTGAGTTTTTCTTTCAAACTACTTCAGATATGTAAAGTATAAAAAATCAACATTATAGAACTACATTACAAAATAATTCAAAAAATATTTGAACTTGGCTATTTTTTCACGCCTCTGAACCAAAAAAACGTAAGAATTGGTCAAAACTTTTGATTTCATTTATTGGACTGACTAAATGAGATTCCCGTATACTGGACAGCAAAAAATAGCCTTGATGGAATTTATTTAAGTTCTGAGAAAAGACTTTTTTGTAGAAAAAAACAATTTTGAATAATCAAAACGTATGTAAGAGGCGGATGACTTCTAGCAGTAAAGAAATGGAAGGGCAAACGGAGGCTCCTTTGGGGGCTGCAGTTCACTCCATAGCAAAAAAAAATAAGAACAGTGAATTGACTATCAGAGCTATCACTACACAGTGTTTAAAAATGTCGATTTCGCTTATTATTGTTTTTGCATTATCGCTAAATTTTCTATATTGAGAAAAAAAGCAGAAAAAAATCAGAGATGAAAGGGTTTTGCCTTATTTTTGTTTTTGGAAAAAATTCAAAAAAAAAATATTCAATTAATAACATAGACAATGAGTGTTTTCCTGCCTTAATTTTTTACCATGTTCTCTCATACTTTTTAATTATCTGCCTCTATTCAAATAGACATAAAATCAGTGATATTAATCTATAGCAAATCTATAGTGATAAAGACCACGAAAGGAACACTATCCGATTGATTCGAAATAAAGTAAAAGTAAAATAGGAAGAGATCTCAAAAAATGGAGAAACACACCCACAATGACTTCTTGAATTCAAAGTTAAAATAAATTAAAATAATCAGCACGCGAAAATCTCTTCTTTTTAACTTGTCTCTCGTTTTCCAAAAAACCTTTAAAAGCTGTTTGTCTATTTTCCCGGTAAAATGTTTCTGCCGTAGCAAAAAAAATTACATTGGAAATAATTTTCTGAACTGTACAAGAACAATACTGACCTGAAACACACCTTGTTTGAATAAAATTAAAAAAAAATAGCTTTCTAAGTAAATATGTATCCCATGGAGGCAAGTCTATGCAAGATATTTGAAAATTTAATTGGAGGATAAGCCACGCATAGCTGACTCCCCAAATGTATGTAAATTTGTTTCAGTGGAGCTTACAAAAGCCTCTAATACAAAGCCTTCAATTTTCTGTATTTTACATCCTATTGCTTCCGAAGAATCATAATCCAGGAGACTCTCTGGGATGCGTGGAGCCACTTTAGGATAAAATGCGTATGATGATGTTCATTTGCGGTTACTGCCACACCACTGCACCCAATAAGAGGGCTTACGCATGTTCACCCAACATGGAAATTTCCAATTCAAATCTCGATAATAAAATGCGAGGGCAAATAGCACGTCGACTAAGTGACGCTCTTTGTTCGTTACGGGGGAGGCGCCCAATTACCATGCCTTCTTCCATGCAGGACCGTTCTAAGAAAATGGTACGATATTATCCGCTACTTGTATGTGCGGTGACATTGAAAACCCCTTTGGGAACCAGAAGACTGAGACTAGCAGCTTCCGAAGCAAAAACTCAACACTTCAGAGTTTAATTTACAAAAACTTGATGTTTCTACTGTTATATTTACGAAGCACAAAGTGATAGCGCACTCTTATAGTTTCACTGGTAGACAATGTGAAGAAAACTCATTCCACTAGTTGTGTTGAAAACGTGCAAAACCCACCCACTATTCAGAGAAGTTCAACATGGATGCCTAGAAGGAAACACATCCCTTTGTTAAGCTGTACAAAATATGGATAAAATGCATCACATCTAGAATTAACAGAACGATTTTTCTACCTTGAAATTTTGAAGAGATGCAATTGATTGCATAATTGGGCATCGCTATTGCCCAAAGAACATGACTACCTAAATCTACATACAATGGGTAGATTCAACAACTATTTTTTCAAGTGCAAAAGCTTGATGAAAATACCATGAATTAATTCTTGACAAAGACTTAAAGTGAGTCTGAAACATTTTGCTGCTGTTGAGATTGTTTGTAACATTTGGTGTGCATTCAAACTCGTTTGTAGATACGAATGCCAAATTAGTGATCCCTTGATGAGATTATGTAAAATCCATCGAATTTTTTGGAAAATAAAATAAAATTGTTCGAATCGAATTTAAGGAAGCGATCTTTGTACCATTCGGAGGGCGTTTGAGTTAAAAGGAATTGATTTTTTTGTTTTATGTTCTCTCGGTGAAAATCATCCTGATTTGATTTGGAATTTTACTAAAACATTAAGGCTACTTAGTACAATTGGGAGTTTAGCGTACTTAGTCAATTGGGAGTTTAGCGTACATTTTTAAAAGGCAGAAATTTTTTTATTGCAATGCGTGTGGAATGCTATAATTAACTTAAGTTCAATTTCCTGGGATCCCCGATGATGGCGTTTGGGCTCCATCTTGAAAACAAAGGAAAGAGGGACACCCCCACATCTCCCAATTCGTGGCTTCCACAAGAAAGTTGTGTATGGCAAACTTGCGTAGAATATAATTTTTAGCAAGTCGTCCATACATAACTTTTACGTTGTGTCAATAATAAAAAAGATACAATCCAAAAGCCGAACCCAAAAAGGGGAGAAGAACTTTCGGGCGCAGCAACTTTTTTAATTTCACGTATAACGCGAAACACGTTCGAATATTTTTCCAAGATAATTTTGTCACAAATCGTTTGCGGTATTGATTGTTCCAATCACTGCACATTACCGGGAGTTATTCCATCCCAAAGTGGAGAAAGTCGCGTGAAAAACCCCTTTTTAGGCCAAATAATCGAATTTGGTGGCGAACCCCTCGTTGCGAAACTCGCGGAGCATTTTGGAAGGCAGCCGGATTTTCGACGCAATGTGTATTATGTCTTACTGTGAGCTTAAATCCAAGTTTCTGGGGTCGCAGCCCTAATCCTCTGGGCTCCATCTTGGAAACAAAAAATAGTGGGACACTCCCCATATCTCCGAAACCATGGCTCCCATAAGAAACTTTATTATGGCAAACTTGTGAAGAATTCAATTTGCAACAAGTCATGCATACATCACTTTTACGTGGTTTTACAATAAACGAGTTACAAGCTCAAAACGACATCCAAAAACGAGGGAATATCTTTCGAGCGCCACAGCTTTATTGTTTTCAGTTTAACCCCAAAATACATTGAAAATAAATTTAAGGCAATTTTGTCGCAAGTCGTTTGCGGTATTGATCGTTTGATCGCTGTACACTGGCGGGAGCTATTGCATCCCAAAGGGGAAAAATTCTCGTGAAGAACGCATTTTTAGGCCAAATAATCGGCTTCCGATGGCAAATCCGCCATTGCAAAATTAACGGAGCATTTTAATGGGCAGAAAATTTTTAATTGCAATGAGTAGTATGCCTCTATGTGAGCTTAAATTGAAGTTTCTGGAGTGGCCAATCCCCTTGGCGCCATCTTGAGAACAAAAAAAAGTGGGACGGCCCCATATCTTGGAAAGCACCTCTCCAACAAAAAAGTTTAATATGGCAATTTTGTTAAAAATTCAATTTGCAGTATATTGTGGATACATCATTTTCACGTGCTGTCAATAATAAAAGAGTTACATGCCCAGAAGAACGTTGAAAAAGGGGGATAATTTTTCGCGCGCCACAACTTCTTTGTTTCCTCTATTACCGCGAAATTCGTTCGAAAATAACTTTTAGGCAGTTTTATCATTAAACGTTTGCGGTATTGCTTGTTTTGATCACTGTACCATGTCGGGATTTATTGCGTCTTGAAGGGGGTCAAAAACATCATAATCAAGCAACGTGTATGGTAAATTTGTACGTACGACGTGTAGAAATTTAAAAACTCCACGTTTTAACCTATTTCATATGAATGAAAAATATAATAATCTTTTAGGAATATTTTGTTAGTATTTTAATGGACTAGCGGGTGAAAACCGTTGTCATTTTGTAAAAATTTTAAGATGTCACCTTCAAAATTTGAAGTCAAATATGAAAGATTTCTGACCACTTCAAATGGCTGAAAACTAAAATCAAGATTGAAGATTTCGTCCAAACTGTCAACGACCTATAAAACCTGTTTAGTTTAAAAAAAAATACATTAACTTTTTACACTTTACGATTTAATTTTCATGACTATATTGCTATTTTGAGTGTACAATTTTTCAACAGTAATATGACATTAAAATCTGGAGAAATGATAAAATATAATTGAGATGTTGTTAAGACACATACAAACTTTCACATCATCTGAAAAATCGCCTGTAAATTCTTTTGAACATTCAAAATATGTTCTTTACGTTCTTTTATGTTGGGTCATTCGGTTTGAAAAAATTGTTTTAGATTTGAAATTTCATGGTTTTATAAGCCAAAAAATGTGTAAAATTTTTTAGCTTTTCACAACCAGGTAATGTTTAAAAAAATATGATCTACGCAAACAAACTTTGATTCAAGTTCCTTAACATATAAAATGAAACAATTAAAACCACATATCCAAATACTTATACTCAGAGCTGAGAAGCACGTCCTAGTACTCCAATATTGTCCCATATGATTTTGTGACGGTTATCGTCTGCTTTATGCCAAGAATAACAATTTTTTTCTTCTTGTATGGCACTAGCGCTTATTTCTTATTAACGGTGAACTTCTTAATTGAAAAATTGGCATTCTACTTGTTAGTTAAAATCAAAACGTTCGTAAGAAGTGGTTTTTACTAAATTTAAAAGACGATAGATTATCGTCTAATATAAGGGAAGTTAAAAATGTTATCAAGGACATTGTCAAATCAATAATCATTTTATATTTGGATTCCGAAATTATTTATACTTTTCCCAATTGGTTTGAACTTTTTGACAAAAACATTTGAATTTTTACTCTAATTATTTCCGCTTTTTAACTTTCCTGTATATGGGAAGTTCTTGTGATCGCCTTGTAAATCGAAATTGAAATTTTCGACTTTTCTTTACTTTTTGAGGTCTTTAGAGAATATTCACATAGTTTATAGAAAAAAAGATGTGTGCGTGTGCATGTGTGTACGTACGTTCGTGGACAGTTATTTCTACGAGCATTACTCACGTAAACAAAATCGTATCGACTTTCTTGAGGTGCCAATCGAAACGTCTTTGCAATTTTAAGAGCTAATTAGTTTTTGGGACACTTCGGTCGGAGGAGTTTGTTGTTTTGACAATTTGAAGGTCATTTCTGTCATGCGCTTTATCTCACGGACCAAACATACGATTTGCATTGCTGACAAGTCAATCGACGCGCATTGAATTTGTGTGATTCCATTAAATTTTTAAAAAAAATGTTGGAGCTGTTATTTAAAGTTATTTATAAAAAAAGTGCAAAAAATTAGGGTTTCTTTAACAAACAATAAATTTTTGACCGGATTTGCAAAACACAGTAATCAATGTTTATGAAAATTATACTCCAAACAGTTTTTCAAAAAAAAAAACCAAACATTTTCTCATGATAACACAAAAAATTAAACAAGCCGCGAGGTGCGAGTCTTGAGGTCCACACGGTCAACTTCCCAGTAATATCTACATAAATATTAAAAATATAAACAAAATAATAATTATGAAAATAATACTACTTTAAATAATAATAATGTACCTCTCATAACAGTAATTGGAATGACTTAATATTAATCGTATCATCTATGGGAGCGTCAACTGATTACGTAGGTAAGGGGGATAATTGAATATTTACGCGCATTAATCGGGGGGGGGGGTCAGTTTACAAAGCCTATTATACTTTTTTTGTTATTTTCATATCGATGAAAGCTTTTTAAGGCATATGATCTAGCAAAGTATTGACTACCAAACATTTTACCATTCAAAGCGTTCATTACCGCAAATTCAAATTTGATTAATTTTTTTGGATTTTCAAAATTTAAGCAGTTTTTATATTAAAATTAAAACACGGTACTGTAAAAACTCAAAATTTGTTTGAACTATGCAAATATTAATAAACTTTGATTGGCTTAACAACAATGTCTTTAGAATAAGAGTAGTCAGGTAAAATCATTCATATGAACGCTTTTTACATGGCAACTTTGAATGATTTTTTATTTTTAATTTAATTTTTTAGAAATCATGAAAAAAATGTTTTGCTGCGTTGTCTCCAAAAATTAATAAGTATTTATAAATTTTATAAACATTTATTACCGTGTTGCGCAAACTGGTTAAAAAAAAGGTATTTATGAAAAAATCGTAATGTTTTGCATTTTTTTTTTGTTAAATTAAAAAGCGGCTCCAACGATTTTTTTGTAAATGCAAAAACATAAAAAAAATGTTAATACACGTTGATTGACAACATAATGAAGCAAATATTATAACTGGTTCGTGAGATATAGTGTATGGCAGAAATGACCTAGAAATCATGTTGACTTTTAATGATTTTTAACTTCCCAGTATATGTATATGTAATCGCCTCGAAAATCGAAATTGAAATTTTCAACATTTCTTCACGTTTTGAGGTCCATAGAGTATATTTTAAGTGTTTTTAGAAAGAAGTATTTATGTGTGTGTACGTACGTACGTACGTACGTACGTTCATGGACATTTTTTTCTACGAGCATAACTCACGTAAACAAAGTCGTATTGACTTCGTTGAAGTGTCAATCGAAGCGTCTTCGCAATCTTAAGAGCTGATTAGTTTTTGGGATACTTCGGTCTGAGGGTTTGTTGTTTTGCCCCTTTGAAGGTCATTTCTGTCATGCGTTATATCTCGCGAACCAAACATACGATTTGCATTGCTTAAGGTGTCAATCGACGCGTATTAACATTTTTGTAAATCTATTAAATTTTGAAAAAAAGGGTTGGAGCCATTTTTTTATTTAAGAAAAAAAAGTGCAAAACTTTTGGTTTTGTTATAAACAATAAATTTGCAGACTGATTTACGGAAGAGAGTTTTCAATTTCTATAAAATTTATATACTTTAAACAGTGCTTGTAAAAATAACATCAACACTTTTTCTCTTGATAATGAAAAAAATTAAATAAAAAATAAAAAATCAATACCAGTCATCATGATCTTCAAGATCATTTCTGCCATTCACTATATCTCACGAACCAGATATAATATTTGCATCATTAAGGGGTCAATCAACGTGTTTTAACATATTATTGATTATTTTAACATTATAAAAATCCGTTTCAGCGGTTTTTTTAATTTAATAGAAGAAAATGTGAAAACTTAGGGTTTTTTTCATAAAAAATATTTTTTTAACCTGATTTCCACAACAGAGTAATAAATGTTTAAAAAAATTATACATTCCTATCAGTTTTTGAAGAGAAACCAACAAAACTTTTCTCATGATTCTGAAAAAAATTCAATTAAAAATAAAAAGTCATTCATAGTTACCATATGAAAAGGGTTCTTCCGAATGATATTACCTTATATCTTTTATTCTAAAGACTTTGTTGTGAAGTCAATCAAAGTTTTAAAATGTTTGGATAATTTCAGCAGATTTTTAATAGTTTTTGCAGTCTTTTAATTAAAATAAGCGGCTTAAATTTTGAAAACCATCAAAATTTTAATCAAATTTGCATTTGTGGTAATCAATCATCATCACCCATCCACCAAAAGCCTTGCGTAATCAATGGATGCTCCCGTAGATAATATGATTCCTGTTACTGCTATGAATACCTTTCATTATTATCATTTAAAAGAGTATTATTTTCAAAATTATGATTGTGTTTAATATTTTTAGTGTTTATCTAGATATTACTAGGAAGTTGACCATGTGGACCTCAAGGGTCGCACTTCGCGGCTTGTTTATTTTTAATTTCATTTTTTTTGTAATCACGACAAAAAGTTTTGTTGGTTTTTGCACAACTGTTTGAAGTATACAAATTTTATAAACATTGATTACTGTGTTCCGCAAATCATGTTAAGAATTTATTGTTCATGGAAAAAACCTAATTTTTTGCACTTTTTTTTCTTAAATTAAAAAACGGCTCGAACGTTTCTTCCCAAAATTTGATAGATTCACACAAATGTTAATACGCGTCAATTGACATTTGAGAATGCAAATCGTATGTTTGGTTCGCGAGATATAACGCATGATATAAATGACCTTCAAAGGGGCAAAACACCAAACTCCCAGACCGAAGTATCCCAAAAACTAACCAGCTCTTAAGATTGCAAAGACGCTTCGATTGACACCTGAACGAAGTCGATACGACTTTGTTTACGTGAGTTATGCTCGTAGAAAAAACTGTCCACGAACGCACGTACGTACACACACACACACACACACATACTTCTTTCTAAAAACACTTAAAATATACTCTATAGACCTCAAAACGTGAAGAAATGTTAAAATTTCAATTTCAATTTTCGAGGCGATTACAAGAACTTCCCATATACTGGGAAGTTAATAAAAAATAAAAAAATCATTACAAGTCATCATGTCCTTCAAAGTCATTTATCTCATTCACTATATCTCACGAACCAGATATAATATTTGCATCATGAAAATGCCAATCGACGTGTATCATCATTTTTGTGATGTTTTTGATTTTAAAAAAAATATCGTTTCAGCTGTTTTTTAATTTAATAAAAAAAATGAGAAAAATTAGGTTTTTTTTCACAAAAAATATTTTTAACTTCCCAGTATATGGGAAGTTCTTGTAATCGCCTCGAAAATCGAAATTGAAATTTTCAACATTTCTTTACGTTTTGGGGTCTATAGAGTATATATAAAGAGTTTTTACAAAGGGAGATGTATGTGTGTGTGTGTGTACGTACGTTCGTGGACACTTTTTTCTACGAGCATAACTCACGTAAACAAAGTTGTATCGACTTCGTTGAGTTGTCAATCGAAGCGTCTTTGCAATTTCAAGAGCTGATTAGTTTTTGGAATACTTTGGTCGGGGGGGTTTGCTGTTTTGACCCTTTGAAGGTCATTTCTGTCATGCGTTATATCTCGCGAACCAAACATACGATTTGCATGATTAAGATGTCAATCGACGTGTATTAAAATTTGTGTGAATCTATCAAATTTTGAAAAAAATCATTGCAGCCGTTTTTTAATTTAAGAAAAAAATGTGCAAAAAATTAGGGTTTTTTTATAAACAATAAATTTTCAACCTGATTTACGAAACACAGTATTCAATTTTTATAAAATTTATACATTTCAAGTAATATTTGTAAAAACAGCATCAAAACTTTTTCTCATGATTACGTAAAAAAATTAAATAAAAAATAAAAATTCATTAACAGGCATCATGATTTTCGAGGTCATTTCTGTCGTGCCATATACATATCTCGCGAACCAAACATACGATTCGCATGGTTAAACTGTCAATCAACGCGTATTAACATTTGTGTGAACCTTTCAAATTTTAAAACAAATTTTGAAAAAAAATCGTTGTAGCCGTTTTTTAATTTTTAAAAAAAAGTGCAAAAAATTGTGATTTTTTTCAAAAACAATAATTTTTTAACCTTATTGTCAAGTCCAAGTAATCAATCTTTATATAATTTATATACTTCAAACAGTTTTTTTTAAATGCCATCAAATTTTTTTTCTACTGACCACAAAAAAAATCAAATAAAAAATAAAAAATCATTAACAGTCATCATGATCTTCAAGGTTATTTCTGTCATGCGTTATATCTCGCGGATCAAAAATAGGATTTGTATTATTAAGGTGTCACTGAACGCGCATTAATATTTTTGTAAATCTGCTGCATTTTTAAAAAAAATCGTTGGAGCCGTTTTTTAATTTAAGAAAAAAAGGGCAAAAAATTAGGTTTTTTCATAAACAATAAATTTTTAACCTGATTTGCGAGATGTAGTAGACAATGTTTATAAAATTTACATACTCCAAACAATGATTGTAGAAAAACCATCAAAACTTTTTCTCACGATAAAGTAAAAAATTAAATTAAAAATAAAAAATCATTAAAAGTCATCATGATTTTCAAGGTCATTTTTATCATTCACTATATCGCACGAACCAGATATAATATTTGCATCATTAAGGTGTCAGTTGACGTGTATTAACATCTTTGTGAAGTTTTTAACATTATAAAAACTCGTTTCAGCCTTTTTTAATTTAATAAAAGAAAATGCAAAAAAATAAATTTTTTTCATAAAAAATATTTTTTAACCTGATTTGCACAGCACAGTAATAACTGTTTTTAAAATTTATACATTCTTATCAGGTTTTGAAGAGAAACCGGCAAAATTTTATTCCATGATTATGAAAAAAACTAAATTAAAAATAAAAAAATCATTCAAAGTTACCATGTAAAGAGGGTTCATACGAGTGTTATTACCTTATATCTTTTATTCTAAAAAAATTGTTGTAAATTCAATCAAAATTTTAGGATATTTGCATAATTGGAGCAGATTTTTGAAAGTTTTAATAGTCTTTTAATTAAAAAAACCGCTTAAATTTTGAAAACTAACAAAAATTTTCAAGACCGAAAAGGCCCCCACCGATTGATCCGCGTGAATATTCAGTCTGTCCGCATCGACCAAAAACCTTACGTAATCAATGGACCCTTCCGTAGACGATTTGATTCATATTAATTCATTCCTGCTACTGCTATGAATACCTCTCATTGTTGTAATGTTGTTGATGTTTATGTATATATTACTGGGAAGTTGACCGTGTGGACCTCAAGGGTCGCACCTTGCGGCTTGTTTTAACCTGATTTGCGCAGTACAGTAATAAATGTTCAAAGAATTTATACATTCTTATCAGTTTTCAAGAGACACCATTAATATTTTTTCCATACTTATGAAAAAAAACTAAATTAAAAATAAAAGATCATTCATAGTTGCTATGTAAAAAGGGTTCAAACGAATGATAATACTTTATATCTTTTATTCTAGGAAAATTGTTGTAAATTCAATCAAAGTTTTATAATATATGCATACTTTGAGCAAATTTTTAATAGTTTTTCTGTGTTTTAATTTTCATAAAAAACTGCTTAAATGTGGAAACCAACAAAATTTCAAACAAATTTGCATTTGTGGTAATCAACGCTTTGAATGGTAAAATTTTTTGTAGTCAAAACTTTGCAGGATCAAAGACTTTAAAAAGCTTTCATCAAATAAAAAAAGGAGTTTCTAGTAGATTTATCCCTTAGCAAGATTTCAATTGCTTCTTCCATCATCATGTGTAATACATTTTACTTTTTACATGCATATTCAATATTTTTCAAGACCAACAGAAAATAAAAAATAATTATCGATCTCATTGATGTAAAATCGTGAGAAAAATATTAATTCAGTGAATCTGCAGAAGTGATTGCCATTTTGAACGGAACTATTCCAAATGACCATCACGCGACAAAATCTCTTTAGTGGAGGTAATAACAAAAACTGCATTCATTTTGTCCTTCAAGCATCGATACGAAAATAACAAATAACGTGGAAAATGCTTTGTAACCTGACCCCGTTCCGATTGATCCGCGTGAATATTCAATCAACACCTTATCCATTAAAATTCTTACGTAATAAATGGATGCTCGCGTAGATGTTACGATTAATATTAAGTCATTTAAATTTTCTATTTAAAGTACTATAATTTTTAAAAATTATTATTGTGTTTAATATTTTTATTGTTTATGTAGATATTACTGGGAAGTTGTCAGTGTGAACCTCAAGGGTCGCACCTCGTGGCTTGTTAATTTAATTTTTTCTGTTATCAAGAGACAAAGTATATAAATTTTATAAACATTGATTAGTGTTCCGCAAATCAGATCAAAAATTTATTATTTATGAAAAAATCATGATTTTTTGCATTTTTTTTTAAATAAATTAAAAAAACGTCTTCAACAATTTTTCAAAATTTGCTATAATCACAAAATTGTTAATACGCGTCGATAGACACTTTGATCTTGCAAATCCCATGTTTGGTTCGCGAGATATAGCCCATGACAGAAATGACCTTCAAAGGGGCAAAACAACAAACACCCCCGAACGAAGTGTCCCAAAAACTAATCAGCTCTTAAAATTGCAAAGGCGCTTCGATTGACACTTTAACGAAGTCAATACAACTTTGTTTACGTGAGCTATGAGCGTAGAAAAACTTTTCAGGAATGCAAACACACACACACATACATAGGTAGGTAGGTTGAAGGGTGCTAAGCCGCACGGCTTCCGCTTCACTTAGGCCCCGTTGGCCCATTGTGCCCTGAAGACATGGAAAAACTACCATATTACTCCATGAACCACCCCGATTCCTTGAGGAAATCCAGGAACTGGTCCATTCTCATAACACTAAGCTCACTTAGCTTCACGAAAAAGAAAGCACCTAAGTGTTTTTCCTATTATTCGCTAGAGCCGGACAACTGCAGAGAAGATGCTCTACAGATTCTGTCTCCTCTTCATCACCGCAGCTTCGACACAGGTCGTTCGCTGGGAGCCCGATTCTTCTTGCATGTTCACCGAAAGCCACATGACCCGTCAGTATACCCACAAGGTTTCTTATTGCACCTCTGTCTAGGGATAACAAGCCCAGAGTGCGCTTTTTGTTATAATCTGGCCACATCTGTCTAGCGGTACAGCATGCGCCTAAATTTCTCCAGCGCCTCAATGCTAGCTTGTAGGCTGATACCTTTATATCCTGCCTAAGAACTTTCATTGAGACCCCTACCCCCACTTTCTCATGCAGGTGTGCCTCACGGGATCCCTCCCTAGCGAGCTGATCCGCTTTTACATTTCCGTGCACTTCGCTGTGCCCAGGAACCCAACACAGTTTTAAACTGTTCTTTTGAAAGATCCTCCCCAGTTCCGACCTGCAGGTTTAAACTAATTTGGAGGACACTAAGACTGATTCTAGCATCCTTATGGCTGCTTTGCTGTCCACAAAGAAAGTGATGTCTTTATCGACCTCCCCTCTCTTGTTAACTTCTTTCGCAGCTCTCAAGATTGCCATTATTTCCAACTGCACAACTGAGCAGTGCACGGGGAGCTCCAACGATATACTAAGGCCCCAGTACTCAGAAAAGATTCCTGCTCCCGTGCCCGTGCTCGTGTTTGAGCCATCCGTGTACACTGACACAATTTCTGTGCCGGCTAGCCCCCCGCTCTCCCACTCTTCTCTTGAGGGGACGACGGTCAAGAAATTTGTTCCAAAGTCCAGTGTTGGCACTCTACAGTCCATGTTGACATAGCCTTGCTTCCCACAAAGACTTTTCAGTACTGTGGAGTGCCCATAGGGCCTTTCCCTCCAGAATCCTCCACCCTTCAGACGCACAGCACTGGTGGCTGCCGCCTCCTTGCAGTGCATATCTAATGGAAGAAGATCCAAAATGATCTCTAATGCAGCTGTGGGAGTAGTACGCAAAGCACCCGTTATCCCCAAGCACGCCACTCTTTGGATCTTAGTGAGTTGAGCCAGGTTACACTTCTTGCTCAGCGCCTCCCACCACACCATAGCCCCATAGGTCAGAATTGGCCTGACTATAGCTGTGTACATCCAGTGTACCACCCGTGGTTTGAGTCCCCACTTAGGCCCAAAGAGCGCCTTACACGTGAAAAAGGCTACTGTAGCCTTCCTCACTCTCTCTTCCAGATTTGCCCTCCAGGTAAGCTTATGATCTAGCACCACCCCTAAGTACCTCACCTGATTGGAGAGCGTAAGACTTTCGCCATTAAGTGTGGGCGGCCTAAAGTCTGGAATTTTACGCTTTCTTGTAAAGAGGACAAGCTCCGTCTTAGAAGGGTTCACTCCCAAGCCACACTTTGTGGTCCACCTGCTGGTTAATTCAAGGGCAAATTGCATCCGTCCGACTATGACGTCGATGAATTTGCCCGGTACTATGATGGCCACGTCGTCGGCGTAAGCAGCGACCTTGAAACCCTCCCTTCCTAATTCCGACACAAGATTGTCCATTACTACCAGCCATAGTAGCGGTGAAAGAACTCCCCCTTGAGGGGTTCCCCTGTCCACGTATTTCCTGATAGTCAGGTCACCAATGGACGAGCTAACTATTCTAGTTCTGAGCAGTGTATCAATCCACCTACAAAGGCTCCTATTAACACCTTTTTGTTGAAGCCCACGCCATATGGCGCCCGGCTCAACGTTATTGAAAGCCCCTTCGATGTCCGGGAATACCCCAAGTGCTACCTCCTTGTACCGAAGGGCACTCTCGATAGTGGAGACTACGGAGTGCAATGCAATCTCTACGGACCTTCCTCTCATGTAGGCATGCTGTAACCGTGCTAGTTGGTCCCCAATTTTGCTCCTAATGAAGGTGTCCACTAGCCTCTCCAACTACTTGAGGAGGAAGGATGCCAGACTGATTGGTCTGAAATCCTTGACAGAACTGTGGTTTATTTTACCCGCCTTAGGGATAAACACCACTCTTACTTGTCTCCAGGCTCTTGGGATATAGCCCAGCTGGAGACATCCGTTGAAGATTCTTTCCAGCCATGGTGCGATAATCCCGAGAGCCTTTTGGAGCATTATAGGCCAGATCCCATCCGGCCCAGGAGATTTAAAGGGCATGAAGGTTCCCACCGCCCAATTAATCTTTTTGACATCCACGATACGCTTTATGTCGTCGTCGTGATGTCGGACCTCATTTCCCCAGCTTTCGTTGACTATGTCAGAGCACCTCGGAAAGTGCTGTTGAAAAAGTGCGTTAAGCTGTTCTTCTTTAGTGTTAGTCCAGTTTCCGTCCGAATCCTGAATAAAGCTAGGAGAGCTCCTGCTAAATGAGAGGACCTTTCGGAGTCTGGACGCTTCTGCCGTTTTCTCTATTGACGCGCAAAACACTCTCCATGAGTCCCTTTTTGCCTGTCTGACTGCACTCTTAAAAGCTCTTAGACCATCCTTATATTTGGACCAGTCATTTGGCAATCTAGTGTACTTGGCTTCATTAAAGAGCCTTCTTGCAGCCCTCCTCAAATCCTCTATCTCGTGGCTCCACCAATGCGGCAGACTCCTCGAGGCGGACTTTCGTAAGGGACAGCAGCTTTTGAAAGAATTGCTCAGGATGCTTGTGAGGGAATCGACCGCCGAATCGACTTCCTTCACAGTAGACAGTCCTCCCAAGTGGGACCCCTCTAATCCTATCTCAACCAAATTTGCGAAACTCAACCAGTTGGCTTTCCGCGCATTTCTTAACTTGCCAGACCCAACAGTCGACGATGATACCTCGATATCGAAGTGGATCATACAGTGATCCGACAAGGATGCCCTGTCCGAGACCCTCCACCCCGATACCGCCGATTTAAGAGATCCCACGACAAGCGTCAAGTCGAGAACCTCTCTCCTGTTGCAGGTCACGAACGTGGGTTCGTTTCCGCTATTACATACCCAGAGGGTAGTCCCCAACAAGTATTCGTACAAGGACTCCCCTCTATCATTAATGTTGCTGCTGCCCCAGAGAGTATGGTGGGCATTAGCATCACAACCAAGCACTAAATCAATCTTACCTCTTTCCGCGACCTCCACAAGCGTCCTGACTGCAACCGGTGGTGGTTCTTCTGGATCGTCGTGCGCAAAGTAGGCAGAGGCAATCCAACATTTGCTGTCCGGATTGTCCAATGCCACAACAACTAGGTCCTCGGAACTGAGATTAGGAATCATTAGTGCATTCAAGGATCTTTTCATCATAATACATGATCGAATCTTACCTGTTTCACGACAGTGGAAGATGTCGTATCCTTTTACTCCTAGCCCCTGAACCTGATCGTTATGGATCCATGGTTCTTGGACTATGGCTCCATCGGCATCGTCCTGTAGCAGGACCAATGCCAGGTTGGCCGAGGCCGCTTTACTATGATGGAGGTTGATCTGAAGTAGCTTTAGAGCTACCATCATCAACAACCTCCACCTCCACCACCGCCCCATCGCCGGCTGGCATGCTCCTTTTGAACAGGCGAAGGTGGACTTTACCTAGTGCGAAGCACAATCTTCCCTGTCTACTCGCCATGGTGGAGGCGGACTTCGTATTCATGAGGATCACGAAGCCCTCACCTCCCTCTTTTGGCGGCTCCTCCCCGATGACCTACCACTCCTTCATTGGGACGTCAGGATTTTGCGCCTGCAAGACGCTGAATAGCTGCTTCCTACTCGCCTCGTCATTGGGGATCCAAACCCTGCCTTTCGGTCGGCTCGGTATCCTCCTGACATCGACGAGCTGAAGCTTCGCTCCCTCCCATGGCGCCTTCATTTCCGCGACCGTCCGATGAAGGAACTCACGCGAGAAGTCATTTTTACACTCCAATACCCGAACTCCGTACTGCCATTTTGCAGCCCCGAAGGTCGGGCATGGTCTTCCTGGGTTCTGGGCAATGAACTTGAAAAGTGATGTAGAGATTACTCTCTCCACCACTTTCCACTGTTCCCCAGAGTACCGCCCGTCCGGTTTGCTGCTGTCGACAACCGCAAGCCGCAGTGACTCTCTCACCGCGTCGCTATACGATTTGTCGCCAGCAGCAACCCTTTCAGCAGCAACCCCTCCACTAATTCCTGAAAAGGCAGTCTCCTCTGGCTTCCCTTTGGAGACATACCTAATCTTTTTTGAAACCGAGCCCGTCTCCTCCGTAGACCTGACTCTCTTGCTTTTTCTGAACTCTACCTTCTTGGCCTCGGCCGTGGTGTTTCCGGTATTGGAACCCGCCACAGGCCTCGTGAGTTCATCTTTTTTGACGATGCCTTCCGCCCAGCAGAAGCTCGCCCTCTCTTTTTCCGTCCACTCCCCAGAACTCTTCTTAAGGAGGATTCCCAGCAGGCGTTTAGCAGCCATAAACTGCTTCTTCCGCTTCATCCCCTCCGTTGGATTCCTCGGCTTCCGCCTCTTTTTCCTAGTCTCTGGATAGGCGAGAAGTTTCTCCTCCGTATCCGTCGACATATACTCAACTGTCTCCCCTATGGAGCCCAGTTCTTCCTCCTTCCCGGGGTGTGGCGCTGAGCTACCAGCCTCCGCACTCCTCGTTTCTTTTTGTTGGCCGCTGGCGACACGCAGAGAAGAGTCAGACTCTTCCCCGTGCCCGCCGGTAGTCGCCGCCAAAGCCCCTACCGACGTTTGGGCAGATATCCCTGCCCGCAATTTTTTCGTTGTCATGTCCATGTCATATATGTTTGCTCGTGGTCGGGGGTTGCTTATTCGTTATATTCGCAACTACCCTCCTTTGGAGCTGCACCAGCAGTTCCTCCGGAGGCCTTCCAGCTATCCGCCACCTGCTGACCCCCCCTCTAGCCTGAGCTCAGCCGAGAGAACACACATACATACTTCTTTCTAAAAACACTTTAAATACACTACTCTATAATTTCAACATCGATTTTCGAGGCGATTACAAGAGCTCCCCATATACTGGGTTAGCATGGAAGTTCCTGCTTTCTTAGCGTTAAATTTGTCGCACCGCTCTCTCGTCAGGTAGATCCTGTGTAGAAAGCATTTCTCAAAACTAAGAATAGCAACTCACCGTCTTGCTTTCATTCAAACTGATTGCTGTCCAAACCCGCGAATTGACTACCTGTCCAGCCAATTGCTACGCCGCACCAGCAACTGTGCATTTTCTCATTTGCAATGTCAATGCTGCGGGGTCATTCCTTCAGGTTCATGATTCAAATAAAAGAAAATATTATCGCATCCCGAATACCTCAAATTATAATTGGTTGTAAGCTAATGTTTTCGAAAACGCATAGATATTATTAGATTATTTATGAAGCGAAAACACTTGGTACAGATTAAAGTCTAGTTGAAATTCAAATATCTGTTTCGTAGATAAGGTCGAGTAATGGGATTATCTTGCTGCGCTCGATTGCGGACTATGGAATTTTAATCTGAGTGCCTTCTGCACTTCACTACTAATCTACTGCAATACTAGTTGGATTTCGTGAAAGATCCTTTTATCAAGACTGCTGAACATAGAAACTGCATTGCTTCCACAAATGTGAAATCAAATATGTACATCGCCTTACCCCAACCTTGTACGTATGCAAATCAGCAGAATCCGAAATCAGACAATATGGCTCTGAAAGTGTTGATTCATTTTGCTACGTATTATCTTTGTAAGGTTGGATTCGCGTTGGTAGTGGTGAATGTTAAATTGTTATTTCTAACCTATCGCATCCAGATTTAATGAATTTTGAGTTTTTGCTTGGTGACTTCACTTAATTTACGCTATCGAAGCTAAAACCAAAAAAAGTAGAATAACTTAGAATAGTTCATTTTGCATGTGAATCCTAAGAAAGAGCGAATATAAAAAGTGGCTGTAAACTCTTAAATGCCTGGCAAACATGGCAACATACACTATTAAAACAAATGGACTGGAATCCTGAAAATCATCAATATCGCCAGGTAGCTAAAATACGAGGAGTAAACATTTCACTTGAACAGAGAAGACGAGAAGATCTCATATAATTTAAAATAAATTTTGGGACCAGAAATCCATGATGATTAAATCGTACAATAAATATATTTTCACGGCTAATTGATTGAATCGTCTTCTATTCACGGAAATTTATTTCGAATATTTTTCGGTCATCTACCAAACCTTTCAGCATAAATATGCTAAAACTCGAATCAAGAATCACATGAATAGTACTTTTGGCCACCAATCAATCACCAGCAGATATTCATAGCTCTTCATTTGTCCAAATAATTACCAAGCCTGCCCAGTATGCTTCTTGCCAGCAAAAGGATGGATCTCAGGAAGCTTCGCAATTATTGGTAAGGATGAAATTCTTGGAATGAAGGGGAATCTATGCGTAAAGTGTTGATTGCTTCTATTTGATGAGTTTTAGGCTGAGGCTCCACATACGATTCCAAACCGATTATTATTTGGAATGCGTAAACAATAAGAACGACGGGCGTCAAGGCTTCACGTACGATTCCAAATCTGAAATAAGAACGTGCGAGGCTCTTGAATCAGATTATTTGTTTAGTGTTCATTCTCGTGTCGGTGCTCAACGTGAAAACATCTGTCTTGCGTTGTTGATGGTGTCAGTGCTAAAATCCTAAAATGGATGAATTCTGGCACTAGGGCACACTTCTCGGCAAACATTCTCCCACGCCGCATCATTCAATTCCCTGTTGTGGTAGTCTTTATCCGCAATACTCCATATTACCGGATTATTTCCTACTGCCGTTATCACCTGCTCCATGGCCTTCTCCGTTCACTGCCTTTTAACGAATGAACACAGCGCATGCGCATACAGAAAATCGGTTATGGAAAACCGGCCGTGGAGCCGGGTGTCATCCGATCTTATGGCGAAAGCGTGTAAATGAGCGAGAAGGAAGCGCCTTCGTTCTGATTATAAATCGGAACGTCGACCCGGGTCGTTATGAACCAGACGGGTCGTAAAACCGGCGTTATTGATCGAATCGGACGTGGACGCAGGGTCGCCCGGTTCTCATATAGATAACATGCAAAATAAGAAAAGGTCGCGCCGCTATGACGTTCATTCTTAAAACAAACAAACCGAAACCGATTTGGAATCGTATGTGGAGCCTCAGCCTTAGATGTGAATGCTCTGTAGGTGGGCTCGAAAAGGGATCCAACATTGAATTGAATAGAATCAACATTTTGCATTATTAACCGTTTTCAGCATAACTTCACACTTAAGACGGTGCCATTAGCAATCAATTAAACAACTACCCAATAGAAAAGAAGATTTTCATTGCATTTGAATTCATTTTTTGTCTTCAGATTATATATTTGCTTCGAAAAGTGCTTCAAATCCTTTTCAGCTCTTTCAAGCAAAAAATTGAATTGATTCCCAAGCTACATAATTGCTCCACATTTCAGTGTGCCTTGTTTCCATGCTTGTTCATGCACTTAAACAATGTTGATAAATAAAACACCTATTTTGTTTCCTAGATCCATTACTCGATTGTAGGCAGCAATATATTCAATCTGTGCCGTGTAAACATCCTTGAAAGTCCTCATAAAATTATCGATGCTGGATTCCTAGTTGCCAATTTCCCAGGAAAAACTTTTCTGCCTCCAATGTTTGTTCGTAATGAATAATTGATAAACAAGCAATCCATTTGTGTCCCTTTTAGGGACGGGGGGAAACCTACACAGCAAGGTTTTTTCCGGATGAATATGTCGTTTTCAATACACTTATGATTTAAGCTTATAAGAACATTAATTGATCGTAATAAATTCGAAATGATTTTTGTAGCAATCAAAGTGTATATTGAATGCGACGTTGAAATGTTTGTTAGGGGTAGTTAGATTTTATTTTCGTGGAGCTATTTAACCCAAAAAGGCTCACTCGTTTTGTCTGCCTTTCAGAGTCACGCTTGAAGCAATTTATAAGCCAGCTTTGTTCATTAGAATATCAGGACATCAACAAAGAGCTAAATTAAGTGATTTCCATTTCTCCAAAATAGTTTGAAATTTGTTTCATTAATCATCTGGCACATTAGCATGTCGTTTGATAACCTTTTATTTGAAAATAATGGAAAACTTCTTGGCACTTCCCGTTATACAATCCAGACCCTTTCTATAGTGACCGTAAAGCTTCATCATTATGCCACTATCCTGGTATTCGTTTCAGATTTTCTATTGAAACAATTTGACTCGTGGGCGTCATATTTTCAGATTCCCATTATTTAAGTTACTTCGAAGAAATTCATGTATTAGTTGCAAAGAAATATTGTTTTTTCAAGTATTTATGAAAGCATGAAGTTGCATGTTTGTCTAAGTTTTTCCCGGGTACACATGAGCTCTAACGATTAGGGACAACGAAATGAATCGAATACAAGTATCATGTACACTTTGAAGTTTCGAAAAGTTTTTCAGTTTGAATTCACGAGAACTTCAGTCAAGGACATACATTCTTGGATAAAAATAAAATATAACAAGCCGCGAGGTGCGACCTTTGAGGTCCACACGGACAACTTCCCAGTAATATTTACAGAAATATTAAAAATATTAAACACAATAATAATTATGGAAATAATACTAATAATAATAATTGAAATATACTTCTCATAAAAGTTATTGGAATGACTTAATATTGATCGTAAAAGTAAGTAAATCATTTGTAATACATATATATGTATTACAAATGATGAAGGAAGTAACTGAAATTTTACGAACACTAAGGAACAAAACTCTTAAAAACTACAATTTTTTATTTGATGCAAGCTTTTCAAAGCATATGATTTTAAAAAATGTTGACTACAAAACATTTTACCATTCAAAACGTTGATTATCACAATTGCAAATTTGATTTGATTTGTATTGGTTTTCAAAATTTAAGCAGTTCTTTTATTAAAGTTAAAACACGGTTCTGTGAAGACTATTGAAAATCTCCGCAAATTATGCAAATAATAATAAACTTTGATTGACTTTACAACAATGTCTTTAGAATTAGAGATTTAAGGTATACAAATTCGTATGAACCCTTTTTCCATTGTGACTTTGAATGATTTTTTTTATTTTTAATTCAATTTGTTTTGAAATCATGAGAAAATATTTTGCTGGTCTCTCTACAGAAACTGATAAAAGTTTATAAATTTAATAAACATTTATTATTACGATGTTAATTTTATTAACTATTAATTAATTTTTTTATGAAAAAAACACTAATTTCCAATATTTTTTTATTAAATTAAAAAAATGGCAACAAAGATTTTTTTTAAATTTAAAAACATCATGAAAATGTTAATACGCGTTGATTGACTTCTTAATGATGCAAAGATTATATTTGGCTAGTGAGTTTGGAGATATAATGATTGACATAAATGACCATGAAGGATATGATGACTTTTAATGATTTTTTATTTTTTATTTAATTTATTTTGTAATCATGAAAAAAATGTTGGTTGTTTTTTTTACAAAAAGTGTTTGGAGTATATAAATTTTATAAATATTGTATATTGCGACTTGAACATAAAGTTAAAAATTTGATGTTTTTGGAAAAAAACTCCAATTTTTTGCACTTTTTTTTAAAAAAATTAAAAAACGGCCCCAAAGATTTTCTTAAAAGTGTGATAGAATCACGTAAATATGCGTCGATTGACACCTTAAAAATATGAATTTAAATTCTGTTCTTCGCTTGCTGGAGGTTTCATAACATTTTTTGCAATACTTGACGACAACTTTTCGTGCAGTTACCCTTCGTGTTGATTGTGTCCAAATATCCAAAGATGGAGCGGAAGTCGAAGTGATTTTTATAGACTTACATAATATACTTTCGATCACATACTTTGTAATTTGATTTCCTTTTATTTTGCTTCATTGATCGAGCTGCGGTAGAAAATTGCTTGATTGATTGCTTTGAAAATATCCTGAATAAAATTATCAATTTCAATGTAAACCACATCAATGGATTCAGAGCATAGAGATGATACATCCACTTTGGAGTATTCTTTGTTTTCCAGTACAATCGCTAACTTTCTTAATGATATCTCGACTGTAGAAATATTGTTTGTAGTAAAGCTGACTATATAAAATACATTTTCATTTCCGAAGTTGTGAATTAAAGTGCAAATCGCATATATTTTATCTCCACTTATTATATTATATGCTTTTAGTTCGTGGACCTACAACAAATGTGCTTGAACTCATTCGCTGCCGAGCCCAAATCATATGAAGTTATTCCCGTTGCCAACTAAGGGCTATATCAGAAAAATTTGACCTTTAGTTTTTCCTGCATAGCTCCTGTTTGGGGTAAGTTTTAGTCTTCAACAGGTATGCAAAATTAGCTATAAAATACGACAAAAAATCCATTCGTATTGTAAGATCACTTTCGAAAAGATGTCGTCAAATCAGAAAAAGTGCGCAGTTTAATTGTGTGCAAATACCTAGAAAACCTCTTCCTTTAAATATTCGGTACAAGCAAAAGAGACCAATTCGTCTATTGCAACATTGAAGCGAACGAATACAAAGTATAAAAAGGGCCTACCTGTTTCTAGAAAGTCTGGATCGGAAGAAAAAAATGTCCATCCGATACAAATTTAAGCCGAAAGGTAAAGAGGAAATTTTTAACACATGCATTCGGGATATGGCTCAAAAAGTGCAAACATTGAACGCAATGATTCACAGAATTAAGAAACATTATAACCTTAGATCATATAAGGTCCAAAAAGTACCCGATCGATCTGAGGAAAAGGAGAAAGAAGCAAAAAATTGGGTTCGAAAGCTATACAAGGATTACCTGACCAAATTCGATTGTGTTGTGTTGGACGATGAAACATACGTGAAAGCCGATTTCGCACAGTTGCCTGGTCAAGACTTCTTTATAGAAGGATCAAAGGTGTGGTTGCATGTCGTGAAAATCGTTGGAGAAGCTGCATCTGCAGAACCTGCTGCAGCAGAAAGCAATCCAGAAGAATTTGCAAACCTAGTAGCTGATGGAGGTTACAAACTTGAGCAAGTATTATTTGCAAAAGAGACACCACTGTTTTGGAAAGTAACGCCAAACAAAACATTCATGTATAAAAGCGAAAAGTCCGCCCCTGGATTTAAGGCAGCATAGGATAGAGTCCCAACAAACATTATTGTTCTTATAAAGCACTTCAAGAGCTTTATAAGGATCAAATCAAGCTTTGGCTAGGAGTATAGCTTTTTGACATTGTTCTTATAGCATTCTTGAAGAATGTTAGTAGCGAGAAAGTGGCGTATGAAATTAGCCTTATAACGCTCTATAAACATATTTGAATAACTCTTGAAATCCCTTATAAGACTATCTTTAAAGAAGTTATAAGAACTAATTCCCATAACACCTTAGAGGAAGCTGGTATAAGACTTCTGATTCTTATAAAAGAATTAGGCAAGAGCTTCAGGATAAGAGTTGCTCTTGGCTATGAGTAGAAAATACCATTATTAGAATACGCATATATATACTTATTATGCTCTTGATTAAGATGACGTTCGGCGGAAAGAATAGAAAGTAAAGCTGTATGTGTGGTTTTTGTATGAAACGGTAGTGTGTTGATTAGTTTAGGTGATAGCGTTGGAAAAGATTGCAAAATTGAAGCAATATGGTGTCTCATATTTGCAAACTAGTAAAGCGAGTTAAATATTGACTATACAAACGTGAAATTTTTCCACGAAAGGAATTTCACTGATAAAGTATATTGTTCTACCCCTTAAATAATTGAAGCGCCTTTGAAATAAGACTTGTATATAATTTTCAATACTTCATACAAGAAATCTTTTTGTAATTTACTTGATCAAAATAGTTCATAATAAGTAATAAATCGTCGTTTGACAAAATGTGTACAAGCAATACCAAATAAATAGTATGAAAATTATGAAAATATCTTTAGATTAGCTTATTCAACCCGGTTGCATTTCACTTCAATGTTTTCATTTTTTACAAAAGGGGAAAATATGGCCGATGATTTTTATCTGTTCTGAAGCTTTTATAAACCCATTGTAGGATAGTTTCTTCATTGTGACTTTAATAAGTAAGTTATAAGCCTTTATACTTATAAAGCTCTTGTTCACGATTGTTACAAGTATAAAGTGAGACAAATGTCAAAACTGAGCACAAATTACTCTTGGGAAAAGCTATTATAACATTATTATTAGAACTACAGTCTGTAGGTTCTATTCAAGAGCATTATTAGAGCACTATACAACCTTGCTACCTTGCGACAGTACTTGAATGTGGTAAACTTATAACTCCAATCTGTCAATCTTTAAAGGCATTATCTTAAAACTTCCTTGTAACACCTTACACCAAAGTTTGATTTTGATAACGCTCCTGTAAAGGTCTCATGCAAGACCAGAATCTAGTAATGGTTTCACCCAAAGCAGCTATAAACTTTAACTCTTGAAAGAGCTCCCAAGAAATATATGTGAGACTTTTTGCTCTCAAAATAGTCTTGACCTTTAAAAGAATATCTCATCACAGAACTTAGAACATCTTTGGATAAAACCATTTCAAGACTGTAATCAACTTTTGGAAAGAAAAACTTACTTGTAATGGCTTTCAGTAAGAGTACACTCTTATCAAAAGATTTGAAAGCTTTTATAGGAACCAAGTCTTAAAATTACCAAATTAGAAGACATTATAAGCCTCTACTCTTAGAAATAACCTTAATAATCATTTAATACGAAATGTTTCTTATTCGAAGCTGTAATACGAGCTTTATATGAATATTGCTTCTTTATCCAAGACTAAAATGTTTGTTGGGGTTACACCGCTGCTATGTTCTAATGCATCTGGAGATTGTTTCATTAAACTACTGAAGCTTTACAGATTGTTTAATCCTCGTGATTTAAAAAATCAAAACAAGGACGACCTGCCAGTGTTTCGGTGTCCTACTAAGAAAGCGTGGGCTACAAGCGCTATTTTCAATTTCCCAGTATTTGGGACGTTTTTGTAATCGCCTCGAAAATTGAAATTTTCAACATTTCTTCACGTTTTCAGGTTTATAGAGTATATTTAAAGTGGTTTTAGAAAGAGAAATGTGTGTGTGTGTGTACGTACGTACGTATGTTCATGGACAGTTTTTTCTACGAGCATAACTCACGTAAACAGAGTCATATCGACTTCGTTAAGGTGTCAATCGAAGCGCCTTTGCAATCTTAAAAGCTGATTAGTTTTTAAAACACTTCGTTCTGGGGGTTTGATGTTTTGACCCTTTGAAGGACATTTGTGGCATGCGATATATCTCGCGAATTTAAAGTGTTATCAATTCAATCGACCCGTACTAAAAATTTTGTGATTCTATCAAATTTTTGAAAAAATCGATGCAGCCGTTTTTTAATTTATTAAAAATAAGTGTAAAAAATAAGGTTTCCATCATACACAATAACTTTTTAACCTGATTTGCGAAACATAGTAATCAATGTTTATAAAATTTATATACTCCAAACAGTATTTGTGATACAAACAGAAAAAAATTTCCTCATGATTAAAAACAAACTAAATAAAAAATAAAATATGATTAAAAGTCATCATCACTTTCAAGGTTATTTATGTCATTCACTATATCTCACGAACCAAATATAATATTTGCATCATGCATCATCGACGTGCATAAACATTTTTGTGATGTTTTAAACTTTATAAAAAAATAATAATAAAAAAATAAATAAATTTTTAACCTGGTTTGCACAATAAAGTAATAAATGTTTATAAAATTTATAAATTCTTATCAATTTTTGTAGAAAAATCAGCAAACAAATTTTCGTGATTATAAAAAAAAAACTAAATAAAAAAAAAATCATACATAGTCCCCATGTAAAAATGGCCCATACGAATGATATTACTTTATATATCTTATTCTAAAAACATTGGTATAAACTCAATCAAAGTTTATGAATGTTTGCATAATTTGACCAGATTTTCAATAGTTTTTACAGTGTTTTAATTTTAATAAAAGAAACTGCTTAAATTTTGAAAACCAACAAATTTCAATCAAATTTGCATTTGTGGTAATCAACGCTTTAAACGGTAAAATGTTTTGAAGTCAATGCTTTTCAAGACCATATGCTTCAAAAGCTTTCATCAAATAAAAAATTTAGTTTTTAGAAGTTTCGTTCTTTAGTGCTCGTAAGATTTCAATTACTTCGTCCATCATCATTTGTAGTACATTTTACTTTTGACATGCAAATAAACCGATTTTTGACTGCATATTCAATGTTTTTCAAGACACACTCAAAATAAGAAATAATTGTTACAATCATTGATGTAAAATCGTGAAAAAATACAAATTGATTGATTACCATCACGCGACAAAATCTCTTCAGTGGGCGTAATAACAAAAACTGCGTTCATTTTTGCTAGCGCTCTTTTGTCCTTCAAGCGTCGATATGAAAATAACAAATAACGTAGAAATGGCTCCCACCAATTGATCCGCGTGAATATTCAACCAAATCAATCTGTCCCCATCGACCAAACCTTACGTAATCAATGGACTCTCCCGTAGATGATATGATAAACATTAACTCATTCCTGTTATTGCTTTGAATACCTGTCATTATTATTATTTAAAGTAGTAGTATTTTCAAAACTATTATTGTGTTTAATGTTTTTCATGTTTATGTAGATATTACTGGGAAGTTGATCGTGTGGAACTCAAGGGTCGCACCTCGCGGCTTGTTTGTTTATGGTTTTCTTATTAATATTTGTTGTACATTTCTAAAAACCTATGATTATTTATTTCATAAAAATACTTTCAAAATCAGATTTTAAAAGAGTTGATTGCTAAAGAAGAAAATTAGATTGAGACACAAACAAACAGATACACAGACTTCTTTCTAAAAATATTTGAAGTCACTCATGTGACCTTAACACGCATAAATATGTGAAAAATTTCAATTTGAATTTTCGGAGCTTGCAGTATACATTCATCGGCTTTGATGGATTAAAATGTGGTCTTAGTGCGACCCTTGAGGCCCACATGACTAACTTCTCAGTGGGGTGAATAAAATAGCTATAATTTGTTTTTATTGTTCATTACTATTATTAAAAATTAACTTTATTGATAACTATTCTAAATTATTATAATAAATTTAATTTTTTTATTATTATTTTATCTTGCCATAAAAGCTTCGGAGAAAGATGCCTTCACCACCTGGTCATCCTCTACCAAAGCTTCGACATTCTCTTCGTCCTTTTCCTCGTCCTCCACCTCGTCTTCCAACTCGGCCCCGGAATTCACAACCAATATTGAGGGTATTTAATTATTATTAATAATAATCATTCGTTATTAAGAATATTTTATCGTTACTGAATAATTATAATTGACTTTTTATTTACAATCTCAAATTACAACTAATAATATTTGATTGTTATTAAGAATATTTACTCATTTATAACAATATTCAATTAATAACTGAATTGACGTTACTACTCTCATTCTCACAAACCTGATAATATAAGTTTGGAATTCTATAAATTAATCTTGATTTGTTTTTTAAATGACATTTTTTACAAGATTGATTAAATTTTGCTAAAACACACAATAATAATAATGTTAGTATGAAGGTATTTGGGATCTACACGAATAAATAGTGTTTCAGTTTCAGTTTAAAAATTAAGCTATTTTTTGCTTTTTTTCAGTTTCATTCAGTTTCAATTTGCGTAATTATGCGTCGAATAAATCACCACGTCGATAAGATTTTTGGTTCTTGAGATAATCAAGACGAAAAATAATTCCAAACGCACATATGCACATACGTACATACTCACACACACAGGCATCTCTCTAAAAACGATGGATTTGGATGCTAGAGACCTTAAAATGGGAAGATATCACAAAATCGAGCCATTAGAGTAGCTTCCTACTGGGAATTAGGAAGTAAGAAATTAATAATATTCTAGTTCTATCCTTGATTCAGATATTCAATATCTATGACGACGTTTTAGGCAAACAAAAAAAAGTGAGGATAGTGCCACCATTCTGCAATGGAGATAGCGGTTTCGAGGATGTTGAGGAAGTTTAAATTTAAAAAATCAGTCATCCCACGAAATAAGAACAAATAAGTATTCGTATCTCCTGGAGAATTCCATGTTTCAGCGTTGAAAGAAAATTAAATTAATCTTAAATATGAGTTTGCCAAATATGACAGTGTATATCGTTTTGTATCTGCAATAGTCGAACAAGTGTATTTGTTGGTTTCTGGTAGGCGATAAATATGTGCAAATCTGCGAAAACAAGATCCACTCCGAACATATCAAATAGGACCAACAAACGGCAAAAACTAGCCTTCATTCAGGTATTGTTTATAGAATCTGACTATTTTTAACTTCCCAGTATATGGGAAGTTCTTGCAATCGCCTCGAAAATCGAAATTGAAGTTTTCAACTTTTCTTTACGTTTTGAGGTCTTTAGAGTATATATAAAATGTTTTTAGAAAGAAGTATGTATGTGTGTGTGTGTATGTACGTACGTACGTACGTACGTGCGTTCGCTGCCAGTTTTTCTACGAGCATAACTCTCGTAAACAAAGTTGTATCGACTTCGTTGAGATGTCAATCGAAGCGTCTTTGTAATCTTAAGAGCTGATTAGTTTTTGGGACACTTCGGTCGGGGGGGAACCAAACCACGAACCAAACATGCGATTTTCATGATTAAGATGTCAATTGACGGGTATTAACATTTATGTGATTCTATCAAGTTTTTAAAAAAATTCTTGGAGCCGGTTTAATTTAAAAAAAAAAATTTTAACCTGATTTTCAAACCTAAGTAATCAATGTTTATATAATTTATATACTCCAAATAGTTTTTGTGTAAAAACCAGCAAAAGTTTTTTTCATGATTACAAAAAAAAATAAATAAAAAATAAAAAATCATTAAACGTTCAAGGTCATTTACGTCATTCATTATATCTCGAGAACCAAATATAATCTTTCGATTATTAAGGTGTCAATCAACGCGTATCAACATCTTGATGATGTTTTTATATTTTAAAAAAATCGTCAAAGCGATTTTTTTGATTTATTCATATTTTTTGGAAAAGAATTTTTTTTTTTCAAAAAAAAATTCATTTTTAACCTGATTTGCACATCGTAATAGTGAATGTTTATAGAATTTATAAACCTTTATCAATTTTTGTAGAGAAACCATCAAAAACTTTTCTCATGATTACAAAAAAAAAATCATTCAGTCACCATGTAAAAAGGGTTCATTCGAATCATTATACCTTAAATCTCTTATTCTAAAGACATTGTTGTAAAGTCAATCAAAGTTTATTAATATTTTCAAAATTTGAGCAGATTTTTTATAGTCTTCACAGCACCATGTTTTAAGTTTAATGAAAAAACTTTGAAACCTGTCCCCCCTCCGATTGATCCGCGTGAATCATCAGTCAAACCAATGCACCGAAATTCTTACGTAATCAATTGACGCTCGCGTAGATTTTACGATTAATATTAAGTCATTCCAATAACTTTTATGAGGTACATTTTTATTATTTGAAGAAGTATTATTTCCATAACTATTATTGTGTTTAATATTTTTAATATCTATGTAGATATTACTGGGAAGTTGACCGTGTGGACCTCATGGGTCGCACCTCACGGCTTGTTTTTAAAAATTTTTGTAGAAAAAGAATAGATAAATGAATCATTTGACTAGGCGTTTTATTCCATCTAAATAAACTCACTATCTTCCAAATAAATGAATTATAATAGCGCATGGTTCACGCGCAACAGGACAAATTTTTGGCGGGATACACAGAACGCAAAAAGCTTTCGATTTTTCAATGGCGTCTACATTGGAAAAGAAACTTCCATCTTAATTTTTAACTTCCCAGTATATGGGAAATTCTTGTAATCACCTCGAAAATCGCAATTGAAATTTTCAACATTTCTTTACGTTTTGAGGTCTAGTAGGTCTAGAGTATATATAAAGTGTTTTTAAAAAGGGAGATGTATATGTGTGTGTGTGCTCGTACGTACGTTCGTGAATACTTTTTTCTACGAGCATAACTCACGTAAACTAAGTCGTATCGACTTTGTTAAGGTGTAAATCGAAGCGTCTTTGCAATTTTAAGAGCTGATTAGTTTTTGGGAAACTTTGGTCGGCGGGGTGGGGTTGCTGTTTTGCCCGGTTGAAGGTCATTTCTGTCATGCGTTATATCTCGCGAGCCAAACATACGATTTCCTTGTACGAAGTGTCGCGTATTGACATTTATGTGATTCAATCAAGTTTTTAAAAAAGATCTTGGAGCGGTTTTTTAATTTTTTTAAAAATGTGCAAAAAATTAGGTTTTTTTCAAAAACAATAAATTTTTAAGCTTATTTTTAAGTCGAACTAATCAATGTTTATGTAATTCATATACTCCAAACAGTTATTCTGAAAATGTCATCAAAATTTTTTCTCATGATTACAAGAAACATTAAATAAAATATAAAAAATCATTAACAGTTATCAACATCATCAAAGCCATATTTGTCATGCGTTATATCTCGCGAACCAAACACTCGATTTGCATTAATAAGGTGTCAATCAACGCATATTAACATTTTCGTGAATTTGTCAAATTTTGAAAAACATCGTTGAAGCCATTTTTTAATTTAAAAAAAAAAGTGCAAAAATTTGGTTTTTTTTTTATAAACAATAATTTTTAAACCTGATTCACGGAGCATAGTAATCAATTTTTATAAAATTTATATACGCCAAGCTGTGATTGTAAAAACATCATCAAAGCTTTCTCTCATGATTACGAAAAACATTTAAATAAAAAATAAAAAATCATTAACAGTCATCATGATCTCATTTCTGTCATTAATTATATCTCGCGAACTAGATACAGAATTTGCATCATTAAGGTGTCAATTGACGTGTAATAACATCTTTATGATTTTTTTAACATTATAAAGATCCGTTTCATCGGTTTTTTAATTTAATAGAAAAAAATGAGAAAACTTAGGGTTTTTTTCATAAAAAATATTTTTTTAACCTGATTTGCACAACACAATAATAAATGTTTATAAAATTTATACATTCTTATCAGTTTTTGAAAAAAAAATCGGCAAAACTTTTTTCCATGATTATGGATAAAAACTAAATTAAAAATAAAAAATCATTCAAAGGTTTTATGTATGGATGGTTCATACGAATGATATTACTTCATATCTTTTATTCTAAATAAATTGTTGTAATTTCAATCAAAGTTTGAAAATATTTGCATAATATGAGCAGATTTTTAATAGTTTTTACAATCATTTAATTAAACAAACTGCTTAAATTTTCAAAATCATCAAAATTTTAATCAAATTTGCATTTGTGGTAATCAACGCTTTGAATGGTAAAATGCTTTGTAGTCAATACTTTGCAAGACCAAATGCCTCAAAAGTTTTCATCAAATAAAAACTATTAGTTTTTAGTAGATTCATTCTTCAGTAATTGTAAGATTTCACTCCATCATCATTTGTAAAACATTTTACTTTTTACATGCAATTCAACCTAGTTTTGACTGCATATTCAAAATTTATCAATAGAATGTATAAAGTAAGTATTAATCACATTGATGTAAAATCGTGAAAAAAAATTCAGTGATTATGCTGAACTCATGGCAATTTTGAACGCAACTATTCAAAATGGTCATCACGCGACAAAATTTCTTCAATGAGAGTAATAACAAAAACTGCATTCATTTTTGCTAGTGCTCGTTTGTCCTTCAAGCAACGATATGAAAATAACAAATAACGTAAAAAAGGCTCCCGCCGATTGATTTGCGTGAATATTCAATCAAATCAATCTGTCCCCATCGACCAAAAACCTTACTTAATCAATGGACCCTCCCGTAGTTGATATGATTAATATTAACTCATTCCTGTTACTGCTATGAATGCCTCTCATTATTAATATTTAAAGGAATACTCGTATTATTTTCAAAATTATTATTGTGTTTAATGTTTTTAATGTTTATCAAGATATTACTGGGAAGTTGACCGTGTGGACCTCAAGGGTCGCACTTCGCGGCTTGTTTAATCCTGATTTTGCTAGCGTTGACTGCTTATTTTCTATTAATTATACTCAAGAAATGTAACTGAAACATTATTCGACCATGAATGCTTCTGGGGATAGATCACGCGAAGATGATTCTGAATTTGAAACATGTATTGGTAATTTTTTGGTCAACAAGGGTTGACTAGTGCCAGAAAGCTCTCACCTTCTTTTGAACGATGCGAGCAACGAACAACAGTCAGCAAACAATGCAGAGCATGTATCAACTTAATCAACTTCTCAATATTACCTTCGAGCAAGAAGATAAAATGTAACGCCTAAAATCAGATTTTATCCAACACCTAAACATGGCATTTATTATTTTATTCGACTAGAGACATTTTGCGGTGGTGATTGATGATATTTCCACCGCATAATCTAAAGGGAAACATGTAAATGTCGTGTCATTTCTTTCAAAATCCGTTGCTCATTTCCTCTGCCGACCTTATTTTAGGCTTCGTGTTTGACCAAATGTTTCTCCACGAGCAGAATTTTACATCCTTGCGTTCCCGGTTATCGATAATTTCGTAATAGGCTATGAACGCCGTGTTGCGTGACAAATAAACATAATCTTGATAAGCACAAACGCCGCGAGTAAGGACTCTGCAAAGATGGTAGGGAAGTTAGGTCTTTCTTGCAAAGTTAAATACTAAGAAGGACTTTTAATACACCTATTATGACCAAAACGCAGAAAGTACGTTTCCACGAGCTGTGAGCACAACCGTGAAAAATGACTGTAAAACATTCCCTACTACAGCAGACTTCATTGGTAGGCATCTCGTTGTCCTTTAGCTGTGCGCAGCTTTCGGCTAAAAACTAGAGAATTTATTATCATGCTTTTCAGCAGTTTCGGGCAGGCATACTTGCAAAAGGCAATTTTTGCTTTCGCGGTCATTAACATCCATAATATGCGAAAGACGCCTGAAAAAACCAGCTTAGAGACGCTATTCGGATTTATGAGCCCTACACTCCTTGCTCACTCTCTGATTTTAAGAGCAACATCCATTTGTGTTTTACTTTTAATGAAATAAGGACCTGCTTAACGAGTGTGACTGCTTCGCAACAGATGCTGGTAAATTGATTTTCTGCGAAACGGAGAAAACTAATTACGGGTTGGAGGAATCGGGGCGCAAGCATTTAGCATTTGTTGGGCGCATTTCAAGCTACGAAGGGAATTTTTGTCTAGAAACTCTCATCATAATTACCTCCTCTACGAATTTCAAAGGAACTTTACAAATGACGAGACATGCCGTTTTCGTTGAGGCTTTCAAACATTCTGAAAAGTATTTTTTTAGGAAAAGGTAAGGAAATTCACTGGTTACAGTTGAATTTCGACTTACAGTAAAATATTGTTGCCAATTTCTGGTTGGTTCGGTCGAGCAGGATAAGCGATTTTATATATAGCAGCTTGTTTAATTTACTCTAGAGTCAATTTGGGTAAATCCGAAAAATCTGGAAAAGATTGTAAATTTATTTTCAAAGATTTTTGCCTGTAAGCATTTGCAAGCGGAATATTTCTCAAACTCGGTTTGGTGTGTATCATTGAGTATTTAAAATTCCAAAAAAAATATTTCTTTACGTTGACGATTTCTGTGTATTTATTTTTACTTTTGTATATTATGGGATACTTGTTCTAATTTTAAAGTAACAAATGATAAATTTTCGGTATGTTGTTCTATGAAGAAAGTTCTACATATGTTTTATATCTAGACCATTGGTCAACAACCAAGGAATTTATTTAGCTATGCTATGCGACATGTTGTTTAAAATATGAAGAGTGGCAATTTCTTCTGCAGAGTTTGTGTGTGTTTGATGCAGTGATAGACATCCAAAAATACCAATTCAATTTTGTCCTAGGACAAAATATCTCCTATAATGCTTCAAGCTAGAACAAAGTTAAACAAGCCGCGAGGTGCGACCCTTGAGGTCCACACGGTCAACTTCCCAGTAATATCTACATAAACATCAACAACATTAAACACAATAATAATTTTGAAAATAATACTACTTTAAGTAATAACAACGAGAGATTTTCATAGCAGTAACAGGAATGAGTTAATATGAATCAAATCGTCTACGGGAGGGTCCATTGATGACGTAAGGTTTTTGGTCGATAAGGACAGATTGAATATTCACGCGGATCAATCGATGGGGGCCTTTTTGGTCTTGAAAATTTTTGTATATGCAGTCAAAATAGCAAAATAGGTTCAATTGCATGTAAAAAGTAAAATGTATTACAAATGATGATGGTTATTGAAATCTTACGATTACTAAAGAATCAATCTACTAAAAACTACAATTTTTTATTCGATGAAAGCTTTTTAAAGCATATGATCTTGCAAAGTATTGACTACAAAACATTTGACCATTCAAAGCGTTGATACCGCAAATGCAAATTTGATTGAAATTTTGTTGGTTTTCAAAATTTAAGCAGTTTTTTTTAATTAAAAGACTATAAAAACTATTAAAAATCTGCTTAAATAATATAAAATATTTTAAAACTTTGATTGAATTTACAACAATTTTTTAGAATAAAAGCTTTATATCTTTTAATTTAGTTTTTTTCATAATCATGGAAGAAAATTTTGCTGGTTTCTCTTCAAAAACTGATAAGAATGTCTAAATTTTATAAACTGGTATCACTGTGCTGTGCAAATCAGGTTAAAAAAAAAATTTTTTATAAAAAAAACATAATTTTTCGCATTTTCTTCTATTAAATTAAAAAAACGGCTGTAACGAATTTTAATAATGTTAAAAACTTCACAAAGCTGTGAATACACGTCAACTGACACCACAATGATACAAATATTATATCTGGTTCGTGAGATTTAGTGAATGACAAAAATGACCTTAAAAAACATAATGACTTTTATTGATTTTTTATTTTTAATTTAATTTTTTACGTAATCATGAGAAAAAGTTTTGATGACGTTTCTACGAACATTCCTTGAAGTATAGAAATTTTATAAACATTGATTACTACATTACGCAAATCAGGTTAAAAATTTATTGTTTATGAAAAAAACCTAATTTTTTGCACTTTTTTCTTAAATTGAAAAACGGCTGCAACGATTTTTTTAAAAATTCGACAGATTCATTGAAATGTTAATACGCGTACATTGACACCTTAACGATGCAAATCGTATGTTTGGTTCGCGAGATATAACGCATGACGGAAATGACCTTGAAGATCTTGATGACTGTTAATGATTTCTTGTTTTTTATTTGATTTTTTTTGTAATCATAAGAAAAAAATTTGATGCCATTTTTTATAAAACTGTTTGGAGTATATAAACTATATTTACTTTACGTGAGTTATGCTCGTAGAAAAAAATGTCCACGAACGTACAGACGTACGTAAGTACACACACACACACATACATCTCCCTTTCTAAAAACACTTTAAATATACTCTATAGACCTCAAAATGTAAAGAAATTTTGAAAATTTCAATTTCGATCTTCGAGGCGATTACAAGAACTTCCCATATACTGGGAAGTTAACAATACAAAAGCTTCTAAATGTTCATCACCACCAAAAATCTGAGATGAACTAATCTCCTTCATGGTCAATTACTTTCGAAAATCTCAGACCACGGCATGCAAACCTACGGTTTTAAATACCTGTTGCTGCTGCTCAATTATTTAGGTCGTGTTTCAAAGCATACTGCAGCTTCATGATTCCATGTCTCTATCAAATGCAAAACATCGAATAAACTCCATTGCAATTTTCTGCAGCAAAATGATTTCATAATGCAGTTGCAATCAGTTCCAATGTAACAGCAAATGCAAATTTGCTTCCATGAGCCTAGTCTCTGTTAACAACCCCATTTGAGCACCAATCCTGATTTCTGCAGCGAAATTCTCCTCCTTCTCCACCTCTTTTTTATCCTTGTCAGTATACGAAAGCTTCCAACCCACTGCGCTTGGTGAACCTGGGACCGAGTTCCTTTTCAAACTGAACATAACGAACACTCACTAATGGCTACATTCTTCAACAGGTTGCCCACCGACGTCCACGCTCTTGCATGAACACAGATATTAGCTACACGGTTGGCTCCCCCATCATGAATTCCTTTGGAGTACCTGTCGCGTCGCCCACAAAAAAGCACATTTTGCGAAAACGGCAGAAGGATTCAACGAATCAACATGTGCATTAAATTGACAATCAAGACAATGACTGAGAATTACAAAAAGAATCTCTGCTTCTGGGCAAGGAATTTATTTACTCTGAAATAGAATATTTTTGGATACTATGCTTTGATGGTCGATGCGACACGCAAAAAGGAGTAGGCAGAATGGACCTCGAAAGTGATAATGAGCGACAATCAATAGAGATCAACATCACGGCAATCTATGGTACACTTCAGACGACTGACGATGGGGATCTGACGGCTCCACCCTCCACTTCAGACATATTTCTCGCCAATCAAACCAGCAAAGTGGCCTTCGATCTCGAGGACGCCACGAATCTACAAGATATCCCTTTGAATGAATTGGATACTTTGGGAGCGCTGTCTGCGGTTCTGGTAGTGAAGTGTTTCGTCATCGGGTTCATCATATTGGCTGCAATCTTTGGCAACATGCTCGTGATTGTTTCCGTCATGAGACATCGTAAACTAAGGTAAGATACAACCTTGTAAATACATTAGCTTTTTCGAGCCAACGATTTGATAATTAACGTCCGTTTTGATGCAAATTGACTGAAATTTTTTTTTGGAAATTTGATGGATCTCAAATTATCGTCTCTTTCTAGGGGCACAAATATAATCCATGAAAGTTTCATGAAACTGCAGAGCTAATATCTTAAAAGAACCTAATTTAACGAAGTTAATCTAATATTCAAAAAAGGATAATGTGCTACGAATGACAGTTGAAAGCCCAATTTCGTCTATATTAAATGTTTTGGATTCTTTTCGCATCATATTATCCCACAAGCCACAACAGCTTATTTCCAGCCCAACAGAATGTTTTATCACAGCCATTACTACAAAACTCTTGACCTATTTGATCACTACTGCTCTCTTTTGTGAACGAAAACTTTCCTTAACGATAAAGTAATATAATCAACCGTAGAAAAATGATGAAAACAGACGCTCATTTACTTACCATTTTGAATATCATTAACTCTTTTAATAAATTCACACAGTGTTCGTTAAACTTGAGCAAATCGTGTTTTTTTTTCAAAACACGTGGTATTTTAATGGAATATGTACGTATTTTTGAATAATTTTGGAACAAATCAAACTTAAAAATGCGGATGTAAAGTTACAACAATTGTAAAACCTCTCTTTTTAATCAAATCGATGCAATACAAAATTGGAAGGATTCGATTTTATATTTCATCCAGTTACTCCACTCACATCCAGCAGCGCATGAGAAAACAAACATGCAAGTATCGGTTTTCGGTAATCAGGCACAAGGGTGACTGTATCTCAGGTGATGAGATTCGTGGAATAAACTCGAGAAATAATCCACGACACAAACCACCAACCTGAGCTGGTCTGCCTGCAGTCGCCGCACCTCTTGTTTTTGAGGTACCAAACCCAAATTTGTGTGAGTGACTAAACTGAGTTCGTGGCTTTGTCCCCGCGACAAAATGTCCATGATATCAATCTTGTTGACATTGTTGACTTCTTGTCGCGAATTTCGTACATCGTTAATATCCTCATTTCATTGCAGTTTTCCTTCATTTTCATATCAACGTAAACGTTTACAGGCGATTTCAGTATCTGAAAGTGGCTTTATCTTTAAAAAAACCTTTATCGCATCTAAATTGGCTGATGTATTTGGTCTTCACACATCGATTCTATAATCAATTGAAATTTTAACTTTCTAGCTGCAGTTCGGGTGATATAAGATAGCTAAGATGCGCGGGAGATAAGTGAGCGCATTGGCGATTGGCTAGCTCTGGTGTGACGTAAGCATCTTAAATCAGTCGTGTTTTGTTAACTATTTGTGCCGACACGTGCTCGCAAAAAAAATTAAGAATTTGCATACAAATTGATTGTTGCAGATAAAGTTAAAGATTTTGATCAGTTTCGATCTAATTTTATGACCATTTGAAAGTAGTGTTGCTCAGAAAAGTTGATAAATATTCAATGAATCGTTGATTAAAAACATATTTCACATAACATTAACAATCGAAATATTTTCGAGATTTCATAAGAGTTGACGTTAGCATATCAATCTCTTTTTTACGGGATAGAACATGAGATGGCGCACTGATTGGGTGTTCAAGATGGCGCGTGCCAATTTACAATATATACAATATATTTCAAGGTTTAAGATTTCGACGGTTTTCCAATTGTTTCTGAATTTTTCAATTGCAAAATGTTAAGGCGCAAACGAAAAAGTGAGAAACAAACATGGGCACCTTCCGTACCTGAAGAACCACGCAAAACTCGTTGACCAAAAAAATGTGAAAGATCGCAAAATCTTCAGGAATGCTGGAATCTACAGTATGCAAACTCCTTATTGACATTCTCCATATTTGATTGATATAGAGCATTTTAACTCACACCCAATGGAAATTTTTAGCTGGAAATTACTTTGTTTTTTCAGGAATACATAATTCTCGGTGAATCAAGAAAAAAATTACATCAAATTTCTTACTTTCCCATAAAAATGTTAAAATTTCATTATCGACGCTAGCAAAATCCGTATTCACCCTCTCTAAAAGGTTCCCGGAAAAATGAACATAAAGTTTTTCCTGGAATGGCCAATTGGTACATTAGCCAGCTTTGAGTTTACAGAGTGTTATCTAGTTAATCGACTATTTTCGAGTGTGAGCGGGAAAACTAGACAATGGGACGAAAATCGAATGAATTTTCCAACGATCTACGGAAATTAATAATAGATTTACATAAAAATGGCAAATACATACGGAAAATTGGGGAAATAATATCAAGAAGCAAATCGACGATGAAACACATTGTTGACAAGTATAAAAATTTCGGACAAATCGTAAAGAAACGGCGAAATGAAAACCGGTCAGTTTTAACAAGAAGGCATTTGTCTCTTTTGCGAATGCAATTTCGGAAGGATCCGAGGGTGAGTGCGGTCCAACGGACAGGATTGTTAGAAATATATAGTGACATTAAAGTTACTCCACAAACTGCTCGAAATTACATAAGGAAACTTGGATTTTGTAGTAGGGTTGCTTTAAAAAAACCATTTGTCAGCAAAGTCAATGGGCAAAAACGCATAATAGTCCAGTCATTTAAGGTTTTATCTGCGGAGAAATTCCTAGTGAGCTGAATTTTTGTATACACCTTTATAACGGCGTTGTAGTGAAGATGTGAAAAATCGACATTGATATCGTGCCGGCTAAACAAGTTATAAAGGTCAAAAGTCACGAAAATCAGTTTTTCGCAAATATCTCGCGACCTATTGCGCGAACATCAATAGAGGTCCGTATGAAAATTGTTGGGCGTAAAATTATCTACGAAAAATTCTTCATGCATTTTTCTGTCAAATTAACCGTTTTCGGAGTAGCGATCGTTTCCTCACCACCTTCGAGGTAAAATGCAAGGCGCGTTTTTTTTAAATGGTTTCCCCTGTAGGCATAATCCATGATATGTAATAAGAGTTTTTTTTATTTAAGAGTGAATAATTTTTTATTTGAATACTGAAAAATAGAGAAAAAATAAACTTTAGTATATATTTTTTTTTGTCATTCGAGTGGACTTATTTCTATATTTAAATCGCCATCTTCATCATATTCATCATTGATATACTCTGCGTTTAAGTATGATTGGCCACGGCAATGTCCACAAAAAATTGGAGAGACATTTATCATGATACTTAGCTTCGACAGATACTAAGTCATACTCAAAATTCACACGCTCCTTTACACTTCTTCCATATTTATCACCGCGCTATGACTGTGTCTTTAAATGTAAGAGTACTCACTTCTCTAATAACGCGTCTGTATTTTCTTTCTCTTTTTCTCTCAATTGCTTCACTCGCTTCTTCTCCACAAAACAAACATAATTGTTTGAAACCAAAAGAGCTGATTCTTTTCTTACGCGGAGATATTGATGTACTCGGTTCTTCTTGGCATCGTATAAAAGCCGCAATATTCAAATTGTTCGTATAATTTTTACGGCAATTACTATGAACATTCACAAAAGTCACTGTATTTAAATATCCAATATTACCATCACCTCTAGCGATACTAGCATTTTTTAATGTTTGTAGACTACGCCTAACTTCTACTACATCACCATTCGATAACAATTCATTGCATATAAAACATGTATCAATCATTATGAAAACTGTTCAAGTGCATGAAACTACTAAAATAACGTCTTTAATACTCAAGAAGTAATTTTCAACTGACCTAAACACAGTCCAACAGGCAGTAGCATGTAGAAATGGGTGGGTCTCGGAACAATAAAATACGAAACATCTGCCAGTGGCGGTCGTTTGTAAATATAAAGTAGATTTTACTAAGTTCGCAAACCTTTATAATATAAGCATATTTTTCACAAAACGCCCAAGGATTAGATAGAAGTTTTGAAGACACTTACAAACATGAATAAAAAGCAATAGAGCTTACACCTTGGTGTACGGTATACAATACCGTATGTGAGTGCATTCTAGTTGCTTTCTCAGCGCTCTACTCCGAAAACGGTTAATTTGACAGGAAAATACATGAGGCATTTTTTGTAGATAATTTCACGAACAACAATTTTCATACGGACCTCTATTGATCTTCGAGCAATAGGTCGCGAGATATTTGCGAAAAACTGATTTTCGTGACCTTTTGACCTTTATAACTTGTTCAGCCAGCACGATATCAATGTCTATTTTTCACATCTTCATTACAACGCCGTAATAAAGGTGTATACAAAAATTCAGCTCACTAGGAATTTTTCCGCAGATTGGGGTTTAAAATGCCTAAAATGACTGGGCTATAATACTTTCTAAGGACTGTAAGTTTTAGAAGCGTGTAATTTTTTCGGTGCGTGAGAGTTTGGCGTGAGCAAAATAGAAGCCTTGCTATGCATAACTTGCTACCCACATTCTAACATGGTGGAGGTTCATTAATGGTTTGAGGTTGGTTTAATGCTAGAAGTAATGGAAATTTGCATTTTATCGATGGAATAATTGATTCAAAGATGTACATCGATATTTTGAAGGCAAGCCTTGTGCAAAGTGCGAAGAAATTAGGATGCAAACGGGATTATATCTTCAAACAGGATAATGACACCAAGGCTTTAAATACAAGTCTCTGGATATTATATAACTGTCGGAATTATATTAAAACCCCACAAAGTCCAACAAAGTAAAAGTCCTGACATAAAACCGATTCAGAATTTAGGGTCAATTATTAGAAAGAATTTGCGACATAATGACATTCGAAACATTCAAGGGTTAAAACAGGCTCGTTGAGAAGAATGTCATAATATTTCATTAAATTTAACTACAAGACTAGTGAAATTGAAGCCAAAAATGTTTAAAGCTATTTTAAAAGGACTACCCAACTAAATACTAAAGAGTAAGATAAAGCCATTTTTATCAGTTTATTAACGGGGTGCGAATACGGATTTTGCTTGCTTTTAAATCAAGTATTATTGTTTATGTTCAGACATAAGCAATGTTTATTTTCTTTTGTGTTTAATATTATTGGTTATATTGTGTTTCTAAAGTTTAGAATTTTTATTCACATTGGAGGGGTGCGAATACGGGTTTTTACGTACTGTACATTGAGGAGGTTATTGCAATAAACTATACAGTTACTCACATAATTAGACGTATACGCATATAAAAATTACTAATTGCTAAATAATCCAACTTGCAGTTTCGTTTAATAGAAGTTATTTTATTGTTACAAAAGAGTAACATTATAGTCAACATATAAATTAATTTCCAATGTAATGTTTCATGTAAAAAGGGTTTTAATCAAAAACAAGACAATTTTAAATTTGCTTTGCACAATTGAGCTTATTGAATTAAAATATTTCAGTATGAAAATGTTATTAATATTTTGTTGCATATCCTTTGGCTGCTATAACTGCTTCTAAAGATCGGTCCACTAATTTTTTGTAAATCCTGGTTTAATCTTTTCCCACTCTACTTCAAGTTTTTCTTACAATTGATTTTTATTGGAAGTATTACGTTTTATCAACTGAAACTTGAGCTCATGCTCTCAGTTGGGTTACGGTTAGAGACTGGGGAGCGTTGTACAACAACCTTTCTTTAACTACAACTACGGGTTATTATCGAGCTGAAAGTAATATACTGGGGCGGTTTGTAATTTCTCTGCAGAGCACTTCAAATTTGTTTGCAGGGTATCTAAATATTTCGTTTTATCCATGACAGTGTCGATAAACTCCAGTTTTCCAAATCCATTAGTTGCCATAGCGGCCCATACCACGACCGAACCTCCGACATGCTTCACAGTTGGGCATATGTCTTTCTTATTTAGCTCCGTATTTGGTTTTCTCGAAACGATTTCCATACCATCATAACCGAATCAGTTGATTTTTATTTCGTCTGAAAACATAACATTATTCTACAAGCTGTCGGGAAAACTTACATGGGTTTTTCCGAATTCCAATGGTTTCAGTTTTTTTTTCGAAATAAACACTTCACATGACAAGCTGGGCACACTGGTTTTCGGATTCTCCTTAATTCCGCGTATGATAAACCGGTTGTCTCTTAGGGATAATTTTTTTTCTACCTCTCCCTGCTTTGTTTTTTAGTATGCCTGTACCTGTTTATACTTATTTATAATTTTTTCGACTGTGGAATAGGTTTTTTCCACTATTCTTCCTATTTCGCGTAAACAGTTTTCGTGAGAATATAATTTAAGAACTATTTGCCGTGTAGAAAAGTCAGTTTCTTTTCTAAGCATTATCGTAACAATTTGTTCAACTGTAAACAAAAAAAAACACTCAATAAGCCACTGTGATATTTCGCGAAACTAAGTAACATCATACATTTTATTAACTGTACGCTCAATTTTGTGAGGGTAAAATTGTGCATATTTGTGTTTGTTGCGTTAAAAAGTTTATTTAAATGTAACTTCCACATAATATTAAGATTCATATCGTAGAAAATGTTTTTCTTTTTGATATAGAAATTATTAACTTCCCAGTATATGGGAAGTTCTTGTAATCGCCTCGAAAATCGAAATTGAAATTTTCAACATTTCTTTACGTTTTGAGGTCTTACGAGTATATTTTAAGTGTTTTTAGAAAGAAGTATGTGTGTGTGTGTGTGTATGTACGTACGTCCGTACGTACGTATGTGCGTTCGTGGACAGTTTTTTCTACGAGCATAACGCACGTAAGCAAAGTCCTATCGACTTTGTTGAGGTGTCAATCGAAGCGTCTTTGCAATCTTAAGAGCTGATTACTTTTTGGGACACTTCGGTCAAGGGGGTTTGTTGTTTTGCCCGTTTGAAGGTAATTTCTGTCATGCGTTATATTTCCCGAACCAGACATGCGATTTTCATCACTAAGGTGTCAATCGACGCGTATTAACATTTATGTGATTCTATCAAGTTTTTAAAAAAAATCATGGAGGCGTTTTTTAATTTTTTTGAAAAAAGTGCAAAAAATTAGGTTTTTTTTCATAAACAGTAAATTTTTAACCTGATTTTCGAAACACAGTAATCAATATTTATAAAATTTATATACTTCAAGCAGCGTTTGTAAAAACATCATCAAAACTTTTTCTCATGATATTTTTGTAATGTTTTTATATTTAAAAAAATCGTTGGAGGCGTTTTTTAATTTAACAAAAAAAAATGCAAAAATTTAGGATTTTTTCATAAAAAATAAATTGTTAACCAGATATGCACAACACGGAAATAAATGTTTATAAAATTTATAAATCCTTATCAATTTTTGGGGTCAAACCAGTCAAATCCTTTTCCATGATGTTTAAAAAAATTAAATTAAAAATAAAAAGTCGCCATGTAAAAAGTGTTCATATGAATGATTTTACCCGACTACTCTTATTCTGAAGACATTGTTGTTAAGCCAATCACAGTTTATTAATATTTGCATAATTTAAGCAGATTTTTAATAGTCTTCATAGCACCGTGTTTTAATTTTTATATCAAAACTGCTTAAATTTTGAAAATCAAAAAAAATTAATCAAATTGGCATTTGTGGCAATGAACGCTTCAAATGGTAAAATGTTTCGTAGTCAATACTTTGCTAGATCATATGCTATAAAAAAAGCTTCCATCAATATGAAAATAACAAATAACGTAGAACCCCGCCCCCCCCCCATTGATCCGCGTGAATATTCAATCAAATCAATCTGTCCCCATCGACCAAAAACCTTACGTAATCAATTGACGCTCCCGTAGATGATACGATTAACATTAAGTCATTCCAGTTACTATTATGAGAGGTACATTATTATTATTTAAAGTAGTATTATTTTCATAATTATTATTTTGTTTAGTATTTTTAATATTTATGTAAATATTACTGGGAAGTTGACCGTGTGGACCTCAAGGGTCGCACCTCGCGGCTTGTTTCTTTTTTGAAATCTAAGTGCAATTTGAATTATTCAAGTTGTAGTTATTCATGCATGGGTGTACACGCAATTATGTGAGCAGCTGTATGTCTAACTAAACTTGATAGATACGACACCAAGGTATATAAACTAGACATGGTAACATCTTCCCGATTTCCAAATGCGTTCACTTCTGCGCATGTACGTCACAGAAGCCAGAAGTCGCCGAAAAGTGCCCAGTAGGAATAGCATCAACACCTTTTGGAAAACATGTTCCGCCCAGTAGGAAAGGGAGAATGGCAAGTGATGTTGGAAATAAGCTTTATTGTTGCTGCTATTGCACCCACGCACCGAACAAGTCACGATCGTCACTTCACTTGTCTTCCGTTTACAAGTTTGCCACGCAATGCACCGACTATCCGCCGCCGATTTCCGCCATTTATACATTTTGAATTGTGGCGCCTCGTTTTCTTTCGCCTTGCCAGATGTGCACCCTATGTTTTGTTCATTTGGCAGCCCGAATTTTTTGGGCAAAATGGCGCACGAAAAGCCCCCTGTGCGAGCGAGATAGTAGAAAAGCTGCGCATGGGTTTACCTCCTGTAGTTTATATACCTTGATACGACACTACCTTCTCAACAGATGAAGGTTTTTTTGATAATTTGGCGACTCTAGATACAATGTTTTTTGATATGACCACCAACGATTTAAGGTACTAGTACACATTAGAAGGCCAAAAATATCGAATTTTTATGAATGTTTTTCTCAGCTCCTTCATTGAATATGAACATGTAACCTTCTCTGAACAATACATCTATCTTTTGAGAATACAAAGACATTTTTTTTGTCAAATTTTTATTAAAGAGCTATTATTTAGAGGGCGCCAAAGTTGACACCTCGAAAAGTAACCCATCGCATGGCAGACAGTTAATCTCAAAACTCGCAAGTCTGAAACAGAAAACTCACAAAAAGGTTTAAAGACTGTGGTTTCTTAGGAGACAATTCACCACCATTTATGAAAAAAATAAAAAAACAATTGCGGAGCTTTGAATTTTTTTCGTCTCTTGCACGCCAAAATTTAGTTTCAAATTTTTGGTCTAATTGAGGTGAATTGTCTTGCGGAATATGTTAATAAATAAAACACACTAAGCTTTATTAGGTGAGTAGGTGCGGAGATTAACTAGGGCCCATTTGAAAAAACGGCATTTCGAGAAAATCGCGTTTAAACTTTGGCTTCGTTTTTTAAGTATCTTTTCTGTACGTCAGAATAAATAATGAAACGTGTAAGAAAAGAAACGGTATTTAAGAAAGTGGGGATACACAATCGACGCGAACGCACTAAAACCGTTTTATATTATTCTTACGTTCAAATTTTTTACGGTCATTGTTGAAGGTGCGACGAGTTGAAAAATGCAAAATAGATATTTTGAAACTTTTGTTGTGTAGTAGTGCCATAAGGACACTTGTTTATGATTTGCCCAAAAAAGCTATAGTCCGCACCGATTCAATCGAAAAACAGAGACTCCGGGTGAAAAATGGCCACGTGGTTTTTAACTTCCCAGTATGTGGGAAGTTCTTGTAATCGCCTCGAAAATCGAAATTGAAATTTTCAACATAACTTCACGTTTTGAGGTCTTTAGAGTATATTTTAAGTGTTTTAAGTATGTATATGTGTGTGTATGTACGTACGTGCGTTCGCGGACAGTTTTTCTACGAACAAAACTCACGTAAACAAAGTTGTATCGACTTCTTTAAGCTGTCAATCGAAGCGTCTTTGCAATGTTAAGAGCTGATTAGTTTTTGGAAAACTTCGAGCGGAGAAGGTTTGCTGTTTTGACCCCTTGACGGTCATATTCGACATGCGTTATATCTCGCGAACCAAATATACGATTTGCATCATTAAGATGTCAATCGAAGCGTTTTAACATTTTTGTGAATTTGCCATATTTTGAAAAAATCGTTGAAGCCATTTTTTAATCAAAAAAAATAGTTCAAGAAAATAGTTTTTTTTCATAAACAATAAATTTTTAGCCTGATTTGCGAAACGAAGTAATCAATATTTATAAAATTTACATAATCCAAATATTTTTTTAAAAAAAATCTGCAACATTTTTTCTAATGATTATGAAAAAAAAAAAATAAAAAATAAAAATTATTAAGTCATCATGGCATTCAAGGTCATTCATGTCGTTCACTATATCTCGCGAACAAAATATAATACTTGCATCACTGAGATGTCAATCGACGCGTCTTATTATTTTTATGATGTCTTTACGTTTCTAAAAAATCTTTGGAGCCGTTTTTTATTTAAAAAATAAATTGCGCAAATTCGGGTTTTTTCATAAGAAATAAATTTTTGACTTCATTTGCACTACACAGTAAGAAATGTTTATAAAATTTATAAATTCTCATCAGTTTTTAAAAAGAAACCAGCAAACCCTTTTTCCATGATTACAAAAAACATTGAATTAAAAATAGAAAAATAATTCAAAGTCACCATGTATAAAGTGTTCATGCGGACGATATTACCTGATTACACTTATTCTAATGGCATTGATGTTGAATCAATCAAAGTTAAATTATATTTGCGTAATTTGAGCAGATTTTTAATAGGTGTTTTAGTACCGTGTTATAATTTTAATAAAAAAAAGGGGAGTGGATTGGTTTGATTGAATATTCACGCAGATCAATCGGGGGCAGGCTACAAAGCCTTTTTTTACGTTATTTGTTATTTTCACATCGATGCTTGAAGGACATAAGAGCACTAGCAAAAACTAATGCTGTTTTTGTTATCCCGCCCACTGAAGTGATTTTCTCGCGAGGTGCCCATTTTAAATAATTTTGTTCAAAATTGTCCTGCCTTCGGCATAATCATTGAATTTTTATTTTTTTACGATTTTGCATCAATGAGACAAATAATTATTTCTTATTTTCAGTTGATCTTGAAAAACATTGCAGTCAGTAATCGGTTTAATTGCATGTAAAAAGTAAAATGTTCTACACGTAATGATGGAGGAAGTAATAGAAATCTTACAAACACTAAAGAATAAATCTACTTATGACTACATTTTTTTATTTGATGGAAGCTTTTTAACGCATATGATTTTGCAAAGTATTGACTGCAAAACATTTTACCATTCAAAGCGTTGGTTTCCACAAATGCAAATTTGATTGAATTTTGTAGGTTTTCAAAATCTAAGCAGTTTTTTTATTAAAACTAAAATACTGTAAAAACAATTAAAAATCAGCTCAAATTATGCAAATATTATAAAAGAAAAAATACAAATTCAATGATTATGTCGAAGTTATCGCAATTTTGAACAAAACTATTCAAAATGGCCACCACGCGACAAAATCTCTTAAGTGGGCGGTATAACAAAAACTGCATTAGTTTTTGCTAGTGCTCTTATGTCCTTCAAGCATCGATATGAAAATAACAAATAATGTAGAAAAGGTTTTATAACCTGCTCTCCCCCCCTCCCGATTAATCCGCGTAAATATTCAATCATCCCTCTTCCCTACGTAGTCAATGGACGCTCCTGTAGATGATACGATTAATTTTAACTCATCCCAACGACTGTTATGAGTACCTGTAATCATTATTATTTAAGGTAGTATTATTTTCATAATTATTATTGTGTTTAGTATTTTTAATATATATGTAAATATTACTGGGAAGTTGACGGTGTGGACTGCAAGGGTCGCACCTCGCGGCCGATTTAAGAACACTTGCATATGATTTGCGCAAAAAAGCTATATTCCAGGGTGAAGAATGACTACGGGGTTTTTATAACTACATCCAGATTTCTCAGCTAGACAACCAACATCCACAAGCATTGCACGTACTATTGGTTTTAATAGACCACAACGCGAACGCTTCTACCTTAACATGAGTGTACTGCTGGACAAATATATTTTTTTCCACATATACAATATACATATACAATATGGATGAAATGGGTTAATCCACGATACCTAACAGGCCACCCAAAGTACTTAAAAGGAAGGGAAAATGAGCAGTCAACAAAATAACAAGCGCTGAAAGAGGCTTAAACTTTTTTATTCAGCAGAAAACGTATAAAAGGTCAATTATAGGATGGAGCACCTGTTGGATGCATAGGAATAACTTCTGATTCAAGCTCTATTGATGCGGATCTCCTATAACTGCATGTTTTTTCAGTAACGTTCTGTTTAGCTTTCACCACGGACTTGTACATTCGTTCAGGCTGATCAGATCTTTCAAATTCAATGCAGCAATGATCGCTATAATATCTAGAACACATAAAAGACTTAAGTTCTTATATACTTATCTTTGATTGATTGAAATCAATATTTATTAATCCATTATTCACAGTTCACCTCAAACCGGTGAATCTTTAAATTTCGCGGGTTTCTAAAAAATGCTTACCTACTTCATATCACGACCAGAACCACTAGGAAATAAATGAAACGCGATGCTGAGCGAAACGCTACTTGTTTGATTACAAAACGGATAAATGTGCGCTTGATTTGATGTTGATGATTATTTCAAAGCACCTACCAACAAACATCACCCCCCCCCCCCCGTATCGACCAAGAAAAGAAACCACCACACACCAAACTCTCATATTTCAGCTTCTCAGTCAACCAAATAGTTCCATTTAATGATTGTTATATTGCCTGCGGCGCTCAATTAATCTTGGTTTCGAAAAATTCACGGTCATTAATTGTTCAATCAATTCCAGGGAGAATAATAAATAGAGACATTTATGTATGTATATCATCGAATGCCGCCGATCGATTCCCATTCACCTGGCGGCCACATTTTATTGGTGCTGTAATTCCATCCGCGCTTCGAATATCTGCTTACCGAACAGTTTCCCGCTACCATCTAATTGTCTGTTTGCATTATTGATTTGGTCCAACCTTGAAGCCACTCTTGATAAAAAGGAAGTGAATCTTGCTCGAACGGAGTATCTATGTTTATCCTCATTTTATTATGCTGCTCCGTCCAAGCTCGGTCGACTGTGAAATTCGACAAAGCATTGAATCCGGAATTTGTGGCCGTGGTATTGAAAAAGCCATCGCGACGGAAGCTGTGGAGACATGACTCCATTAGAGCGCTCGCGTCTGCCCATTTTCCAGGATAGCCATCCGCAACTGCTATGCTGCGAAATGAGTAGCTCCTTTATGGATGCTAACTTTAAGCCATCATTCACAAATGCTCATCGATAGTCATCCGCTATAATTAGAAACGTAATTTGCTGCAGACGACTTGCAAAGATATCTGCAATGGGAATTTTCCAGGAATTCAAATATGTGAAAGCTACCGTCACGGTGGCGGGAATTTTTTTATTAAAAACTATGCCGAATGATTGATTGGGCTCATAAAACATATCGGATTTTGTATCGTCTTTGCAAGGCTGAAATATAGCTTTCCCTCAAAAAAACCTCGTATTTTTTTAATAGGCCATAATACTCTGCGGCTTGTTCCACATGTAATGTAAACAGCTTAATTTATCATGCTCATGTTGAAGGGCTCCGCCTGCTGTGAATACATCGTGTTTTTTTTCAATGTTCCACATAATATTTTCCGTGAATAACAAAGCGAACTTCACCGTCAATGCTTGTATCGAATGCAAAATAAGGACAACGAAACAACAGAATTCACCATCGATAGGCTCTTCAGTGAAACTTCCAACGTTTTCCGATAATTGAATTCTCCAATAACAAGAATACGTATGTATGATGCTATCTTTGTGGCCATCGAGAATGTTACATGGCATGTTTTTCCCTGAAATATTCTCAGTATTTTTTTAAAGGTTCGTTGAAATATTCACGAACCAGATAAATTTTTTCTATTTTTTTTTTCAAACTGGATTTTTATCTTCAATACCGGGCTTACTCTCAAGTTGGTTGTTGAAAATTATTTTAAAGAGCTTTAAGATGCACTAGACCGAGCATTGTTAAAAGGCAATTATTTCCAAATTTAATGAATAAATTCAATACGCATTTCAACCCTCATCAAAACATTGTCGTTTCCATTTGTTTGTGAAGTCAAGAAGTCGAAAAAATTGTATAAAGAGAAAGTTAACGCGCTGAGCAGCACTTGAGCTAATCGCAATCAATTTGAATTGAACAAAGATAATATTCAAATGTCACAAACTCGAGCAATAAATATTATTTTAAAAAATGTAATCCATACACATAAATCGTCGACTCTAACAAAGTGTCAAATGCAAAATAAAGAATTTGTGTTTTTATGTTAACTGAAAAATGTTGGGTGGGAGAACGTATTTTGATAGTACGAAAAATGAAACCCAGTCCATTTTTCGTACTAAAGACTCATAGCTCCTTCCCTTCGCCGCGTCAAAAAATCCATAGTAAATCCACAATAAACAGTGGGAAAACTCGAGCTGGTCAAATCCAATTTGAAAATGTGGTCTAGGTGCGATCCTTGAGGCCCACACGACTAACTTCCCAGTGGAGTGAATAAAAATGCTATAATTTGTTTTTATTATTAATAAATATTATTAATAATTATGAGTATTATAGATAATTATTATTCTAAATTATTATAATTACTTTCATTATTTTTATTATTAACTTCCCAGTATATGGGAAGTTCTTGTAATCACCTCGAAAATCGAAATTGAAATTTTCGACATTTCTCTACGTTTTGAGGTCTATAGAGTATATATAAAGTGGTTTTAGAAAGGGAGATGTATGTGTGTGTGTGTTTGTGTTTGTACGTACGTACGTACGTACGTATGTAGCTTCGTGGACAGTTTTTTCTACGAGCATAACTCACGTAAACAAAGTCTTATCGACTTCGTTAAGGTGTCAATCGAAGCGTCTTTGCAATTTGAAGAGCTGATTAGTTTTTGGGACACTTCGGTCGTGGGGGTTTGTTGTTTCGCCCCTTTGAAGGTCATTTCTGTCATGCGTTATATCTCGCAAATACGATTTGCATCGTTTAGGTGTCAATAGACATTTATGTGAATCTGTCAAATTTAAAAAAAAAATTGTTGGAGCCGTTTTTTAATTTAAAGAAAAAAAGTGCAAAAAATTGGAGTTTTTTTCAAAAACATCAAATTTTTACTTTATTTCCAAGTTGCAGTAATCAATATTTATAAAATTTATATACTCCAAACAGTTGTTATAAAAAAACCAACAATTTTTTTTTCATGATTAGAAAAAAAAAACAAATTAAAAATAAAAAATCGTTAAAAGTCATCATGTCCTTCATGGTCATTTATGTCAATCATTATATCTCGAGAACCAAATATAATCTTTGCATCATTAACAAATCAATCCACGCGTTTTAACATTTTAATGGTGTTTTCAAATTTAAAAAAAATCTTTAAAGCCATTTTTTTAATTTCATAAAAAAATGAAAATTAGTGTTTTTTTCATAAAAAAATTAATTAATAATTAATAAAATTAACATCGTGATAATAAATGTTTATAAAATTTAGGTTTTTTTTTCATAAACAATAAATTTTTAACCTGATTTACGAAACCCAGTAATCAATGCTTTTAAAATTTATATCTCCAAATAGTGTTTGTAAAAAAAACATCAAAACTTTTTGTCATGATTACAAAAAATATTAAATAAAAAATCGATAACAGTCATTATGACCTTCAAGGTCATTTTTTTCATTCACTATATCACACGAACCAAATATAATATTTACATAATTAAGGTGTCAACAGACGTGTATTAACATTTTTGTGATGTGTTTAACATTATAAAAAAAAAATTTAAGACGTTTTTTAATTTAATAAAAGAAAATGCGAAAAATTAGGATTTTTTCTTAAAATAATAAAGCACCAGTTTATAAAATTTATACATTCCTATCAGTTTTTGAAGAGAAACCAGCAAAACTTTTTTCCGTTATTATGAAAAAAACTAAATTAAAATTAAAAACTCATTCAAAGTTACCATTTAAAGAGGGTTCATACGAATGATATTACTCAATATCTTATATTCTAAAAACGTTGTTGTAAATTCAATCATAGTGTTATAATATTTGCTCAAATTATGAGCAGATTTTTGATAGTTTTAAGAGTGTTGTAATTTTAATAAGAAAACTGCTTAAATTTTGAAAACCAACAAAATTTCAATCAAATTTGCATTTGTGGTAATCAACGCTTTGAGTGGTAAAATATTTTGTACTCAAAACGTTGCAAGAACATATGCTTTAAACAGCTTTCATCAAAAAAAAAATTGTAATTTTTAATAGTTTTGTCCTTTAGTGCTCATACGATTTCAATTACTTCTTTCACCATCATTTGTAATACAGTTTACTTTTTACATGCAATTGAACCTATTTTTGATTGCATAATCAATGTTTCTCAAAACGTTTCATTGATGTATAATCGTGAAAAAATACAAATTCAGTGATTATGCCAAAATGCTGGCAATTTTGACCGCAACTATTCAAAATGGCCATCACGCGACAAAATCTCTTAAGTGAGCGTAATAACAAAAACGGCATTCATTTTTGTTAGCGCTGTTTTGTCCGTCAAGTATCGATATGAAAATAACAAATAACGTAGAAAAGGCTTTGTAACCTGTCCCCCCTCCGATTGATCCACGTGAATATTCAATTAAACCAATGCACCAAAATCCTTACGTAATCAATTGACGCTCACGTAGATGTTATGATTAATATTAAGTCATTCCAATAACTTTTATGAGAGGTAAATTTTTATTATTAAAATTAATATTATTTCCATAATTATTATCGTGTTTAATATTTTTAATATCTATGTAGATATTACTGGGAAGTTGACCGTGTGGACCTCAAGGGTCGCACCTCGCGGCTTGTTTTTTAGTTCGTTTCGTAACATTTTTCCAAGGTGGAAAGAATAATTGGATTGGTTTAAGGTACTAGTACACATTAGAAGACCAAAAATAGCGACATTTAATTAATCTTCTTTCTCAGCTCCTTCATTGAATATGAACATGTAACTTTTTTTTGACAATACATCCATCTTTTGAGACTGCAAAAACACATTTTTTTTTAAATTATCGAAAAAGTCGTGTTGTTGCTTTTTACCGAAAATAGTATGTATTTCCTCAAATACGTATTTCGGTTGCTACTTGCAACCTTCTTCAGTGTTTTGTACACGATTAGTCGTCGAAATACGTATTTGAGGAAATACATACTTTTTTGGTAAAAAGGAACAACACCAATAATAATTTTAAACACCACCAAATTATAAACCCATTTTATAGAGGGCACCAAAGTTGACACCTCGAAAAGCAACCGGAAGTCGGAAGTCGGAAACAGAAAACTTAAAAAAAGTTTTAAGGACTGAGGTCCTTACGTGAGAATTCACCACTGTTTTTAAAACACTGGTGAAAAAAAGTTGCGGAGCTTTGATTTTTTTTTTGAAAAATCAACCCCCATTTTCAGTCGTTTTGTGCACGCCAAATTGTTGTTTTTCAATTTTTTGGTCTAATTGAGGTGAATTGTTTTGCGGAATATGTTAATAAACAAGCCGCGAGGTGCGACCCTTGAGGTCCACAAGATCAACTTCCCAGTAATATTTACATAAATATTAAAAATACCAAACAAAATAATAATTATGAAAATAATACTACGTTAAATAATAATAATGTACCTCTCATAATAGTAACTAGAATGACTTAATGTTAATCGTATCATCTACGGGAGCGTCAATTGATTACGTAAGGTTTTTGGTCGATGGGGACAGATTGATTTGATTGAATATTCACGCGGATCAATGGGGGGGGGCTCTACGTTATTTGTTATTTTCATATTGATGAAAGCTTTTTTTATAGCATATGATCTAGCAAAGTATTGACTACGAAACATTTTACCATTTGAAGCGTTCATTGCCACAAATGCAAATTTGATTAATTTTTTTTGATTTTCAAAATTTAAGCAGTTTTGATATAAAAATTAAAACACGGTGCTATGAAGACTATTAAAAATCTGCTTAAATTATGCAAATATTAATAAACTGTGATTGGCTTAACAACAATGTCTTCAGAATAAGAGTAGTCGGGTAAAATCATTCATATGAACACTTTTTACATGGCGACTTTTTATTTTTAATTTAATTTTTTTAAACATCATGGAAAAGGATTTGACTGGTTTGACCCCAAAAATTGATAAGGATTTATAAATTTTATAAACATTTATTTCCGTGCTGTGCATATCTGGTTAACAAATTTATTTTTTATGAAAAAATCCTAAATTTTTGCATTTTTTTTTGTTAAATTAAAAAACGCCTCCAACGATTTTTTTAAATATAAAAACATTACAAAAATGTTAATACACGTCGATTGACACCTAAGTGATGCAAATATTATATTTGGTTCGTGAGATATAGTGAATGGCAGAAATGACCTTCAAATCATGATGACTTTTAATGATTTTTGATTTTTAATTTAATTTTTTTTGTAATCATGAGATAAATTTTTTGTTGGTATTTGCACAAAAACTGTTTGGAGTATATAAATTTTATAAATATTGATTACTGTGTTTCGAAAATCAGGTTAAAAATTTACTGTTTATGAAAAAAAACCTAATTTTTTGCACTTTTTTCAAAAAAAACTAAAAAACGCCTTCATGAATTTTTTTAAAAACTTTAAAGAATCACATAAATGCTAATATGCGTCGATTGACACCTTAATGATGAAAATCGCATGTCTGGTTCGGGAGATATAACGCTTGACAGAAATGACCTTCAAATGGGCAAAACAACAAACCCCCACGACCGCAGTGTCCCAAAAACTAATCAGCTCTTAAGATTGCAAAGACGCTTCGATTGACACCTCAACAAAGTCGATAGGACTTTGTTTACGTGAGTTATGCTCGTAGAAAAAACTGTCCACGAACGCACATACGTATGTACGGACGTACGTACATACACACACACACACACACACACACACACACACGAACACACATACATACTTCTTTCTAAAAACACTTAAAATATACTCGTAAGACCTCAAAACGTAAAGAAATGTTGAAAATTCCAATTTCGATTTTCGAGGCGATTACAAGAACTTCCCATTGAGTTGAGTAGGTCTAGAGATTAACCAGCGGCCATTTGAAAAAACGTCATTTTCGTTCGTTTTTTAGTACCGTTTCTATACGGTTTATGGTATATTTTCTATACGTCAGAATAATTAACGCAACGTAAAAGAAGACTGAATGAATAGTAGAAACCGGTTTGTTTAGAAAAAAAAGATACACAATCGATGCCATGCGGATGTGTGAGCAGCCAAAAACACGCACGCACTTAAAACCGTTTTATATTAATCTAACGTTCGAATTTTTCAAAAGGTCATTTTTAAAGGCGCGATGAGTTGTAGAATGCCAAAAAAAATTATATTTTGAATTTTTAAGTTCTTGTAATCGCCTCGAAAATCGAAATTGAAATTTTCAACTTTTCTTTACGTTTTGAGGTCTATAGAGTATATATAAAGTGTTTTCAGAAAGGGAGATGTATGTGTGTGTATGTACGTACGTACGTACGTATGTACGTTCGTGGACACTTTTTTCTACGAGTATAACTCACGTAAACAAAGTCGTATCGACTTCGTTAAGGTGTCAATCGAAGCGTCTTTGCAATTTTAAGAGCTGATTAGTTTTTGGGAAACTTCGGTCGGGGGGTTTGCTGTTTTGCCCGTTTGAAGGTCATTTCTGTCATGCGTTATATCTCGTGAACCAAACGTACGATTTTTTTGAACAAGGTGTCAATCGACGCGTATTAACAATTATGTGATGCTTTCAAATTTTTGAAAAATTTCTTGGAGTGGTTTTTTTATTTTTTTAAAAAAAGTGCAAAAAATTGTGCGTTTTTTCAAAAACACACAATTTTTAACCTACTTTTCAAACCTAAGTAATCAGTGTTTATATAATTTATATACTCCAAACAATTCTTGTGGAAAAACCAGCAAAAGTTTTTTTCATGAATACAAAAAAAATTAAATAAAAAATAAAAAGTCATTAAACGTTCAAGGTCATTTACGACATTCATTATATCTCGAGAACTAAATATAATCTTTCCATCATTAAGGTGTCAATCGACGCGTATTATCATTTTTATGATATTTTTATATTTTAAAAAAATCGTTAAAGCTGTTTTTCTAATTTTTAAAAAAATGGAAAAGATGTATTTTTTTAATAAAAAACAAATTTATTTTTAACCTTATTTGCACATCGTAATAATAAATGTTTATAGAATTTATAAACTTTTATCAATTTTTGTAAAGAAACCAGCAAAAACTTTTCTCATCATTACCAAATAAAATAAATTAAATAAATAATAAAAAATCATGGTTGTAAAGTCAATCAAAGTTTATTAATATTTGCAAAAATTTGAGCAGAATTTCAATAGTCTTCACAGCACCATGTTTTAACTTTAATGAAAAAAAACTGCTTTGTAACCTGTCCCCCCTCCGATTGATCCGCGTGAATAATCAATCAAACCAATGCACCAAAATCCTTACGTAATCAATTGACGCTCGCGTAGATGTTATGATTAATATTAAGTCATTCCAATAACTTTTATGAGAGGTACATTTTTATTATTTGAAGTAGTATTATTTCCATAATTATTATTGTGTTTACTATTTTTAATATCTATGTAGATATTACTGGGAAGTTGACCGTGTGGACCTCATGGGTCACACCTCACGGCTTGTTTTTATGATTTTCACGAGGATCAATTGAGGGGAGGCAGGTTACAAAACATTTTCTATATTATTAGTTATTTTCATATCGACGCTCGAAAGACAAAAAGGCGCTAGCGAAAATGAATGCAATTTCTGATATTACGGCGACTGAAGAGATTTTGCCGCATGACGGTCATTTTGAATAGTTCAAAATTTCCGTGGTTGATAATCACTGCATTTGTATTTTTCCACGATTTTACATCAATGAGATTAACAAATATGTGTTATTTTGCAGTAGGTCTTTAGAACCATTGAATATGCAATCGAAAATCGGTTTAATTGCATGTAAAAAATAAAAGGCATTACAAATGATGAGGAAGGGAGGCCATTGAAATCTAACGAACACTACAGAACAAAACTACTTAAAACTACAATTTTTTATTTGATACAAGCGTTTAAGCAGTTTTCCATTTACATTAGGGTTCATTTTCAATGTTTTTAAAACATTTAGGATTATTTCTGAAAATATGATAAACAACAATTTATATATAAATAAATAACATAACAGTGCAACATTTCAAGCGTTTTCTGTAGAAAAATTTGTGAAAAAATATTTTGAATTGAGTCACTGACAAAAAATAGTCGAATATACCCAAAACAGAAAGTTGATCACCATAACTAATTACTGGATCATCTGTTGACTAAAACACAAAAACATTTTGTTAGTTTATGAGTTTTACGAGGTAACATCAGGTTTGTTTTATTAACTTCCCAGTATATGGGAAGTTCTTGTAATCGCCTCGAAAATCGAAATTGAAATTTTCAACATTTCTTTACGTTTTGAGGTCTATAGAGTATATATAAAGTGTTTTTAGAAAGGGAGATGTATGTGTGTGTGGGTATGTACGTACGTACGTACGTTCGTGGACACTTTTTTCTACGAGCATAACTCACGTAAACAAAGTCGTATCGATTTTGTTATCAAATTTTAAAAAAAATCGTTGGCGCCGTTTTTTAATTTAAGAAAAAAAAGTGCAAAAAATTAGGGTTTTTTCTATAAACAATAAATTTTTAACCTGATTTGCGAAAGACAGTATTCAATTTTTATAAAATTTATACATTTCAAGCAATGCTGGTAAAAACAACATCAAAACTTTTTCTCATGATAATAAGAAACATTAAATAAAAAATAAAAAAATCTTAACAGTCATCATGATCTTCAAGGTCATTTCTTCCATTCAGTATATCTCACGAACCAGATATAACATTTGCATCTTTAAGGTGTTAATCGACGTGTTTTAAAATATCTTTTATTATTTTAACATTATAAAGATCCGTTTCACCGGTTTTTTTTAATTTAATAGAAAAAAATGAGAAAACTTAGGTTTTTTTCGTAAAAAATGTTTTTTTAACCTGATTTGCACAACACAGTAATAAATGTTTATAAAATTTAAACATTGTTATCAGTTTTTGAAAAACAACCAGCAAAACTTTTTTCATGATTCTGAAAAAAATTCAATTAAAAATAAAAAATCATTCAAAGGGTTCTTCCGATTGATATTACCTTATATCTTTAATTCTAAAGACTTTGTTGTTTAGTCAATCAAAGTTTTAAAATGTTTGGATAATTTGAGCAGATTTTCAATAGTTTTTTCAGTCTTTTAATTAAAAAAAAGTGGCTTTAATTTTGAAAACCATCAAAATTTCAATCAAATTTGCATTTGTGGTAATCAATCATCATCATCCATCCACCAAAAGCCTTGCGTAATCAGTAGATGCTCCCGTAGAGGATATTATTAATATTAACTCATTCCTGTTACTGCTATGAATACCTTTCATTATTATTATTCAAAGTAGTAGTATTTTCAAAATTATTATTGTGTTTAATATTTTTAATGTTTATCTAGATATTACTGGGAAGTTGACCGTGTGGACCTCAAGGGTCGCACTTCGCAGCTGGTTTCATTTTTCAATTTTTGGAAGCAAAATGAGAATTTATTAAAATTTATTGATTAAAATCGTCAAATTTGTTACTTTAAAGTTAATTATAACAATAAAATAAACAAAATTTTCAATTTTTTTACCTCGTGATTTGTGTATAAAGTGAATATGCCAAATTTGAGAAGGATCGGAAAAGTAGTTTTTGAAATACAGTGATCACTGATTTGCAAAAACTAAATCTGAAAAAAATGCGTTTAAAAATTGATAATAATAGCAAATTGGCTGGAGAACATAAATTTAAAATGGCTCTATCTCCGTCAGTTTCGCTCCGATCACATTTTAACTGGATACTTTTGAAGGGCTGTGTTATTGAATGACACCACAAAACAAATTCGAAATGACAATGAAAATAAAAATAAAAACCCTACTGCGCCCTTAAAATAAAAACACGGTACTGTAGAAACTATTGAAATTTTTTTATGCAAATAATAATCAGCTTTGATTGACTTAACCACAATGTCTTTGAAAATAGGGATATCAGATAATATCATTCGTATGAACCCTTTTTACATGGTGACTTTTTTCTTTAATTTTGTTTTGTAATCATGAAAAAAAGTTGTTCATTTATTTATAAAAATTATTAAGAGTATATAAACTTTATAAACATTGATTACTGTGTTATGTTAAATGGGGTAAAAAAATTATTTTTTGTGAAAAACCCTACTTCTTTTTATTAAATAAAAACCGATTCCAATAGTTTTTTTTTCTAAATTTGAAAAATTCGCAAATGTTAAGACGCGTCCATTGACGCTTTATTTATGCAAATATTATATTTGGTTCGCGAAATATAGTGCATGACAGAAATAACCTTTAAGATCGTGGTGACCTTTAATGGTTTTTCATTTTTAAGTTAATTTTATGTGGTTTTGCTTCTTCTTTTACAAACACTGTTCAGATTTATTAAGTGGTTGGGAAAATCAGGTTATTTTTTTAGAAAAATCCCATATATTTTTCGAACTTTTTTTATTAAATTAGAAAACGGCTCCAACAATTTTTCTAACAATTCAATAGAATCGTACAAATGTTAAAACGCACCGATACCTTAACGATACAAACTCTATATTTGGTTCGCGAGATATACAACCTCACCCCCCCCCCACCCAAAGTTTGCCAAAAATTTGATTCTTAACATTGCAAAGACGCTGCGGTTGACACCTGAACGAAGTTGATACGACTTTGTTTACGTGAGCTTTGCTCGTAGAACTAAAAACGTAAAGATATGTTGAAAATTTCAATTTCGATTTTCGAGGCGACTGCTAGAACTTCCCATGTACTGGAAAGTTAATAAAAGTTTTTCACATGAAATGTTACTCAGCACGACTTCAGAAATTGTATACAAAAATAATGGCTTTTACATAGTAAAATGAAAACATCTTAGAAACACTCTAATAAGTTTATAACCAGATTCATCCTAATTTTACATTTATTTTCGAAAAGCTACCTTCCAAAAAGATTACTTCAGCTATGAATATGTAGCTTGCAGCAAGCTTAAATATAACAATCATTTTTTCAATAACACAGTATGTTTTCCCATTAACATAATTTCACGATGCAATTTAATGATACCAAATTATTCACACTCTGCACGAGCGCATGATATCGCCCGGAAAATCGTATTACTGAAAGCCACTCACTTTCCCATCTGAATAATTTTCAGGTCCTTTGCAATATGAAGACAACGCCATACTATGTACCTGCTTTACAAACAAGCTCCACATATCATGAATCAAATATGAATAAAACAGATGATAAAAATGCCATCATACTTTCAACTCATATGAAAAAATTATGAGTCGTGCGCTTGAGAAGATTTCACCAATGTTTCCAACACATGTCACTCACTTGGCAATGGAGCTAGAAATTTTATAAAATAAAGATATTCTACGTTTTGATTATGTTTTTTTTTATAAAACCCAAAAATTCTAATGCATCCAGTTGCGGTGCGTCGTTTTTTCGTGAAAGAGGTGCGAACCCAAATCAAATGAAACCAGACAAGTGTTTGAATAAACTGAGAAGACGAACTAGCTAGATACGTTTTAGATGATAACGGACTTAATATAAAACTAAATTTATGATAGCTTCAAATATTTATTTTCATCGTAGAAACGCATTATGATTTAAATGTTCATTTTTAGCATGATGTACGAGGGGTGATCAAAAAGTAATGATAATCACAATAAAAGACGGTGACGACAGTTACAAAAATAATTTATTTTTCTACATAGTCTCCCAACAAGGCAATACATTTAGTCCATCTTTTTTCTAAACCCAGGATTCCCTGAGAAAATTTTTTTTTGTCTTGACCCTCCCAAAACGTCTCTACAGCGGCCATCACTTCACTATGGTCTTCAAATTTTTTGCCTCGGAGGTGTTGCTTGAGACGAGGAAAGGGGTAGAGGTCACTGGGAGCTAGATCTAGCGAATAGGGTGGGTGTTCCAGCAGTTCGAATCGCGATTCTTGAATGGCAGCCATCGCAACTGCGGCTTTGTGAGCCGGAGCGTTGTCTTGGTGAAACAGCACTCCAGCTCGCAGTTTGCCGCGTCTTTTTGCCTCAATGACTTCCCGCAATCTTCGTATTTGGTCCGCGTAGTAAGTGTTCGAAATAGTGGCTCCCATTTCCAAATATTTTACCATAATTATTTCTTCGGCGTCCCAAAAAACGGACTCCATAACCTTTCCCGCCGAACTTGACACTTTGGACTTCCGGTGTTGGTGAGGAGGCTCGCTTCCAAGTTATCGATTGTTGTTTGGTTTCAGGATCAAATTGGTAGATCCAGGTCTCGTCCATGATCACGAAACGTGACAGAATTTTTTCCGATCTGCTCGGAACTTTTGGAGATTCACCCTTGAAATATTGACTCGTTTTTTGTTGTGCTCGTCGGTTAACAATCGCGGTAACCAATGCGCAGAGACCTTTTTCATCTACAATTCATCCACAAGGATTGTTCAAACGCTACCGTATGAGATCCCCGTGACCTCAGCTACATGTCTGACGGTCACTCTTTGATCTGCCAACACGACATCTTCGACCTTTTTCACGTTATCTTCAGTGTGGGACGAAGATGGGCGTCCTTCGCGGTGTTCATCTTCTGTGGATGTCCTTCCCAGCTTAAACTCCCTGGCCCAGCGTGCAACTGTGGAATACGGAGGAGCAGAGCTCCCCAATGTTTTCTCTAAGTCGCTGTGTATGTCTTTGGTAGACATTTTTTTCAAACGGAGGTACTTAATGACTGCTCTAATTTCGTTTTTCTCCATTTTGATGTTGTCTCTTCGCCGGTTTGTATTCAACTGAATGTCCCTCCCGTGAATCGAAGTCTATTTATATGATTTTTTCATGCTGACCTAGTGAGTGTTTAAGCAAGCGAAAAAAAATTTTGTTGGATTTTTATGCGGACTGGAAGTAACCGTTTATCATAACTTTTTGATCACCCCTCGTATTCTCCATATATTTATTTTTAAATTGTAAAAAACTACGACACGCATTCAAAAGAGCGAACAAATATATTCACATTAAGAGTATGTAAAACTTATATTAATGAAATATTAAAAGCGTTTGTTGAAAACGCGAAGACTTTTCAATTCAAACTGAAGCTAAAAACTAGCGAGCGAAAGATTCAAGTTGAAAGGATAGTAAAACATATTCAAAAAATAACAGACATCTTTTTTTGATATGACGAAGTCATTTTATAAACATTGATCAACGCGTTTTGCAAATCAGGCTAAAAATTTATTGATTATGAAAAATACCTTAATTTTTTGCAAGTTAAATAGCATTAAAAGTCATCATGACATTCTGGGTCATTTATGTCATTCAATATATCTCGCGAACCAAATATAATATTTGCATCATTAAGATGTCAATCGACGCGTATTAACATTTTTGTGATGTTTCCATATTTTAAAAAAAAATCGTTTAGACTGTTTTTACTATTTAACACGTTGACTGCGAGATCAAAAAGTGTATTCCACGTTCGTATGCAGGGTTACCAGGTTTTTCTCACTCTTCGCCCCTCAAAAACTTCAATAAAAGCCCCCAAATCGGACGAAATTCTTTTTAAAAAAACCAAATAATTTGAGAGCAATCTTTTTTACAAAGTTCATACAAAAAATATTGATAATTAGAAAAAATGTTGTCAAATAACTATATGTCACAAGTAAATTTTCATCTGTATTTCACAGTAAGTTAAAATCAAAATAGAACAAATATACTTTCGAGACTTAAAATTAACACAAGTAGCAGCATAATGAAATTAAAGAAAAACTTTTAATATATTTTTGGAGTTACATGTGTAATTTATTGAAATATGTAAAATTAAATGATATTCTTAAATTGTAGATGGGTTGAAACAAGTAAATATATGAAAATTTATTTAAAATTTAAAGATAAAATGGAACACGCACTAACATGATTTGCGTTGCCTTAACGAACTAGAGCTGACTTCCCTTTTATAATTTGAAGGGTGTTTGCCTACATACATTTGTCGTTTGATTTTGCCCATTAGGGGAATCCCAGGAATTTCTGCTTCACATTCATGAATTCCATGTATCAATGATAATTTGCTGGATATGCCAATACTTGAAGTCTTCGAATGGCACAATAAAAATTATTTTTAGTGTGCAATAAGTTAATCAGATTTCATAAATTACATTTTGCAAATAATTGAATAATTTGATAAAACCCCCATTTCACCCCCAAAATAAAAATATAATTAACTGACCCCCAATTTCTCCCCAAAGGTATGTAAAATACCCCAAAATGGGGGTGAAAACCCCCAACTGGGCAACCCTGTTCGTATGCGGTATCGGTCGCCGGGGACCGATCAACATTAGTTCAAAAGACAATGTCTACAGGTTTGGAATTAATATCGTTTTGGATTTTTTCAGTGTTTCCCACTAGCTGAAAGATATACCCACTTGCCACATAAGCCGTATGAATATCCAATGATGTCAATCGTGGAGGAAGAAATTTTTGAATTTATTTTCACCATAGAAAAAGATATTGCACCCGCACACAACGAAAGTTTTGAAAAATTGTTGCCGCACCTCAAAAAGTTTTTAAAATCGGTCCCCGGGGACCCATACAGCAGTCAACGTGTTAATGAAAAAATGTGAAAAATTAGGGTTATTTCATAAAAAATAAATTTTTAACCTGATTTGTACATCGCAATAATAAGTGTTTATACAATTTATAAACTTTTATCAGTTTCTGTACAGAAACCAGCAAACCCTTTTTCAATGATTACAAAAAAAAATTAATTAAAAATAAACAAGCCGCAAGGTGCGACCCTTGAGGTCCACACGGTCAACTTCCCAGTAATATATACATAAACATCAACAACATTACAACAATGAGAGGTATTCATAGCAGTAGCAGGAATGAATTAATATGAATCAAATCGTCTACGGAAGGGTCCATTGATTACGTAAGGTTTTTGGTCGATGAGGACAGATTGAATATCCACGCGGATCAATCGGAGGGGGGCCTTTTTGGTCTTGAAAATTTTTGTTAGTTTTCAAAATTTAAGCGGTTTTTAAATTAAAAGACTATTAAAACTTTCAAAAATCTGCTCCAATTATACAAATATCTTAAAATTTTGATTGAATTTACAACAATTTTTTTAGAATAAAAGATATAAAGTAATAACACTCGTATGAACCCTCTTTACATGGTAACTTTGAATGATTTTTTTATTTTTAATTTAGTTTTTTTCATAATCATGGAATAAAATTTTGCCCGTTTCTCTTCAAAACCTGATAAGAATGTATAAATTTTAAAAACAGTTATTACTGTGCTGTGCAAATCAGGTTAAAAAATATTTTTTATGAAATTTTTTTATTTTTTTGCATTTTCTTCTATTAAATTAAAAAAGGCTGAAACGAGTTTTTATAATGTTAAAAACTCCACAAAGATGTCAATACACGTCAACTGACACCTTAATGATCCAAATATTATATCTGGTTCGTGAGATATAGTGAATGATAAAAATGACCTTGAAAATCATGATGACTTTTAATGATTTTTTATTTTTAATTTAATTTTTTACTTTATCGTGAGAAAAAAATTTTATGGTTTTTCTACAATCATTGTTTGGAGTTTGTTAATTTTATAAACATTGTCTACTACATCTCGCAAATCAGTTTAAAAATTTATTGTTTATGAAAAAACCTAATTTTTTGTCCTTTTTTTTCTTAAATTAAAAAACGGCTCCAACGATTTTTTTTTAAAATGCAGCAGATTTACAAAAATATTAATACGCGTTCAGTGACACCTTAATAATACAAATCCTATGTTTGATCCGCGAGATATAACGCATGACAGAAATAACCTTGAAGATCATGATGACTGTTAATGATTTTTTATTTTTTATTTGATTTTTTTTTTGTGGTCAGTAGAAAAAAATTTGATGGCATTTAAAAAAACTGTTTGAAGTATATAAATTAAATAAAGATTGATTACTTGGACTTGACAATAAGGTTAAAAAATTATTGTTTTGAAAAAAATCACAATTTTTTGCACTTTTTTTTTAAAAATTAAAAAACGGCTACGACGATTTTTTTCAAAATTTGTTTCAAAATTTGAAAGGTTCACACAAATGTTAATACGCGTTGATTGACAGTTTAACCATGCGAATCGTATGTTTGGTTCGCGAGATATGTATAACGCACGACAGAAATGACCTCGAAAATCATGATGCCTGTTAATGAATTTTTATTTTTTATATAATTTTTTACGTAATCATGAGAAAAAGTTTTGATGCTGTTTTTACAAAAATTACTTTAAATGTATAAATTTTATAAAAATTGAATACTGTGTTTCGTAAATCAGGTTGAAAATTTATTGTTTATAAAAAAAACCCTAATTTTTTGCACTTTTTTTCCTTAAATTAAAAAACGGCTCCAACAATTTTTTTTAAAATTTGACAGATTCACGCAAATTTTGATACACGTCGATTGACATATTAATCATGCAAATCGTATGTTTGGTTCGCGAGATATAACGCATGACAGAAATTACCTTCAAAGGGTCAAAACAGCAAACCCCCCCGACCAAAGTATCCCAAAAACTAATCAGCTCTTAAAATTGCAAAGACGCTTCGATTGACACCTCAACGAAGTCGATACAACTTTGTTTACGTGAGTTATGCTCGTAGAAAAAAGTGTCCACGAACGTACGTACGTACGTACAAAATAATAATTATGAAAATAATACTACTTTAAATAATAATAATGTACCTCTCATAACAGTAACTGGAATGACTTAATATTAATCGTATCATCTACGGGAGCGTCAATTGATTACGTAAGGTTTTTGGTCGATGGGGACAGATTGATTTGATTGAATATTCACGCGGATCAATGGGGGGGGGGGGGCTCTACGTTATTTGTTATTTTCATATTGATGAAAGCTTTTTTTATAGCATATGATCTAGCAAAGTATTGACTACAAAACATTTTACCATTCAAAGCGTTCATTGCCACAAATGCAAATTTGATTTTTTTTTGATTTTCAAAATTTAAGCAGTTTTGATATAAAAATTAAAACACGGTGCTATGAAGACTATTAAAAACCTGCTTAAATTATGCAAATATTAATAAACTGTGATTGGCTTAACAACAATGTCTTCAGAATAAGAGTAGTCGGGTAAAATCATTCATATGAACACTTTTTACATGGCGACTTTGAATGATTTTTTTATTTTTAATTTAATTTTTTTAAACATCATGGAAAAGGGTTTGCTGGTTTGTCTCCAAAAATTGATAAGGATTTATCAGTTTTATAAACATTTATTACCGTGTTGTGCAAATCTGGTTAACAAATTTATTTGTTATGAAAAAATCCTAAATTTTTGCATTTTTTTTTGTTAAATTAAAAAACGCCTCCAACGATTTTTTTAAATATAAAAACATTACAAAAATGTTAATACACGTCGATTGGCACCTAAGTGATGCAAATATTATATTTGGTTCGTGAGATATAGTGAATGGCAGAAATGACCTTGAAATCATGATGACTTTTAATGAGTTTTGATTTTTAATTTAATTTTTTTTAATCATGAGAAAAAGTTTTGTTGGTTTTTGCACAAGAACTGTTTGGAATATATAAATTTTATAAACATTGGTTACTGTGTTTCGAAAATCAGGTTAAAAATTTACTGTTTATGAAAAAAAAACTAATTTTTTTCACTTTTTCCAAGAAAATTAAAAAACGCCTCCACGTATTTTTTTAAAAACTTGATAGACTCACATAAATGTTAATACGCGTCGATTGACACCTTAATGATGAAAATTTCATGTTTGGTTCGAGAGATATAACGCATGACAGAAATGACCTTCAAACGGGCAAAACAGCAAACCCCCCTGACCGAAGTATCCCAAAAACTAATCAGCTCTTAAAATTGCAAAGACGCTTCGATTGACACCTTAACGAAGTCGATACGACTTTGTTTACGTGAGTTATGCTCGTAGAAAAAAGTGTCCACGAACGCACATACGTACGTACGGACGTACGTACATACACACACACACATACATACTTCTTTCTAAAAACACTTAAAATATACTCGTAAGACCTCAAAACGTAAAGAAATGTTGAAAATTTCAATTTCGATTTTCGAGGCGATTACAAGAACTTCCCATATACTGGGAAGTTAAAAATTATTCAAAGCCACCATGTAAAAAGTTTTCATACGAACGATATGTATTACTTGTATACTCTTATTCTAAAGACATTGTTGTAAAGTCAATGAAAGTTTATTAATATTGGCATAATTTGAGCAGATTTTTAATAGTTTTTACAGTACCGTGTTTTAATTTTAATAAAAAAACTGCTTAAATTTTGAAAACCAATAAAAATCAAATCAAATTTTCATTTGTGTTAATCAACGTTTTGAATGGTAAGATGTTTTGTAGTCAACACTTTCCAAGATTAAATGCCTTTAAAAGCTTTCATCAAATAAAAAATTGTAGGTTTTAGGAGTTTCATTCTTTTGTGTTCGTAAGATTTCAATTACTTCTTCCATCATCATTTGTAGTACATTTTACTTTTCACAAGGAATTGAACCGATTTTTGCCTGCATATTCGATGTTTTTCAAGAACAACAGAAAATAAGAAATAGTTATTAGTCTCATTGATCTAAAATCGTGAAAAAATATAAATTCAGTGATTCTGCCGAAGTGATGGCAATTTTGAACACAACTATTCAAAATGGCCATCACGCGACACAATCTCTTCAGTGGGCGTAATAACAAAAACTGCATTCATTTTTGCTAGCGCTCTTTTGTCCTTCAAGTATCGATATGATATGGGCTTTGTAACCTGGCCCCCTTCCGATTCATCCGAGTGAATATTCAATCAACACCTCATCCTTACATAATCAATGGACACTCCCGTAGATGTTACGATTAATGTTAACTCATTCCAATTAATTTTATGAGTGCCTCTAATTATTATTTTTTAAAGTAGTATTATGTTCAAAATTATTATTGTGTTTAGTATTTTTAATATTTATGTAGATATTACTGAGAGTATGACCGTGTGGACCTCAAGGGTCGCACCTCACAGCTTGTTTTTTTACAGAGATTCGTTTTAGACAAAAACTATTAATCTGGCAATTGGTGCGAGATTTACTTACCAAGAACATTTAATTTATTCAACGTTGCTTTCCAGACTACACACATTAGCACTCAACTTCCACTTCATCAAAATCACATGCCACTTGTATTTTTGTACTTTTCTATCCCTTACTGGGGCGTTTTTCTGATTTGTTAGTAGTTTCTGGTGACGTGGAGGACTGGTGCAGATCATGGTGTTCGTACTAAGCGTTCTTTGAATCATCGCTACATAATTTTGTAGTCTTCTAGGCTTCCAGACTCCATGTTATTTCGTTTCCAAAAAACTAATGTTACACCGACGCTACATTCGTAGGTATTCAATTCATATAAGTTTGAATGGACAGTTCATGCATAGCCGTACCAAAGGATCTCGCCAACAGGTCTCGGCAAATAGGTACAGCTATCATAAGTGCACCCACTCTGACCGAATCAAATCTTGCCAATAGAGTAAGTATTTTCGATTCACCCTCATATAACATTTTGGCAGTAAATTTATCCGAACTGATCACATTTTTTGCACCGCGAAAGGTGCAATAAAGTATCTGAAATTTCTTAATCGTTATGAATAATATTTCACACCATCTAACTTGGCGCGAAATTCACTTCAGATATAGACTAAAACCAAGCTTTCCATATTTGGACAGGAGCTGGTAGCACAAAACTGTCTGCGTTACACAAAGTTCAACGAAAATCATTCAAGGTCATTGATATAAAACCATTGTTTCGCAAATTGTACGACTTGAACCCAGAAAAAGGTTATTTGCCGCTTTCTTTGTTACCAGTATCATGGTCTTTGTTCCAAGGAAATACCAAATATCATACTTTGTAGAGTTCTTTTTAAGCGCAATTTTCGACGAACTAGTCGTCCACATTTTCATACTTCTTAAATCAGTATAGCGCATGATACATGTTTCACAATGAATAACATGCTTAAAACTTTGAAACGGTCGGTTATTTAGCTTTATTTTGAAATCAATTTTTTCTGAATACTTTTCTCTATTATACGAGAAGAGGCTGTCAGGTTTTGAGGCTAGAATATTTTAAGTGATGATAGAAATGTATAAAAAAAATTATATATGTATATATTCTCCCTATACTTCAATGCACTTCTTACATTTATCATGAAGGGCTTTAAACGCAGTAAAAAATTATTGACTACCTTTGCCTACGAAGTGCTCGTCTACCACCGCCACCATTTCGTCGTTACTCGCAAATCTTTATCCTCGGAGGTCTTTCCTCAAAAAAGACAACAGGAAATAATCACTCGGGGCCAGGTCTGAACTGTATTGGTTGATTTCTTCAAATCCTATGCATTGTCTTGCAAAAACAGGACTCCTTTCGCCAGTTTACCTCTTCTTTTCTCGACAACCTCTTGACGCACTTTTATCAAGAATGCGGCATAAAAGTCCCCGTTCATTGTTGTTTTTTAGGGAGATATTCGATGAACAGAATCCTTTCACAATCTCAAAAAACAGTAACCATGAGCTTGGATGCTGAACTTTCCACTTAGGCTTTACTGCGTTTTATATTCATTGGATTGACTCCTGTTTTGACACTGGACCGTGCTGCTGGATCCGTGTCTCGTTGAAAGTGACAGCGCGAGAAAATACGTCGTCAGCACTATCGTCACAGATGTCCAAAATCTTCTACGAAGTTGTGACCCGACGCTACTTGCCCCGCGTAGTAAGCATTTTTTTTATGTGCGAATGATTATGCAAAATATCACCGATTCGTTCCTTGCTAGTGCCTATATCTTCAGCTACCTGACAAAATCAAATTCGTCTATCTTCTAGATAAAGTTTTTTTTTCAATATTTTTCTCGTTAACGGCAGTGTTGTGACGATATCAAGTTCTAGCAACTGCCTGACATGCTTGAATTCTCGGCTTCAACGTATTACGGTGGCAAATGGAGGTCCAGACTTCCCATAAACTGTAGACATCCCTTGAAATATTTCCGTCGGCGTTTGGTTCTTCTTTATGGCAGCTCTGTACTCCAATTAAGTACAATGCACGGATGACTCTGACATGGTGATGTTTACGGGTCAATTACGAATAAGGTAATGATGATTATGACATGGAATTCGGCATTTATGCTGCTACTACACGAGGGTATTCGCAACTAGTGACAAGCAGTGCGTGACATTACTGACACTTAAAGGTACGTAGGCTACCAACTTGTCAGCCTCTCCTCGTGTAACAAACTATTCAAGGTATTTGGTGTTTGATTACGGACTCTCAATAAAATTATGCAAAACTTGCAGCTTCTCACGTTAAATAATTTTTGCGGCAGTACAAGTCTAAATATAACATGAAAATAAAAATCATGACTTCGACGTCCCCCTGAAGTTTTGATACAAGTTGAAATTTTTCTAATGATACATTTGTCCTATGCTGGCAAATTCCTTTTCAACGGCGCTCTACAATCATATGCAGGATTTGAAAAGCTACCTTTTGTATGGTGCCTCTCCAAGAAATATTTACATAACTTTGAATAAAATCTTTCGACCAAGTGATTAAATAAGATGTGGAAATTTGCAGTTCACATCACATTTCGTCTAGAAGTTAGAATCCTATGAAATCCATTCGATCAAATGTACCACAACAGTAGGGTGCATTTTATTACTAGCAAAACGAGCTGCAAATTAAATAGTTTATCTTGATAAATATTTGTGCGCTATCTGTGCAAATAAAATGAACATGTTCCAAGAACGAGGACGGGTCCACAATAGTATCCATGGTACGTTTTATGGATTCCTCCCAGCAACCAAATGAAATTGAATCTTATGATGATCGATAATGGAGCGTCTGCAAATTGGGTTTCGAAGATGCAATCACTTCTTGCTGTGCGCTCAGGCTGCAGCTAGCAGGAGTACTTCCTTTCTCACATACCCGACTTAGCTTCCACGTATCCGGAAGACCGATTACAGATCCGTAAATTGATTTTCCCATATCCTTTCGTTGCAGGGTGATAACCAACTATTTCGTGGTTTCTTTGGCCGTGGCAGACATGCTGGTGGCGCTCTGCGCCATGACTTTCAACGCCTCCGTGGAGCTGTCGGGCAAGTGGATGTTTGGAACGGTGATGTGCGACGTCTGGAACAGCTTCGACGTCTACTTCTCCACGGCGAGCATTCTACACCTGTGCTGCATATCAGTGGACAGGTAAGTGAGTTTTTGCTTCTTTTATGAACTCCACAGCCAAGGCCGGGATAATTGCGTTATTCAAAATTTTCTTTTGCTTTCTCCTTTTCCGTTTGCCGCGCACAGGTACTACGCGATAGTGCAGCCTCTTGACTATCCTCTCATCATGACTCACTCGAAAGTGATTCTTATGTTGGTTATTGTGTGGATCTCACCTGCGCTCCTGTCATTTGTGCCAATTTTCGTGGGATGGTACACGACTGAGGAGAACCTTGACTTTCTCAAGGAAAATCCGCAAGTAAGTGTTTTCAATGTGCATTTTTAATTTGGTGTATACTCGACAAGTGTATCTTTAGGAAGGTCAGGAAGAGTATACTCACTTGTCTGTTGGCGGAATGTTTAAATATTTTTCCAGGCACGGTTTTCGTTTTTAGTTTCTTCTTCAATATGAAAGACCTTAAATTCAACAACAATACAATAACATATATGCTATAATTTCCCATTGACGATATTCAGCACCGAACCGTGTGTTTGAAAAACTTTGCAACAGACTATACTCTCTAGGTTTTTACTTCCGAGTATAAGGGAAGTTCTTTTCATCGCCTCGAAAATCGAAATTTAAATTTTCAACATATCTTTACGTTTTGAGGTCTATAGAGATTATTTAAAGTGCTTTTAGGAAGAATTTTGTATGTCTATGTGTGTACGTACGTTCGCGAACAGTTTTTTCTACGAGCATAAGTCACGTAAACAAAGCCGTATCGACTTCTTTGAAATGTCAATCGAAGCGTCTTTGCAATCTTGAGAGCTGGTTACCTTTTGAGAAACTTCACGTCAATCGACGCGTATTAACATTTGTGCGATTCTTCAACATTTATGGAGAACATTTTTAAAGACATTTTTCTATTTTAATAAAAAAAAGTACAACAAGCCGCGAGGTGCGACCCTTGAGGTGCACACAGTCGACTTCCCAGTAATATCTACATAATCATTAAAAAAATTAAACACAATAGTAATTTTGAAAATAATATTACTTTGAATAATAATAATGATAACAGTATTTGTATTGAATTCATATTAATCATATCATCTACGGGAGCGTCTACTGATTACATAAGGTTTTTGGTGGATGGGGGTAGATTGATTTGATTGAATAATTCACGCGGATCAATCGGTGGGGGCCTTTTCTACGTTATTATTTATTTTTATACCGATGATTGAAGGACAAAAGACCGCTAGCAAAAATGAAAGCAGTTTTGGTTATTACGCTCACTGAAGAGATTTTGTCGCGTGATGGACATTTTGAATAGTTGCGTTCAAAATTGCCATCATTCCGGCATAATCACTGAATTTATATTTTTTCACGATTTTGCGTAAATGTGATTGATACTTATTTCTTATTTTCTGTTGGTCTTGAAAAATATATAATATGCAGTCGAAATCAGGTTCAATTGCATGTAAAAAGTTAAAAGAAAGCAATTGAAATCTTACGATTAATAAAGAATAAATCTACTAATAACTACAATTTTATATTTGATGAAAGCTTTTTAAAGCATATGATCTTGCAAAGTATTGACTACAAAACATTTTACCATTCAAAGCGTTGATTACCACAAATGCAAATTTCATTGAAATTTTGTTGGTTTTCAAAATTTAAGCAGATTTTTTATTAAAATTAAAACACTCTCAAAACTATTAAAAATCTGCTCAAATTATGTGAATATTATATCACTTTGATTAAATTTACAACAACATTTTTAGAATAAAAGATATTGAGTAATATCATTCGTATAAGCCCTCTTTAAATAGAAACTTTGAATGATTTTTTTATTTTTAATTTATTTATTTTCATAACCATGGGAGAAAATTTTCTGGTTTCTTTTCAAAAACTGATAAGAATGTATAAATTTTATAATGTGGTATTACTGTGCTGTGAAAAAAATATTTTTTCTGAAAAAAAACCTAATTTTTCGCATTTTCTTTTATTAAATTAAAAAACGTCTCCAACGATTTTTTATAATGTTAAACACATCACAAAAATATAAAAACACGTCTATTGACACCTTTATTATGGAAATATTGTATCTGGTTCGTGAGATATAGTGAATGACAAAAATGACCTTGAAGGTCATAATGACAGTTAATGATTTTTTCTTTTTTATTTAATCTTTTTTGTAATGACAAAAAGTTTTGATGACGTTTTTACAAACACTGTTTGGAGTGTATAAATTTTATAAACATTGATTACTGGGTCTCGTAAATCAGGTTAAAAATTTATTGTTTATGAAAAAAACCTAATTTTTTGCACTTTTTTCCTTAAATTAAAAACGGCTTCAACGATTTTTTTCAAAATTTAACAGATTCAGAAAAAATATTGATACGCGTCGATTGACACCTAAACGATGCAAATCGTATGTTTGGTTCGCGAGATATTACGCATGACAGAAATGACCTTCAAAGGGGCGGAACAACAACCCCCCCGACCGAAGTGTTCCAAAAACTAATCAGCTTTTAAGATTGCAAAGACGAAATGGAAAAACTACATAAGGGTTACACCACCATAGAGAGCAAAAATTTAGAGTTTTTTTGCGATTTTTTTCAAGTGGAAAGAAAAGTAAAAGGGTAATTGTTTTTATGGATGTTGTTAATCATTTGAAGTTTGAAAAAAAACGTTGCTTGTAAAAAAATATTACAAAATGGCTGCCAAACAGCGGAACGGTTTTTTTGAAGGGATTCCGCAGCACGCAGTAGAAGTGCACCAAAAATTAATCTGGAACAACATTCATTACATCAGGTTAAAAATTTATTGTTTATAAAAAAAACCTAATTGTTTGCACTTTTATCCTTAATTTAAAAAAACGGTTACAACGATTTTTTTAAAAGTTCGAAAGATTCACGAAAATTTTAATACGCGTCGATTGACATTTTAACCATGCAAATCGTATGTTTGGTTCGCGAGATATAATGCATGACAGAAATTACCTTCAAAGGGGCAAAACAACAAACCCCCCCGACGGAAGCCTCCCAAAAACTAATCAGCTCTTAATATTGCAAAGACGCTTCGATTGACACCTTAACAAAGTCGATACGCCTTTGTTTACGTGAGTTATGCTCGTAGGAAAAAGTGTCCACGTTCTAAAAACACTTTATATATACTCGATAGACCTCAAAACGTAAAGAAATGTTGAAAATTTCAATTTCGATTTTCGAGGCGATTACAAGAACTTCCCATATACTGGGAAGTTAAAAACGTGTTTCGAGAAAAACGTGTGTAAAGTTTTGACTGGTGTGTCAAACATGATAAAGAAAAAAAGTTGATTATAAAAGTTTACCGTACTTTGTGTTCAACATGCTTGAAAATGTTTCGAACATCATCTATTAGTGTATTAGAGAAATAAAAAATCGAATGGTAGGACATTATACTGTATCCGTCGAGCAGGTGTCATATTTACCTCAGGTAGTCGTAGCAGAGGTGTCGGAATGTGTCAAGAAAGAGCTCAAAATTTCAATGCAAACGATTTCTGGCAGTTATAAAAACTTTTATCTTTTATTAAAAAATTAAAATCCCAGTATATGGGAAGTTCTTGTAATCGCCTCGAAAATCGAAATTGAAATTTTCAACATTTCTTTACGTTTTGAGGTCTATAGAGTATATATGAAGTGTTTTTAGAAAGGGAGATGTATGTGTGTGTGTGTGTGTGTGTATGTACGTACGTACGTACGTATGTACGTTCGGGGACACTTTTTTCTACGACGATAACTCACGTAAACAAAGTCGTATCAACTTCGTTGAGGTGTCAAGCGTCTTTGCAATTTTAAGAGCTGATTAGTTTTTGGGAAACTTCGGTCGGGGGGTTTTGCTGTTTTGTCCGTTTGAAGGTCATTTCTGTCATGCGCTATATCTCGCGAACCAAACATACGATTTTTTTAAACTAGGTGTCAATCGACGCGTATTGACGTTTGCGTGATTCCATAAAATTTTTAAAAAAAAATCTTGGAGCGGTTTTCAATTTTTTTAAAAAAAAGTGCAAAAAATTTGGGTTTTTTTCAAAAACAATAAATTTTTAACCTTATTGTCAAGTCTTAGTAATCAATGTTAATAAAATTTATGTAGTCCAAACAATGTTAGTAAAAACGTCATCAAAACTTTTTCTCATGATTACGTAAAAAAGTAAATTAAAAATAAAAAATCATTAAAAGTCATCATGATTTTCAAGGTCATTTTTATCATTCACTATATCTCACGCACCAGATATAATATTTGCATCATTAAGGTGTCAGTTGACATGTATTAACATCTGTGAGAAGTTTTTAGCATTATAAAAATTCGTTTTAGTCGTCTCTTTAATTTAATAGAAGAAAATGCGAAAAATTATGTTTTTTTTCATAAAAAATATTTTTTAACTTGATTTGCACAGCACTGTGATCCAGTTTATAAAATTTATACATTCTTATCAGTTTTTGGAGAGAAACCGGCAAAATTTTATTCCATGATTATGAAAAAAACTGAATTAAAAATAAAAAATCATTCAAAGTTACCATTTAAAGAGGGTTCATACGAGTGCTATTACTTTTTATCTTTTATTCTAAAAAAATTGTTGTAAATTCAATCAAAGTTTTAAGGTATTTGCATAATTTGAGCAGATTTTTAATAGTTTTTATAGTCTTTTAATTAAAAAAAATTGCTTAAATTTTGAAAACCAACAAAAATTTTCAACACCAAAAAGGCCCCCACCGATTGATCCGCGTGAATATTCAATCTGTCCTCATCGACCAAAAACCTTACGTAATCATTGGACCCTCCCGTAGACGATATGATTCATATTAACTCATTCCTGTTACTGCTATGAATACCTCTCATTGTTGTAATGTTGTTGATGTTTATGTAGATATTACTGGGAAGTTGACCGTGTGGACCTCAAGGGTCGCACCTCGCGGCTTGTTTTTAATTGCTATCCCATTCCTACCAAAGAACACCCTTGAATTTTGGATCTAACTCAGACATGTATGTACACGAAATCATTACCTTAAAATTAAGAAATTAAGGGCGCTTCTTGTTTCTATTTTAAAATTGATTATGTGCCGAAAAGAAAGCTTACTTTTATGGGGTACAAAATTTTGTTTAATATTCTCCAATCCAATATTCTCAATATTCATATGTCACCAATCCCGACTCAATCACTATCCGAATTTCTTTCGAAGCAGACCCTGCAAACAAACGGTCGGTAGCATTTTATATTGTTCTTATTTTATTGACTTCCCACTTACCTTGAAATTATTGTTATTGGTCGGTTTTGCGAATCCCCAATTTTGACATATCTACGTGTTATCTGTTTTAGCAAAATTTTGATCAATGTTACAACATGTTATTTAAAAAAAATCAAAATTAAATTATAAAAATCCAAACTTATATTATCAGATTTGGGAGAATGGGAGTGACGCTAAAGCAATTAACAATTGGATATCGTTCTAAATAATAAAATTTTGCTAATATCAATAAAATATTATTAGTTGTTATTGGATATAGTAAATATAAAGTTAGTTATAATTATTCAGTAACGATCAAATATTCTTAAAAGCGAATGACGATTATCAATAATAATTAAATACCCTCAATAATGGTTGTGAATTCCGGGGCCGAGATGGAAGACGAGGTGAAGTACGAGGAAAAGGACGAGGAGGAGGACGAGGAGGAGGACGCGGAGGAGGACGAGGAGGACGAGGAAGATGCTGAGGCTTTGTTAGAGGAAGGCCAGCTGGTGGAGGCGTCTTCCTCTACCAGAGCTTGTATGGATAGATAAAAAATAATAAAAAAAAATAAAAGTGATTATAATAATTTAGAAAAATTTGGTCTAAGTGCGATCCTTGAGGCCAACGCGACTAACTTCCCAGTGGGGCGAATTAAAAGGCCATAATTTGTTAACTTCCCAGTATATGGGAAGTTCTTGTAATCGGCTCGAAAATCGAAATTGAAATTTTCAACATTTCTTTACGTTTTGAGATCTATATATAAAGTGTTTTTAGAAAGGGAGATATATGTGTGTGTGTACGTACGTACGTACGTTTGTGCGTTCGTGGAAACTTTTTTCTACGAGCAAAACTCACGTAAACAAAGTTGTATCGACTTCGTTAAGATGTCAATCGAAGCGTCTTTGCGATCTTAAGAGCTGATTAGTTTGTGAGAAACTTCGGTCGAGGGGGTTTGCTGCTTTGCCCGTTTGAAGGTCATTTCTGTCATGCGTTATATCTTGCGAACCAAACATATGATTTCCTTGATCAAGATGTTAATCGACGCGTATTAACATTTATGTGATTCTTTTAATTTTTAAAAAAATTCTTGGAGCCGTTTTTTAAGTTTTAACAAAAAAATGGAAAAAATTAAGGTTTTTTAAAAAAACATTAAATTTGGACCGTTATTTTCAAGCCAAAAAATCAATGTTTATAAAATTTATATACTCCGAACAGTTCTTGTAAAAACATCATCAAAATTTATTTTCATGATTACAAAAAAAAAAACAAAAAAAAAAACAAAATATCATTAACAGTCATCATGATCAAGGTCATATTTGTCATGCGTTATATCTCGCGAACCAAAACAACAAACAACGATTTGCATTATTTAGATGTCAATCGACGCGTATTAATATTTTTGTGAATCTATCAAATTTTGAAAAAAATGGTTGCAGCCATTTTTTAATTTAAGAAAAAAAGTGCAAAAATAGATTTTTTTTCATAAACAATAAATTTTTAACCTGATTAGCGAAAGACAGTAATCTATGTTTATAAAATTTATATACTCCAAGTAGTGCTTGTAAAAACATCAGCAAACCTTTTTCTCATGATTACAAAAAACCATTAAATTAAAAATAAAAACTCATTAACAGTCATCATGACCGTCAAGTATATTTCTGTCATTCACTATATCTCACGAACAAGATATAATATTTGCATCATTAAGGTGTCAATCGACGTGTATTAACATCTTTGTAATTTTTTTTAAAATCATAAAAATTCGTTTCAGCCATTTTTTTAAATTTAATAGAAGCAAATGCAAAAAATTGGGGGTTTTTCATAAAAAATATAATTTGCACAACACAGTATTACATGTTTATAAAATTTATACATTCTTATCAGTTTTTGAAGAGAAACCGGCAAAACTTTTTTCCATGATTATAATGATAATGATAATATAAAACTAAATTAAAAATAAAAAATCATTCAAAGTGACCGTTTAAAGAGGGTTCACACGAATGATTTTACCTTATATCTTTTATTCTAAATAAATTGTTGTAAATTCAATCAAAATTTTGAAATATTTGCATAATTTGAGCAGATTTTTAATAGATTTTACAGTCTTTTAATTTAAAAAAATTGCCTAAATTTTGAAAACCATCAAAATTTCAATCGAATTTGCGTTTGTGGTAATCAACGCTTTGAAAGGTATAATGTTTTATAGTCAATACTTTGCAATATCGTATGGTTTAAAAAGCTTTCATGAAATAAAAAATTGTTGTTGTTAGTAGTTCATTCTTTAATAGTCGTAAGATTTCAATTACTTCATGCATCATCATTTGTAAAACATTTTACTTTTTAAAATGCAGTTGAACCTATTTTTGACTGCATATTCAAAATTTACCAATAGAATGTATAAAGTAATTATTAATCTCATTGATGTAAAATCGTGAAAAAATATAAATTTAGTGATTATGCTGAAGTCATGGTAATTTTGAACGCAACTATTCAAAATGGTCATCACGCGACTAAATCTCTTCAATGAGGGTTATAACAAAAACTGCATTCATTTTTGCTAGCGTTCTTTTGTCCTTCAAGCATCGATGTGAAAATAACAAATAACTTAGAAAATTTCCCCACCGATTGATTGATCAAATCAATCTACCCGCATCCACCAAATGCCCTACGTAATCAAGGGATACTCTCGTAGATGATATGATTAATATTAACTCATTCTTGTTACTGCTGTGAAGACCTCTCATTATTATCATTATTTAAAGTGGTATTATTTTCGAAATTATTATTGTGTTTAATATTTTTAATGTTTATCTAGATATAACTGGGAAGTTGACCGTGTGGACCTCAAGGGTTGCACTTCGTGGCTTGTTTTTATTACTATTATTAATAATTACTATTATTAATAATAATAATTCTAAACTATTATAATTACTTTCATCATTTTTATTATTATTTTATCTAGCCATAAAAGTTTTGGTAGAGGGAAACTCCTCCCCCACCTGGTCGTCCTCTAACAAAGCCTCGACAGCCTCGTCTTTCTTTTCGTCCTCCTCCTCTTTCTCTTTCTGGTACTCCAGCTCGTCCTCCATGTCGGCTTCAGAATTCACAACCATTATTGAGGGTATTTAATTATTATTAACAATAATCATTCGTTATAAAGAATGTTCGATCGTTCCTGAATAATTATAATTTACTTTATATTTGCAATATAAAATAACGAATAATAATATTTGCTTGTTATTAACGATATTAAATTATTTATAACAATATCCAATTATTAGCTGCATTAGCGTCACTACTCCCATTTTCCCAAATCTGAAAATATTATTAGTTTGGAATATAATATAAATTAATCTTGATTTTTTTTAAATAATATTTTTTTAAACTTTGATCAAAATTTTGTTGAAACGCACAATAATAATAATAATATTACTATGAAGGCATTTGGAATCTGCACGAATTGATAGTGCGTTTTAACAGTTTTAAAATAAAGTATTTTTTTGTCTTTTTCAGTTTTTTCAACGTCAATAAAAAACGACTTAATCGATTATTCTGAAAAGTAATTCAGTTTTAAGTTATGTAATTACGCGTTGAATGAAACTCACGTCAATGCAATCTTTGGCTCTTGAGATATTCGCGACGAAAAATAATTCTGACCGCACATACGTACACATACGTAAAAATGATAACTATGGATTCTAGAGATCTTAAAACGTGGAGATATGTCAAAATTTTGGATTCGCAAAATCGACCCCATTACAACAACTTCCCACAGGGAACTGGGAAGTTAATAATAATTAATAAAAGTGATTATTAGTAATAGTAATTAATAGTATAAATAAATTATAGTTAGTTTAGTCAACCCACGGGAAAGTTAGTCATGTGGGCCTCAAGGGTCGAACTTAGACCACGTTTTTTTAAAAAAAATTAATTCGCAGAAGCCGCTTCGAAATGAATCCACAATTTGATTGAGACGAAATTTGAAAGATATGTAATATTTTTCATTGCAAAATTCCAAAAAAAATTGAAAAAAACAGTTTTGTCAAAAATTACATATTTTACGGGACATAATCAATTTCAGAAGGATTACAAGTCATCATGGAACCATCGCCAATTTTTAACTTCCCAGTCTATGGGAAGTTCTTGTAATCGCCTCGAAAATCGAAATTGAAATTTTCAACATTTCTTTACATTTTGAGGTCTATAGAGTATATATAAAGTGTTTTTAGAAAGGGAGATGTATGTGTGAGTGTGTGTGTACGTATGTACGTACGTTCGTGGACACTTTTTTCTACGAGCATAACTCACGTAAACAAAGTCGTATCGACTTCGTTAAAGTGTCAATCGAAGCGTCTTTGCAATCTAAAGAGCTGATTAGTTTTTGGGAAACTTCGGTCGGAGTCATTTGTGTCATGCGTTATATTTCGCGAACCAAACATACGATTTGCGTTGTTTAGGTGTCAATCAACGCGTATTAACATTTGTGTCAATCTGTCAAATTTTAAAAAAAATTGCTGCAGCCGTTTTTAAATTTAAGGAAAAAAGTGCAAAAAATAGGTTTTTTCATAAACAATAAGTTTTTAACCTGATTTGCGGAACACAGTAATCAATGTTTGTAAAAAAAAATTCAACAGTGTTTGTAAAAACACCATCAAATTTTTTTATCACGATTACAAAAAATATTAAATAAAAAATAAAAAATCATTAACAGTCATCATGACCTTCAAGGTCATTTCTGTCATTCACTATATCTCACGAGCCAGATAAAATATTTGCATCATTAAGGTGTCAATAGACGTGTATTAACATTTTTGTGATGTGGTTGGCATTATGACAAAATTGTTTCAGCCGTTTTTTTAATTTAATAATAGAAATGTCAAAAATTAGGATTTTTTTCATAAAAAAATATTTTTATAAACTGATTTGCACAGCACAGTAATACCCGTTTATAAAATGTATACAAACTTATCAGTTTTTGAAGAGAACCAGCAAAAAAAATTTCCATGGTTATGAAAAAAACCTAAATTAAAAATAAAAAACCATCCAAACTTACCATAAATTTTGAAAACCAACAAAATTTCAATCAAATTTGCATTTGTGGTAATCAGCGCTTTGAATGGTAAAATGTTTTGTTGTCAATACTTTGCAAGGTCATATGCTTTAAAAATCTATCACCAAATAAGAAATTATAGTTTTTAGTAGATTTATTCTTTAGTAATCTTAAGATTTCAATTACTTCCTTTTTATTTTTACATGCAATTGAACCTATTTTTGACTGCATATTATATATTTTTCAAGACCAACAGAAAATACGAAATAATTATCAATTTCATTTACGTAAAATCGTGAAAAAATATAAATTCAGTGATTATGCCGGAATGATGGCAATTTTGAACGCAACTATTCAAAATAACCATCACGCGACAAAATCTCTTCAGTTGTCGTAATAACAAAAACTGCATTCATTTTTGCTAGCGCTGATTTGTACTTCAAGCATTGATATGAAAATGACAAATAACGTAGAAAAGGTCCCCACCGATTGATCCGCGTCAAAATTCAATCAAATCAATTTACCCCCATCCACCAAAAACCTTATATAATCGATGGACGCTCCCGTAGATGATATGATTAATATTAATTCATAACAATTACTGTTATGAGTACTCTTATTATTATTATTATTATTCAAAGTAGTATTATTTTCAAAACTATTATTGTGTTTAATGTTTTTAATATTTATGTAGATATTACTGGGAAGTTGACCGTGTGGACCGCAAGGGTCGCACCTCGCGGCTTGTTTTCACATGCATTAACATCGTTGCTTAGCTTTTTTTCACCCGAGTGTTACCCCGTACAAGCGCACTAGCCAGGCAATTTGGAAAAAAGCTTTTAACAAAAGTTCCACCATTACTTGCTACGGGTGGCATACGAAAAGTTTTATTTTGTGAATTTGGTCGCCGTCCACAGGAAGAACCGGCTTCTGCTCATGTTAAAAAATAATAGGTTCAATTGCAAACTGGCTTTTCTCCTTCAACGGTGTCACCCCTATAAAACAGGATTGTCTATCAAATGGAAAGTTCCTTATACAATATCCATTCATAGATATCGATCCTACAAAACTGTGAAAACTTCAGGCGGTTGACTTAATGACGATAGAACTTCCAGATGCACCATGAAAGGCCATGAAACCGCTAACCATTCAAGTTTTGGGAAGGCTCAGTTGAAGATAGCTAACTAGCTTATAGATTCAGACAGTTTCGATGCAAGATGCAGTTTGTTACTAGCATATTAATTGGAAAATAAATATCATCTTGTTCTCGTTGGAACGCTTTATTCCTTCTTTATTTATTTGTCAAGCATTTGATCTAATATTGAATTTGTTTTTGTAAACATGTTGTAAAACTTTATATATTCTGAAAGACATTTGACAAGAATCTTCCGTTTAGCAACGTGTGTCTTCGCCAACGGTAAGAGATGCAGATATCAATTCCGTTAAGTAATTGTTGAATAAACGTCTAAGGATCGTTTTATTTATGGGTAACTTAGCTTCTGAATCCAAATTTTTTTTGGCGAGCAAGTACATAACCAAGGATACCAGGTTTAAACTTAAAATGAGTTGAAATGATGTTGCTTTTAATGGATTTGCTTTAGCGTTGCATGAAAACGAAATTATTTATTTTCTTAAGTGCTTTTTTGTTGCCACTGCGAATATCGGGTCAATAAACCATGGCTTCCAGTATGCCACAAAATTAACAGTTCGCCCAATTAAAATCCTTTTTTAAATACATAAAATTTTGATGCTTTCTAGCAGTTTTAGAAAACTCTCTTTTGCACTCTTCAAAAATTCAATCATTTTATCGTGTTTAATTATGATCTGAATAACTGCACTTATTGAAACTAATTGATCTGCATTTCTATACAACTGCTGTTATGCACTCATTCCTTTACATGTCAATGTATGGTAAGTACTTGACCTACACATCAAGGCCATAAGTTCCTGACTATCGTCATCATGCCCGAAAGCTTTTCATCGACATCCACTTCCTCGAAAATTCTATTGACTGAAACTGCTACCCCTCAGCCTTGGTGTCAATTAGTTTTCCCCCAATCATCAGTAATTACTGTATCACATGAGACCTTCCGAGCTCATCAAATAATTTCGAATCGTTGAGCAATCCACTCTTTCTACGCAACTACTCCCACTCCCGGTGACTGGTGTGAAATACAAGATTAACAATCGTGGTTTGAAATACAAAGGATAATTGCTTAATTCAATAACCTTACTCGCTCTCGGCAGCATCATAGTAACACAATTTCAATTTTAATCCCCTAACGAGTTTTGTTTGCGAGAATAACCACACTTCTGCTTGATCGCGCTTTTCTAAGCAACACTTAATACGCCCGCAGTCATTATACTCAAACATAATACATACATGTATACATATGTATAGTGCAAATCATACGAAAACTATCATAGTTTCAAGCCGAACTAGAAAGGGAGGCTTTCGATGACTCCTTGAAACCTCGAGCTAATTAAATCGAATCTTGGTTTATTGTTGGCGGTGAAATATTCAAGGCTTTCAATCAACTTTTAACCGAGGTTTTCATGTGAATTTATCTCCTACATATGATAATATGAATTCAACTGCTGGAAGCATAGCATAGGTCAATGCTTGTCATTTGACCCTTTTTATATATGAACATACTTGCACATTTTGGGAGGTGGAAGCCGTCGTAAGTTCTACCTCAGAATATTACAAACTTAAGGTGTTTCTCTCCTTCTCACTTTTTGCGAACTGTTAGTAGAACCGTTGAGAAGTATTACTTTTATTGCTACAAATTTTCCTTATTATTATAAACAAAATTCCTTTCTTTCTTTCTTCGACGTTTCAGTGATGGCATTTCCTACACTAGCCTCAGATGTTGAGACCAACCCGAGCTTCAAAATACTTCTTTCCTCAGTGAACTTCAAGCGCTACATAACCGCAATGAATACTCGCGAAACCTGCCAAGACGATTCGAAAATCGGCAATTCATATTCCCATGTTGCGTCTTCCAGCCAAGGTCACAAATCATAAAAGAGGACGTACATCCAACGTCCATTTGTCTCGCCAAGATTATTGTTTGCTTTATTTTAGACAGTTTTGCTGTCGTTGTTGTCTCATTGAATCTCCTCGCAAACATGTCGTTGGCAAGTATGTTGATTGGCATCATATACAGGGTGTCTCAAAAAAATTATATTCTGTAAGTCGATAAAATTAAAAACAAGCCGTGAGGTGCGACCCATGAGGTCCACACGATCAACTTCCCAGTAATATCTAAAAAGATATTAAAAATATTAAAACCAATAATAATTATGGAAATAATACTACTTCAAATAATAAAAATGTACTTTTCGTAAAAGTTATTGGAATGATTTAATAGTAATCGTAACATCTACGCGAGCGTCAATTGATTAAGTAAGGATTTTGGTGCATTGGTTTGATTGATTATTCACGCGGATCAATCGGAGAGGGGGGAGAGGTTACAAAGCAGTTTTTTCATTAAAGTTAAAACATGGTGCTGTGAAGGCTATTGAAAATCTGCTCAAATTTTGCAAATATTAATAAACTTTGATTGACTTTACAACAATGTCTTTAGAATAAGAGATTTAAGGTATTATGATTCGAATGAACCCTTTTTCCATTGTGACTTTGAATGATTTTTTATTTTTAATTTAATTTTTTTTTGTAATCATGAGAAAACATTTTGCTGGTTTGTCTACACAACTTGATAAAATTTTATAAATTCTACAAACATTTATTATTACGATGTGCAATTCAGATTTAAAATGAATTTTTTTATGAAAAAAACAATACTTTTCCAAAAAAAATTAATAAATTAAAAAAAACGCTTTAACGGTTTTTTTAAGATATGAAAACATCATAAAAATGATAATACGCGTCCATTGACACCTTAATGATGGAAATATTATATTTAGTTCTCGAGATATAATGAATGACGTAAATGACCTTGAACGTGTAATGATTTTTTTTATTTTTTATTTAATTTTTCTTGTAATCATGAAAAAAAAATTTGTTGGTTTTTTCACAAGAACTATTTGGAGTATGTAAATTATATAAACATTGACTACTTGGGTTTCAAAATCAGGTTAAAAATTTTGAGTTTTTGAAAAAAAACCTAATTTTTTGCACTTTTTTTCAAAAAATTAAAAAACGGCTCCGAGAATTTTTTTAAAAATTTTATAGAATCACATAAATGTTAATACGCGTCGATTGACACCTTGTTCAAAAAAATCGTACGTTTGGCTCGCAAGGTATAACGCATGACAGAAATGACCTTCAAACAGGCAAAACAGCAAACCCCCCGACCGAAGTTTCCCAAAAACTAATCAGCTCTTAAGATTGCAAAGACGCTTCGATTGACTTTTTAACGAACTTGATACGACTTTGTTTACGTGAGTTATGCTCGTAGAAAAAAGTGTCCACGAACGTACATACGTACTTACGTACGTACATAAACACACATACATCTCCCTTTCTAAAAACACTTTATATACACTCTATAGACCTCACAACGTAAAGAAACGTTGAAAATTTCAATTTCGATTTTCGAGGCGATTACAAGAACTTCCCATATACTGGGAAGTTAACAAGCCGCGAGGTGCGACCCTTGAGGTCCACACGGTCAGCTTTCCAGTAATATCTTCATAAATAGTAAAACTATTAAACTCCATAATAATAATGAAAATAATACTACTTTAAATAATAATAATGTACCTCGCATGCCAGTAATCGGAATAAGTGAATGAAATGGTATCATCTACGAGAGCGTACATCGATTACGTAAGGATTTTGATGGTTGGGAGGGGGGATTGATTTGATTGAATATTGACGTGGATCAATCAGTGGAGGGGGAAAAGTTACGAAGCCTCTTCAACGTTATTTGTTATTTTCATATCGATGCTTGAAGGACAAAACAGTGCTAGTAAAAATGAAGGCAGTTTTTGTTAGTATGCCCCCGGAAGAGATTTTTTAGCATAGTGGCCATTTTGAATAGATGCGTTCAAAATTGCCATCACTTCGGCAGTATTTTTTTCACGATTTTACATCAGTGAGACTAATACTTATTTATAATTTTCAGTTGATCTTGAAAAACATTGAATATGTAATCAATAATCAGTTTAATTGCATGTTAAAAGTAAAATGTTTTACACGTAATGATGGAGGAAGTAATTGAAATCTTACGAACACTAAAGAACAAAACTACTAAAAACTAATAACATATCCACCTCCCTTCTGATTCGATCTGCTAAACAATTGTAAATTTTCTATCGAGACACCCTGTATATCGATGGTTCTCGCACTAGAGTTTAGACAGGAGCTGCATAAAAACTGATACACCGTTCACGGGATGAAAGCCCTGCGATTTCTTCTATGCTCTCCTACAGTAGACACCATTTTTGTCAAGACAATGCATTGTTACATTCTCGGAACTACAGTGACTTTGAAACATGGCTCCATTTTTTTCGTTTTTAAAGGCTCATACCTCATTTTCTCTCCCCCTGCGCACATTGGCCAGACTTCGTCGAGAAGTCCTGTAATATGATTTGTGCAAACTTTTAACTGTGTGAAAATGGGAATAATGTTGTTGTTACCTAGCTCGTACAAGGGGATGACACGACTTTCTAACTGAGATGAAACTAAGCATGTAAATAGCAGACATGGAGGTTATTCAACTCCTGCAATATAAAAGCGTAACATTCCGCCTAACCGAGAAAAAGCTTATAAAGTTTTCAGCGTACCTTATCAATTAGTAAGTTATTGTTGCAGTATATAACGGTACAGTATAAGGATAAAGGAGTGATTTCATTTTCCAGACTCAATGGACTAGCAATTTCTTTATTCACTAAAATTTTCACATATGTTTTATTAACTTATAGGAAGTTCTTTTAATCGCCTCGAAAATCGAAACTGAAATTTTCAACATTCAACAGTCGTACGTACGTACGTGCGTTCGTGGACACTACTAGCATAACTCACGTAAACAAAGTCGTATGGACTTTCATGAGGTGTCAATCGAAGCGTCTTTGCAATCTTAGGAGCTGACTAGTTTTTGGGACACTTCGGTCGAGGAAATTTACTGTTTTGACCACTTGAAGATCATTTCTGTCATGCGATATATCTCAAGAACCAAACAAAGAATTGGCATCGTTGAAATGCAAATTGACGCGTATTAACATTAGTGAGATTTTATCAATTTTTTTAAAAAATTGTTGAAGCCATTTTTTATTTTGCTAAAACAAAGTGCAAAAAATTAGGGTTTATTGATCGAAAATATTTTTAACCTGATTCGCACAATACAGTAGTAGATGTTTATTAAATTTAAAAATTCTTATCAAGAAGAGAAAACAGCAAAACCTTTTTCCATGGTTACAAAAAAACAACAAGCCGTGAGGTGCGACCCTTGAGGTCCACACGGACAACTTCCCAGTAATATTTACATAAATATTAAAAATATTAAACACAATAATAATTATGGAAATAATAATACTTTTAATAATAAAAATGTACCTCTCATAAAAGTTATTGGAATGACTTAATATTAATCGTAACATCTACGCGAGCGTCAATTGATTACGTAAAGATTTTCGTGGATTGGTTTGATTGAATATTCACGTGGATCAATCGGAGGGGAGGGGGGGGGGGACAGGTTACAAAGCCTTTTCTACGTTATTTGTTATTTTCATATCGATGCTTGAAGGACAAAACAGCGCTAGCAAAAATGAATGCAGTTTTTGTTATTACGACAACTGAAGAGATTTTGTCGCGTGATGGCCATTTTGAATATTTGCGTTCAAAACCGCTAGCACTTCGGCATATTCACTGAATTTGTATTTTTTCACGATTTTACATCAATGAAACTCATAATTATTTCTTATTTTCTGTTGATTTTGAGAAACATTGATTATGCAGTCAAAAATAGGTTCGATTGGATGTAAAAAGTAAAATATATGTATTACAAATGATGACGGAAGTAACTGAAATTTTACGAACACTAAAGAACAAAACTCCTAAAAACTACAATTTTTTATTTGATGATCTCAAAAAGTGTTGACTACAAAACATTTCACCATTCAAAACTTTGATTATCACAATTGCAAATTTGATTTGTATTGGTTTTCAAAATTTAAGCAGTTTTTTTATTAAAGTTAAAACACGGTTCTGTGAAGACTATTAAAAATCTCCGCAAATTATGCAAATAATAATAAACTTTGATTGACTTTACAACAATGTCTTTAGAATAAGAGATTTAAGGTATACAAATTCATATGAACCCTTTTTACATGGTGACTTTGAATGATTTTTTTTTATTTTTAATTCAATTTGTTTTGAAATCATGAGATAATATTTTGCTAGTCTCTACAAAAATTGATAAAAGTTTATAAATTTTATAAACATTTATTATCACGATGTTAATTTTATTAATTATTAATTAATTTTTTTATGAAAAAAAACACTAATTTTCAATATATTTTTATGAAATTAAAAAAATGGCTTTAAAGATTTTTTTAAACTTTAAAAACATCATTAAAATGTTAATACGTTGATTGATTTCTTAATGATGCAAAGATTATATTTGGTTCTCGAGATATAATGATTGACATAAATGACCATGAAGGACATGATGACTTTTAATGACTTTTTATTTTTAATTTAATTTTTTTTGTGATCATGAAAAAAAATTTCGGTGGTTTTTTCACAACAACTGTTTGGAGTATATAAATTTTATAAATATTGATTAGTGCAACTTGAAAATAAAGTTAAAAATTTCATGTTTTTGAAAAAAACTCCAATTTTTTGCACTTTTTTCAAAAAATTAAAAAACCGCTTCAACAATTTTTTTCAAAATTCGAAAGAATCACGAAAATGTTATTATGCGTCGATTGACATCTTGATCATGCAAATCGTATGTTTGCTTTACGAGATAAAGCGCATGGCAGGGTTGACCTTCAAGGGGTGAAAACAGCGAACCCTCCCGACCGAAGTATCCCAAAAACTAATCAGCTCTTAAAATTGCAAAGACGCTTCGATTGACACCTTAACTAAGTCGATACGACTTTGTTTACGTGAGTTATGCTCGTAGAAAAACTGTCCGCGAACGCACATGCGTACTTACGTACATACGTACATACACACACACATACATACATACTTCTTTCTAAAAACACTTAAAATATACTCGTAAGACCTCAAAACGTAAAGATATGTCGAAAATTTCAATTTTGATTTTCGAGGCGATTACAAGAACTTCCCATATACTGGGAAGTTAATAATGTAAATAACTCTACTTTAAATAACAATTTCTTTATTCACTAACATTTTCACATATGTTTTATTAACTTATGGGAAGTTTTTAATCGCCTCGAAAATCGAAACTGGAATTTTCTACATTTAACAGTCATACGTACGTACGTGCGTTCGTGGACAGATTTTTCTACGAGCATAACTCACGTAAACAAAGTCGTATCGACTTTCTTGAGGTGTCAATCAAAGCGCCTTTGCAATGTGACCAGCTGATTTTTTTTGGGACATTTCGGTCGGCTAAGTTTGCTATTTTGACCCCTTGAAGATCATTTCTGTCATGCGCTATATCTCAAGAACCAAACATGGGATTCGCATCGTTAAGATGCAAATCGACGCGTATTAATATTGATGTGATTTTATCAAATTTTTTAAAAAATGTTGAAGTCTTGGTTTAATTTATTAAAACAAAGTGCAAAAATTAAGATTTTTTTCATAAACGATAAACTTTTTACCTGATTCGCAAAACGCAGTGACCAATGTTTGTAAAATTTATTTGCTCCAAACAGTTTTTGTAAAGAAATCAGCAATGATTATGAAAAAAATTAAATAAAAAATAAAAAAATCATTAAAAGTCATCATGACCTTGAAGGTCATTTATGTCATTCACCATATCTCGCGAACCAAATATAGTATTTGAATCATTGATGTGTCAATCGACGCGTCTTAACATTTTTAACCATGTAAAAAAATCGTTGAAGCCGTGTTTTAATTTAAGAAAAAAAATTGCAAAAAATTAGGGTTTTTTCTCAAAAAATAAATTTTTAACCTGATTTGCACAACACAGTAATAAATTTTTATCAAATTTATAAATTCTTATCAGTTTTTGAAGAGAAACCAGCAAAATCTTTTTGCATGATTACAAAAAAAATTAAATTAAAATAAAAACTCATTCAAAGTCAGGGGATGATTGAATCCCCCTTACCTACGTAATAAATGGGCTCTCCCGTAGATGATACGATTAATGTTAACTCATTCGAATTACTATAATGAGAACCTCTAATTATTATTATTTAAAGTAGTATTATGTTCATAATTATTATTGTGTTTAGTATTTTTAATATTTATGTAGATATAACTGGGAAGTTGCCGTGTGGACCTCAAGGATCGCACCTCACGGGTTGTTTACTTTCATTATTTAACAGTATTATAAAAAACTAGCGCCAAAAAGTCGTTTAATAAATTTAACCAACTTCACCACTGTTACCTATGTGGAGAATTTTTCCCGCGCAACCAAGGTATAGTCGACGATAGTTATCTAACGTATCAAGAAACCACTCCGAAGATTAGTTTTTGTAAATATTTAGACAGGTATCCTTTTCTTAACATGTAACAAGTTGCTAGTATCTATTAATTGCAACATCAACGTTGATTGTGTTTAAAGTGGCTGCCTATCGAGGAGATTCAAAGCCACGAGCATTTTCACCGTGGGTTACGATGGGTTCGCACTAAAGCCCTCAAAAACGTACTGGTCAGTAGCCCATAACGAATATGGGTACTGCTTTTCGAAGTATACGTACCAGTTTTATCCAGAGTTGCATGGACTCATTCATATCCCTAGTCGAGATCGGACCTGTCTAACATCCTTTCCTCTTCTTTGGGTCACAGCACTCCTGTTGATTTATAGCGTTGACACACTGACCCATCATCAGTACGAAAACCGTCATCAGCACGAAACTACAAACGACGGGGTGACACACATGTTTTCGTCATTGGTGCTGTCATTATCATTCGGTCGTTGGTGTCGTTTCGATGACAAACGGCAATTGTCCGCGATGGAACGTCAGATTTGGTTCGAAGCTGATATAAATAATGTCAAATTCTATTCACGGCAGATGGTTTCTCATTATTCTACCCAAACATAGATGGCAGTTTTTCGTACTTATCGAGATAAGTATGGTCTTTTTTCGTGCTTATCTCACTGTCATTATGATGGGGTTTTTTGTGCTGATGATGGTTTTCGTACTGATGATGGGTCAGTGTGTCAACGCTATTACACAACGGCACGTCAATGCACCACAATACAAAAGGATTGCCGTATAGCTGCCGGTTCAAAACTGTATTCGAAATGAATAACCACAGCTACCAAGTTTTACCCAATTGGCTTGTCACCGTTGTCAGCAGGGACAAGTTCCTAAGGCCTCGGCTCCTTTGGTAGCAGTTTACCATAAATTAGGTTTCGAAGACGTGCAAGCACAACCCCCATCGATTGAGCCCCATAGCAAAGCTCCGGATCGATCGCTAGTGAATATTTTATTTTTCGTCATCCCTTTTACACCGCTTCCTTGTTAGTACAGTCAATTGGGAGTTTAGCGTGCATTTTCAAAAGGCTGCAACGGGGGGTTCGCCACCAAAAGTCGATTATTTGGCCTAAAAACGGGTTTTTCACGTGACTTTCTCCCCTTTGGGATGGAATAACTCCCGTTAATGTGCAGTGATTAGAACAATCAATACCGCAAACGATTTGCGACAAAATTATCTTTAAAAAGTATCCCAACGTGTTTCGCGTTGAACGTGAAATTAAAAAAATTGTGGCGCCCGAAAGTTATTTCCCCCTTTTTGGGTACGGCTTTTGGATTGTATTTTTTTATAATTGACACAACGCAAAAATTATGTATGGACGACTTGCTAAAAATTATATTCTACGCAAGTTTGCCATACACAACTTTCTTGTGGAAGCCACGAATTGGGAGATATGGAGGTGTCCTACTTTCCTTTGTTTTCCAGATGGAGTCCAAACGCCATCATCGGGATCCCAGGAAATTGAACTTAAGCTAATTATAGCATTCCACACGCATTGCGATAAAAAAAATTCTGCCCTTTGAAAATGCACGCTAAACTCCCAATTGACTGTACTATGTTGAAAAGAAGTGTACTTGAAAATCGATCAGAACTTGCCTATTTTGTGCTGGCTTGGGACAGTTCTTCTAGCTGCTATTGACCGAGTAATAGGCATCTGCTGGTCGACACTCTTTTTGCAAGGTACTTGTTCGGCTATGCGACTTTTTCCAGACATACTTGAGTCTGATTGTGCCTCCCCGATCATAACGTTAGAAAGTAGAGTTTGCAACACAAACAGTTACTAAAAAGTCGCTAATGTATGACTAGTTACGATGGGTGTCACCTTCACAATCCTCTTATTGCTCTTTAACCAATTTGGCGCCGAGGGAAGTAGACGCTAAAGGCTACATTAAATTTCTTTGGCTTTTCAAAGAGGCTACAGGATGACGAAGACATAGGGAGGTCTGGAAGTACAACTCTATCACGCACAACTCAGAAACGAAAGCTGACGGCTTATTCATTGAATGTGTGAATATATTCCTAAAAATTAAATAAGTCGCGAGTGAATTGGGAAGCAAATACAGCACCGAGGAAGATAAAAATAGCTTCATAGAGTCCTACCTGCAGAAAGTTGACATTGTTCTAGACAAAAGCCTGTTTCTCGATGTAACGTTGCCAAAATCTGTCTGAATTCCACCTGCGGTAAATTTGTACAAAGGGAAGACTGAACTCTTACCAAAGTCGTTTATGACTTTGGAGAATTTAGTGATTTTATTAATTCTCGAGGGATAGAAGTTTGTTCTATTTATCGTCTCAACGAATATACCCTCTGGATATGTATATGTATTGATTTACTAGTTTATATGACAATCCCTCTTAAATTCTTCAAATTGCTGCTTACCGTAAATAGAGTGCAGACGAAATCGATTTGTTGGTTGTGCAAATTTTCGAAAATTTATCTCTTAGTCGCATGAAATACGTGGTAAACTTCCAATTATTTTTAATTATTGTAACTAAATACATCTAATTGGAGAATATTTTCATGGTATTCATCGCTTATTGTTTATTTAGCTTGAATATCAAGTGGCATACCAATGATATCGGGGATCGAAATGCTGTAGGTGCTTTTTAGAGAAATAATAGATTAACTAGTCAAATCAGCCATATTTGATTTTATAATACACATTCATTCATTAGTTCATCATCTTGTTTTTATGAGTCGTCAATTGTTTTTCACAATTGAAAAATCTAAAGGTAATCAAACCGCATGACTTGGTATTTTCCGCTGCCTCCTAAATACTCAACAAGGTTCCTAGCAACAAGTTCAGGCCACAGCTTTGTTTTCACTCCTCTTCATCCTCAGATCCTCAAATGTAGCATGATATCGACTTTACTCCGAATACGAATAAACAGCCATAGTCATTTAGATGCCGTGGAAGGATGCTGAGTACTCCCTTGTGCTGGGGATGCTATTTTTAGCGGTCATGTACACAGAAAATCAATTTCACCCTATTAAGGTTTCAACGCGAAGTAGAAACAATTGATACATCCAGTTTTTGTGCGCGAGCCAATCTTTCCCACGGTAGCAAAAGAGAAGCAAACACCGAGAAAAACAAAGCTATTTCAAGAGTCCTTCAGGAGCCATCCTTCCTCCGTGACAGTATTTCGCGACGCGGATTGAAAAGACATTACCATTGAAGGATGCCAGGAGGCACAATTGAAGACAGTTTGTGCCTCGACCTAATTCAGATTCCTTGTTGCCTTTACTCCATCACTTGGATCCTTACGGCTGGATTTAGCACGAAAATGCAATCATGAGTTTTTAACAGGATTATTCAAATCGTACACACGTTCATTAAGAATTCGATTTTTAATGTTTCGAATGCCTGATTGTCACATCCCTCTAAACAGGACATCCAATATGGTGTTCCTATGGCAAGGATCGGGAAAATCTGTAAAAATTCAGATTCAATTCGATTTATTCGGCCGAACACAAATCGTCATTCAACCACTTTAAAATATGATCTGATATGGAATCAGCCTTTTATGGGATTATGTCTCCGTTTGTCCACCCTGGGCTGGTCTCCGTCAGCTCGAATGGAATTTCGATTCCCGAACTCTAACAGCTCGGACAGAAAGGGCGCGTGCAAAGTATTTAGGACATTTTTTTAAATGCCGCATTAAAGTGACAAGGATGAATTTATGGTGCACAATGTGTAGCGAATTACGTTTAAGGACACGCATATTACACACACACGCATTTCAATTCAATAAATTTACGGTGCTGCGTCACTTGAAACTAAGATACAGTAATTAAGTGATGTAAGATTTTATTCGGGACATTAAAGTCAGGTTTCCATGTACGTGTATGCTTCATCTTTGAGTCAAAGCTATAAGATGTGCGAAAGTTCCTTTACAAATGACTGGAGCATATCATTGAAGGAGACATGGGCTAACAGTACAGTTGTTGTTTATTTGCGTTCCTGAAACATATTCGTTTATAATATCAAAGAAACAGCAACCGTCTTCATATCATCTACCCCTACACATATTTACTTTGCTCCGACTTTCACTGCTGCATGTCACTTTGATGATGCTCCAAATGTATCTAAGGGTTGATTTTGTGGCTCCATTTGGAGTTGGCGAGCCTTTGCCTACGCTGGTCTATTAAATGCTGCATGCCATTCACATAACATATGATTTATCTCTGGAGGAGAGAGTTCACCTTGTCGCCCTTTATCTTTTTAAGATGATGCTTTAATGGTCCGTCAAGGCTAGAATTTAGCAGGTTTTTTATGAAATTTTCGAGATGTGTAGCTAAACAGGTTGAACTTAGCCAATTGCTACAAAACTACATGGATTTGGCTTCATTTTTGATTTTGACCGTTATTGGCTACAAAACTACGTATTTTTCATACATTTTCAAATCACATGCAGAACGTAATTTTGACAAAATCACGGGCCAAAACAAGGTTGTTATCAATGTTGCAATATGCAATAGACGTCGCTAGTTGAATTCACCACCCTCTTTCACACAACATGTAAAACAAATTCGGGGCTCCTCACAAGACTTTAGTCACCGCAGAAAAAATGAATCGAATTCAAACAGGTATGAATGCATACAACTGCTTCAAATATATTTTCATCGATTTTTTTGGTGGTTTTCAAGAGAAACAATTACATTCCTGAGATAAGAGCTTTTATAATAAAATATTGAGGCATCCATTAACTTGGAACCGCAACTGTTGAGCTGTTGTGTGTATCTGACAAACGAAACTATCTTATGTCAATCATAAATACGTATTTTTAAAGCAGTGTAAATAAGGTATAAGTCTCTTAATAGTTCTTTTACATAGTTCTTAATTTCGTGCTAGCATTTTTCGCTAATCATCTTCTTCATAGATAATTTTTAAGATTTTTTTAACACATTCGCTGCCTGTGTCCTACGCATGGGACACATATGTGCGCTTTTTTCGACAACCAGTTGGAGATGATTTTTTTTTGTAAACGTTTTGCATTTTTTAAATGAATCATTGATTCATTGATTTTTAAGTACGTTAGATTCAGTGCAGTCCGTTAAACGTAATTATCATATAACTTCTCTTTTGCGAAAAACTTCTACATGAATATGTTACTAAGAGTGGAAAGATAATTTGAAAAATACATTTGTGATAGTGAAAAACAAATTTAAGTATTGTTGTGACCCAAGCAAAATCCTTGCTTAATAGATAGACTATCCTTTGTTCTCAGAATCAAGCTTGGGTCTTCTTTTTGTCTCGATACCAATATGGGCCAAAAGCAATAAAGAAAAAAGATCATCCATTGAGATTAGCCATGCATGCTTACATGTTTAGCAAATGTGCAACAGTGGAAAAGTGCGAAGCAATTAACAATTAGAAAAACACTATTAATAACTAAATGCACGTGATTAAATGGTAGGTTAGATGATGCTATGCCTAAACGGCTTTCGCTTCACTTAGCGAATTATACGCACGCAGCGCGGTTCTACCGCGTAAAATCAGCTCCTTTCTTTTTCATCAAACATCACAACGTCAAAAGGATGCTCTGAACATCGCGAATGAAGCCAACTAATAACTGTATGAACCTGGAATCGACGACTCGATGTAAGTCGCTAAAAAATAACTTTAATTCATCAAATCGCGGTAAAAAAAACTTTAAACGCGTTTTTCTCGAAACATTGTTTTTCCGTGCGGTAAGCACGATTTCTCAAGAACGAATCGACCGATTTTGCTGAAACTTTGCACAGTTTCTCTTTATAGTATTGACTCGTGCTTGAAGGAAGGGGTTTTCATTCGGTTGACTCGTTTTTGTTTTATACGAAAAAAAATCTGGAAAATGCTAAAAAAAATATCAGACGAAAATTCATTCAAATCCATCTCAAAATTTTAAATTTCATTTTTTTCAATTCCTTCGTTCAAGCATGAGCCAAGGGCATAAACTATAAGAAATTTTTTGAATTTTTGATTTGAGATGAACCTACATCGAAATATTCTGCCTACCGCAAAAAAAGGTTGGACGAGGAAAACTGCATGAAAATTGACAATTTTCAATGTGTTTAGCTCATTTTTTACATTTTTTGGAAATACTAAACTTTTGTAAATTTGAAAAAACGGATTTTCGGTTTTTAAAATACAATTTGTTGAAAAAGTTAGATTGTTTTTCTTTCAAGACCTATTTAATCCCTTAAGGAATACCAGAAGCTGGTCCAATTTAACGTATCTTAACTCACTCAGCTCTTAGAAAAGGAATGTCCCTAATTGCTTATGCCTCCTAGCAGCTAGAGCCGGACATTTGTACAAAAGGTGCTCTACTGATTCTTTCTCCTCTTCGTCGCTGCAACTCCGGCATAGTTCGCTAGCTGGGAGCCCGATTCTTTTTGCGTGTTCACCGAAAGCCACATGGCTCATCAGTAAACATATAAAATTCCTCGTTGAAGCTCTATCCAGAGCTAACTGACTAGGAGTACGCTTCGAATTGTATTTGGGCCACATAATCCTAGCAGTGCCACATGTGCCCAAATTTCTCCATCGCTATAATGCTATTTCGCAAGCCGATTCCTTTCTGCTTCAGTACTTGCATTGAGACCTCCATTCTTACGGCCTCATGCATTTTTGAGCCACGAAATCCTTTTCTAGCAAGCTGATCCGCTATAACATTTCCTTGCACCTCATTGTGCGCAGGAAACCAGCACAGAGTCAGTTTGTTCTTTGAATGATTTATTAAATGGTGACATGCTAGTGGTTGTATGTGCGAGTACAATGAATAGTTAGTCTTCGAGGTGGCTTCCTGATGCTCAAGATAACCCTGGTTTAATAGTCCTTAGTAGGACATAAGGCGAGCAGAAGAGTTGTTCCGCGATGGAGTTCTGAATCAAGCTGTGGAGGTTTTGTTTGTAGACGAATGCTTAAAAACATCATAACAGTATATAGTTTTAATTTTCAAAACTTTCAAATTTCCCTGCAAAAAAGGAACGCAATTTCTAATTTCTTGACATTCTTGGCAATTGTTTTGGATTAAGATCAAGAAATACCGAAAACAGTCAAAACAAGCCGCGAAGTGCGACCCATGAGGTCCACACAGTCAACTTCCCAGTAATATCTAAAAAGATGATAAAAATATTAAACACAATAAAAGTTATGGAAATAATACTACTTCAAATAATAAAAATGTACTTCTCGTAAAAGTTATTGGATTGACTTAATATTAATCATAACATCTACGCGAGCGTCAATTGATTACGTAAGGATTTTGGTGCGTTGGTTTGATTGATTATTCACACGGATCAATCGGTGGGGGGGGGGGGCAGGTTTCAAAGCAGTTTTTTCATTAAAGTTAAAACATGGTGCTGTGAAGACTATGGAAAATCTGCTCAAATTTTGCAAATATTATAAACTTTGATTGACTATACAACAATGTCTTTAGAATAAGAGATTTACGGTATAATGATTCGAATGAACCCTTTTTATATGGTGACTTTGAATGATTTTTTATTTTTAATTAATTTTTTTGTAATCATGAGAAAAGTTTTTGTTGGTTTCTCTACAAAAATTGATAAAATTTCATAAACTTTATAAACATTTATTACTACGATGTGCAAATCAGGCTAAAAATGAATTTTTTTATGAAAAAAACACTACTTTTCCAAAAAAAAATAATAAATTAAAAAAAAACGCTTTACCGGTTTTTTTAAAATATAAAAACATCATTAAAATGATAATACGCGTCGATTGACACCTTAATGATGGAAAGATTATATTTAGTTTTCGAGATATAATGAATGAAGTAAATGACCTTGAACGTTTAATGATTTTTTTTTATTTAATTTTTTTTTGTTATGATAAAAAAAATTTGCTGGTTTTTTCACAAAAACTATTTAGAGTATGTAAATTATATAAACATTGATTACTTAGGTTTGAAAATCAGGTTAAAAATTTTGTGTTTTTGAAAAAAAACCTAATTTTTTGCCCTTTTTTTAAAAAATTAAAAAACGGCTCCAACAAATTTTTTAGAAACTTGATAGAATTTTATAAATGTCAATACGCGTCGATTGACACCTTGATCAAGGAAATCGTACGTTGGGCTCGCGAGACAGAAATGACCTTCAAACGGGCGAAACAGCAAACCCCCCCGACCGAAGTTTCCCAAAAATAATCAGCTCTTAAGATTGCAAAGTCGCTTCGATTGACCCCTCAACAAAGTTGATACGACTTTTTTTACGTGAGTTATGCTCGTAGAAAAAAATGTCCACGACCAAACATACACACACACACATACATCTCCCTTTCTAAAAACACTTTATATATACTCTATAAACCTCAAAACGTAAACAAATGTTGAAAATTTCAATTTCGATTTTCGAGGCGATTACAAGAATTTTCCATATACTGGGAAGTTAAAAAGATCATCCATCGGGATTAGTCATGCATGCTTACATGGTTAGCAAATGTGCAACAGTGGAAAAGTGCGAAGCAATTACCAACTAGAAAAACCCTATCAGGAACTAAATGCACGAGATTAAATGGTAGGTTAGATGATGCTATGCCTAAACGGCTTTCGCTTCACTTAGAACGTGTATGGTCCATTGTGCCCTGCCGATTTGGAAACCTTCTGATTTATACAATGAACCATCCTGATTTCGTAAGGAATACCAGGAGCTGGTCCATTTTAATGTAACGTGATACGTTTCGAGTCGTATTTGGGCCACATAAGCTTAGCAGTTCCACATGTGCCCAAATTCCTCCATCGCTGTAATGCTAGTTCGCAGGCTGATTCCTTCATATCTTGCCTTAGTTCTTGCATCGAGACTTCCATTCTCACTGTCTCATGCGTTTGTACGCCACGGGGATCCTTTCAAACAGGCTGATCCGCTTTAAAATTTTCTTACATCTTACTGTGCCCAGGAACCGAAGACAGGGCTAATTTGTTCATTTAACGATTTATTAAATAGTAAGATGCGGATGGTTATGTGTGCAAGTGCAATGAAAAGATAGTTTTCAAGTTGGCTTCCTGATGCTCAAGATAGCCCTGGCTTAATAGTCCTTCGTCGTACGTTAGGCAAGGCAGGGAGTGGTTTTGCGATGAGCTCCTGAATAAAGCAGTGAATTTTTGTTGGTACACGGTTGTGATTTTTAGTGTTTAAAAAACATCATAACAGAATACAGATTTAATCTTCAAAGTACGAAAATTTCACTGCAAAAGAGCGCCATTTCTATTTTCTTCACATCCTTGGCAATCGTTTTTGGAAATCAAGAAATATAGAAAATAGCCAAAAAAATCGTCGTATACTTTAGAATGTCCTCACAAAATGAGCAAATTCGGAAAATAATCTGCTGAATTTTTCAAATAATATATTAATCCTGCTTCATCCTAGTGCTAGTGAGAAATTCGATTTACTTATACATACACATCCAAACCATTTAAATAAAAAGACAATTTTAATTTAAGTGAGTTGCTTTTCATCAATCAATTCGTTTTATTCCAGATATGTGAATTCAAAGTTAACAAATCGTATGCAATCATTAGCTCATCAGTTAGTTTTTGGATACCAGGCATCGTCATGATATCAATGTACTACAGAATATATCAGGAAGCTGATCGGCAGGAAAGGATGTTATACAGGTGCGCGGCTTTAATAGCATCCTGAATCGCCAAATCTAAATTTTATGTTTCCAGATCTAAAGTAGCTGCTCTCCTCTTGGACAAACATTTACAAATCAATCATATTCCGATACCAAGACCAAGCGTTCAAATGGAACAAACAACAATTTCGTCAATGAGACGGGAACGAAAAGCGGCAAGAACACTCGGCATTATAATGAGCGCATTTCTTATGTGCTGGTTACCATTCTTTTTGTGGTGAGAAAACTCAAACTAATAAATCGTCCTATTTTATGCGAGCTCACATTCTTCAGGTATATAACGAGCTCGCTTTGTGATCAATGTTCAACGCCGAAAATCGTTGTTGGAATACTCTTTTGGATTGGCTACTTCAACTCGGCACTGAATCCAATTATATATGCGTATTTCAATAGAGAATTCAGAGCGGCTTTCAAAAAAACACTAAAGGTGAGCTATGTCATTATCGACACCGTCATACTTTAAGTCTAACTTGAAAGTTAGTAGCTTCACACAGTTTTTGCAAACATGTAGCTAGGAGTCATTTTAACTGAACTAAAAATGCTTTTAAACTAGCATACTTCATTCCACTTGCATTCACAGTCTTGCTGTCCATATCAATTATTCAAGTGTAAAGTAACCGACGGAGTGGATCTACCACCGTACATGCATTCAACTGCATCATCCGAAATACACATGAACATCATCAGATCCCGAAATTACTCGTCTTCCAATCAATTTCAGCAATAATACACAACCAGCCATCCCACCGTTACACACCACCGAACTACAATGGCAGAGGATGGCATGGACAGCGAACCTACTGAAACGTGTACGTAATTAGAAAATAATACAAAAGATTAAGGAACAATAAAATAGTTTAGCGTAATGTATGTTATCATCGTGTTTCATTACTACAAAAGCCGAGCGTAATTGTTTTAAAAAAACGGTGAGTTTTATTTCATTTTGAATTTGTTCTCATTTCAATCCAAACAAAGATGACAATCGGCCAGTTTTTCAGGCGAACACAAAATTATTGAACCCTAATTCTGGGCATATTTCCCGCGAACAGCCATTTTACTGTATATTTTTCTTTAAAAAAATTACAATTTACACCAAAAAATATGAAATATTTTACATCTTTTACAAGAAATATCTTCCACTATCGTCCATTTTTTTCTCATTTTTGACTTACGGACGATCAGTCCCGACAATAATGCAACAAAAAACTTTAAGTTGTGCAGAGGTGCGGTGACTGCTGGCATGCCACCTGTGAGTTCAACGCGTTAAGCTGTGAGTCATTTTTCTCGCCTTAGCACGGATCTCTTCGCCTGAGATTCAATCAACTTACATTTGCGAGGAAGTGAAATCAACAACATGTAGTGAACGAGCTACCTAATCGAGGGAAATCCGAAGCCATCGCAAAGAGAGATGTCAATGAGATTATTTCATTATTTTAAACAAAATCCAATGCGAAGCTATGCAACTTTATGATTTCTTTTAATACCGTAAAAAAATTCTATTTTTAATTTTTTTTTCTCAATGTACAAATTGATTCTCATATTACAACATATGAGCAAAGCAATAAGCTCATACACAGGTTATAGGATGTAGGCATTTTTGGATCAGTCTACTTACATCCAATACAATTTTGATTCATTCACATGGTTTTGCTTTTGTTGGGATATCTCTAATATCTAAAGTTGGAGACATGTTCAGTGGAAGGAGACATTGTCCATGAAATATTATAACAAAATCCTCGTAAGGAAATGAATTTTCGTGTTGCCAATTGAAACATGGAATTTAATATACCAACAATTACACTTCAAGATGCTACAACACAGAGCATAAAATTTTGCTTCAATCTTTCCAATGATAAATTTGTGCCAGAATAGATACATATCTAAACGGCGAGCATCAAACAAAATATGAATCAAAAATTCGGATGCTGATACTATTTCCGTCGCAATATTAACGACTACAACAGGTGGAGAGTCCGTGCTGAGCATTACCAGAAAAGGAAAAAAAAATCTTCGATTCATTCCGATTAATCTTGAGGGGACATGGCACCTTCAAATTTTGGAAAATCGTTGATAGATTTTGTTAGAATAAACCTATATAAACACGATTTTAATAATATGAAACTAAAATTCATTAAGTTAAACATAGTGCGCTTATATAGCAAGGCGCGTCAAGATTTTTCTTTCGATAAATTCAAAACACTATTGGATATGCAGTCTTATGGTTCTTATGGTGTGTCTAGCACGTGAAAAAAAATGCTTAGTAGAGCCAAAGAAGCAAAAAAAAGTTGATCATAGCAAAAAAACATAACAAAAACGTCTAAAAACATGCTGATAACAAAAGTGTATCATCTCCAAAAAAAGGTCCGAAAAAAGTTCAGCATTAAACTAATGAAAACTTTGTGAGCTAACTATGGCTGAGTAAGGCAACGAAATCCTGATTCGGTTGAAAACATCCGCAAGAAAATTTGGGCAGGATACTTCCACAAAATTTCTATAGATGAGAATTCTCAACACTCTAAATGTCCAATTGAAGAAAAGTCTTGGTGTAACTGGCGCAGGGCTAAGGCAGCCGATAAAAGTGCTTTGAAAAATTTCAAGCATCCTCCACCTTTGAATGATGAAGTACAACCAATTTTAAAACCAATCTGTGAAGACTTCACTTCCGAAGATTTATTGCAGTGCTGCTTAGACAATTTCACTCAAAACAACAATGAAAACTTTAATTCTTGTGTTTGGAATATGCCTTAAGCATATTTATTTATTTATTTATTTATTAAGAATTTGCCTTGCAGACTAACATAATCCAATTACAAGAAAATAAAAGAGAAGAAGAAGAAAATATTAAAATTAAAGAAAAGAAATACATAGTATAGATTAAACTAATTAGTTAAAGAACTCTTTACATTCTGCTTATGAATGTAGAGTGAGTGAGGAAACGGACCAAGTTGCTGAGTATTGTGGTTTCGAGGGAGTCGCAACATCGGCGAATGGTACAAAGGCTCAGTCCTAGAATATGGAACTGTAAATTTGATGTCAGATCTGGCAGGGCGCTTTGAAGTACGAGACTCTAACCAATCAGAGAGGTTAGAGTTTAATTGATGGTGGTGAAGCCGAAACAGGAAACACTCATCTAAATAGAGTCTGCAGGAGTGCGAAGTAGAAATTTGTAGTGAGGAAAGGCGCTCTTCATATGGCACATATGTAATATTAAATTTAAAGATGAGGAATCGAGTGAATTTGTGCTGTACTGATTCAATCATAGAATCTAGATATTGATAGTGTGGTGACCATACTTGCGAGCAATATGTATTTAAGGATTGGTCTAACGAGGCTAGTGTATAGATTGACCGAGGACGAAATGTCAGTAAACATATGAGAGTGTCTTGATACGAACCCGTCGACGCGAGAGGCGCGTGCGGTTTTGCCACAATGTGAGGCTAAAATTTAAGTTTCGGGTCGAAAATCACTGCCAGATCTTTTATTTGAAAACCGGCGCAAGTGGACAGGGCCGGACCTAGCCTAATTGGCGCCCTGTGCCAAATCCATTTGCTGCGCCCCCATTTATAAACGTATACGTGACTTTTTATCGAGGAACCTTCAGGAGTGCCCTCTTACAGAGCCCTCCAACGATAGTCATGTATGTATCTAGACAAGAATAATAATAATAATAATAATAATAATAAAAGTTCAGATCTAAAACGAAATTAAAAGCATGTAAGCCGCGAACGAAAATATGCTGAAAATTTCAATTTACGGACCAATTACAATAACTTCCCTACAGTAGGAAGTTGATAAAATTCAACAAAACTAAGAATTCACAAATACAGGTATTAAGTGCCTATCGTAAATTTAAAGAAATTGGACTTTCCTAGCCTTCAATTTTGCGAAATCTTCTATTAGATCATCATATTCTAACGATTCTACTAGCTCCTTTTCTATTGCTAAAATGGACAATCCTACCAAACGATCTTGAGTCATTGTTGTCCTTAAGTAATTTTTTATGATCTTCATCTTCGAAAAACTACGTTCTCCCGATGCTACTGTTATTGGTAAACTGTTTAATATTTTGAGAGCAATAACTATATTTGGAAATACTGGATCCAAATTTGCATCAAATATGTAATTCAAAACTTCCAAACTCGAATTATCCGATTTAATGAGTGGCGAAAGTATTAACAACTCTTGATATAACTCTTCACCATTTAAATCTCTAGAGTCTTTATGGCTTAAAGCAGAATCTAAATTTTTGCACAAAGTTTTCAAGTTATTTAATTTGCACGCTTCATTTATATTATATAAAAAATAAAATATGTTATTGTGATTTCGCAATTGCTCAAATCTTTCATTAATAGAACTAATTGCCTGGTCGAGTATTTTATAATAGAAATTAATTTTAAAACTTAGTTTAGGATCAAATATTGTTTCAGAACATTCATTTATGTACATTTTTTTTCGGCGACGAGAACGTAAAGAAGAGGAACTTGGAAACTGGGAGGGTATATCTAAATCTAAAGCAATAATCTCGGTTTTATGAATATATTCGCTAAAAATTTCATCTGTGCGCATGTCAACTAGATAGTTACGAGTTTGCTCAAGGATTTCAATACTTGCAGGCAAATTAACTCGTTGGCCTTGTAAATACTTACTAGCAATGTTTATTTTTTGTAGTATATCATACCATACTAATAAACTGCAAATAAATTTGAAATCCAATATCTTATTTCCTAAAGATTCAGCTGTGACCTTAACTTCTGAATTTCCATTTTCAGCGATTTCAATTAGGGCTTCATAAATGTCTCCTAAATTATTTTTAAGAGGCTTCAAAGCATCTATTCTACTCTCCCATCTGGTTTCGGAGAGTGGTTTAAGGGTTAAATTAGGAACATTTTTTTTGTATGTATCCCACCTGTTTGTCGAACTTGACACGAATACATACAAATTATGAACTACATCGAAAAATTTAACAGCGTCTAATGAACAACGGGCAGAATCATTTACAACTAAATTTAAAGAATGAGAACAGCATGGAACGAAAAATGCTCTAGGCTCGAGAGACCTTATTCTGTTTTGCATTCCACACTGTTTACCCTTCATGTTGGACCCATTATCGTAGCCTTGACCTCTACAATTGCTTATTAATATATTCAAATTAGTCAGTTCTTGTAAAATTAAGTCCGTGAGTCCTTCACCAGATTTATTTTTACATTCCAAAAATCCTAAGAAATGCTCCCTAATTTCAAATGTATTATTATGTCGATGAACAAATCTGATGATCAAGGTAACTTGTTCAACATGACTTTTGTCAGGAGTTGAGTCGACAATAATTGAAAAATATTTTGCTTCTTGGATCATGGAAACTATTTTATTTTTAACCGCCTTAGATATTATGTCAATTAATTCATTTTGAATGGTTTTGCTGAGATATTTATTCTGCGATTTTTCATCATTAATTCGTCTCAAATGTTCCCCTAACACAATATCGAATTTCCCCACAGCTTCTACAAGTTTCAAAAAATTGCCATTTTGTAAGTCATTCAATTTTTCGGAAGTGCCTCGAAATGCTAAGGACTGGGTACCGAGAAATTTCACAATAATTAACAATCTATGAAGGACGTTATTCCAATGAGAAACTTCGGCCTTCATTGCACTTTCCAAGCCATAATCAATAGTTTGGTTATTTTTAAAACCTAATTCTAACGCTTTCCATGACCTAAAATTGTCCATATGAAGTGAACTGTTCTCATGGCTTTTAAGTAATTGACTAATATGACTCCAATCCGATGCTCCACAACTAGACAATGCTTGAGCGGCTTTGTTGTTTGAAAACAAGAAACAGCAAAAACAATAAACGGCATCTTTAGATGTAGAATAAACTAACCAAGGTCGTGAAACTTTATCGCCATTTGCTAAAGTTCTTTTATATAAGGAAGCACTAAATTTCCTATTGTTGTTTTTGGGGAAATTAAAGTCTGCTATTTGCGTTGGGCCCATAAGTACTATTTTCCTAACCAAATCATCAGTTAAATCATCCCAATTATTTGGATCTCTTAAGTCTAAAATACCAGGTAAAATTGGTTCAGTGACTATTTGTTGAACAACAATTGATTCGCCTTCTAGATCACGAACACTAGTCGACGCGCCAGCTAATTCAGACACATTAACTAAAGTATCGAAGGGGTCACTAAAAGTTTCACTTCTTCCCGGTTCACAAAATAATTTTAACTCTTTAGAAGTAACACTTGTTCCCGGTTCAGATAATAATCTTAACAAGATTCCCGATTGTTTTTTATTTTGTTCATCGTGAATTTTCCGCCGTTTTCTATACTCAGCTCCTGATAATTTAGCCTTTTTCATTTTTATATATTTATTTATTAATTACTTATTTTATTAATTTGCACAACGTTTTTGAAATCCTTCGTCTTACTTTTGTCACAAAACAAAACACGATTGGAGAATTTCCTCTCTCCCTGCTGGCTAATACTTAACATAGAATTGCTTACTATGATCGGGGCTTCCATCTTCGTGGAATTCCACTAAATATAGAAGATTTTAGTTGTCGGTGAAATTTGATGCGCAACAATAAATTTCTAGCCTATCCTTAAAGTTCTTAAATTCTACGTATTAAATCATCCTGAAGCCAAGATTACAACCTTTGCCGAAATAAAATACAAAATGTATTTCAAACATGAATTGTAGTTGCATGAAATTGTGTAGTGGCAACTCTGACTTGGATGTCCAAATCGTAGAGATTCGAAGCGATGTGCACTTTTAAAATCTGCACGACAGTCGCCCATATACTCCATTCATACAATCGAATTCCATGCCGGGCTTCGATATGGACTGAGTGTGCAAGTTCTAAAAGTCGCTCATCTAGCGCCCCTTGTGTATGGATTGGATGTCGACACCGAACGTATGTACATATCAATCGGGGCTATGGGCTTTGACATGGACTGAGTGTGCATGTTTCAAATTTGCTCATCTAGCGCCCTTTGCATACGAATTTTGATGTCGAAGCCATTCTGAGCGGCACGTAAAGGGCCAAATAGACGAGAGGCGACTGATATGGACATCTGAATTAGAGTTGCCACGAAAAAATTCATGCAACTCAAATTTATGTGTGAAATGCATTTTGTATTTGATACCGATATTATACAATAGATTAGAATTAGTTTTGTAACTTGCCATTTGTTCGTGTAGCAGGCTGGCGCCCTTATTAATTGGCGCCCTGTGCAAGTGCACGTTGTGCTCATATGGCTGGTCCGGGCCTGCAAGTGGAATATCATGTAATAGAGAAAATTAGTTTCACTCCAAGAAACGATCGCGTCATGATCCCTTTGGAGAGCAATACAATCCTCTTCTGAGCGAATAAGGCGGTAAATTTTTAGGTCATCAGCAAACAGAAGACACTGAGACACTACCACAGAGGGAAAATTATTTATATAGAGTATGAAAAGAAGAGGGCCTAGAATAGCCCCTGAGGAACGCCGGAGGTTGAATGGGAGAGAGAAGAATGTGCTCCACATAGGCTAAAGCTTAGTACACAGTTCGGTTCGGCGCAGAAATTTGTATGAAAATTCTGCAGTTGCAGAAATTCCGCGCAGAATTTCAGACTCAATTCTGCAGTAGCAGTACACAGTTTTCTGCGCAGAATCGATAAATTCGGTAGATGGCAGCACCGTAGCACCAAGTACTCTCCACACTTTTCAGACTTGAATTTTAATTGTTTCGACATTTCTTTTGATGCAGAAAGTTGACGTTTGGCAATAGCTGTCATTGAAACAGTCATTGAAGTTGTCGCCATCATCAACAGCAGCCGGCAATTTGAAGAGTCAAAAGTGTAAATGAATTTGACTTTCTTAATCTCCACTTGTTTCGACTAGTCTCCATTGTCAAATTTCCAGCAGCAAATTATTTACCAAATGTGGAGACATGCAGAATTTTCTGTACTGAATCGAACTGTGTACTAGGCTTAACACGGCAAGAACGAGAACTGATGTAGGACTCGAGCCAGGAGAGTAATGAACCATACAGGCCAAAGTGAGCTAGCTTCTGCAATAGAACATTTGGGTTGACAGTATCAAAAGCCTTCCTGAAGTCAGTGTATACTACATCGACTTGAGTACGGCTGTCGAAAGCACTTGCTACAGTTTGGGTAAGCTCAAGAAGATTGGTGACGGTCGAACGGTTTAAAACAAATCCATGTTGAAACGGGGACAGCCTGTAATTAAGAGCTTGATATATTTTATTGTAGACAATGCGTTCAAAAAATTTGGGAAAACAGAAAAGAATCGAAATGGGACGCTAATTGGAAGCATCAGAAGTGAATCCAGATTTGAGTACAGGAAAAATGTTAGCCAATTTCCAAAAATTGGGAAAGATACCAGAGGATAAACTAGCATTGAAAATATAAGATAGTGGAGTGCATAATGACGAGGATAAGGATTTAATGAATACATTAGGAAGTCCATCTGGCCCTGGGTCTACGCTGGAATCTAAAGAATTGATCAAAGTTTGGACTTCAGTTGGTTTAGTGGAGATAAGATTAAGAGTAGGTGGAAAGAAAAATGGGTATCAAAAAAATTTGGAAGAGTTGTGGCAGGATATATTGACGAAAAAGACTGAGCAAATATCTCACAGATTTTTTCAGGAGTCGAGCCTTGCTTACCGTTCCAGGAAACAGTATAAGGAATACTGAACGAAGACTTAAGGGAATTGACATAAGACCAAAACGGCTTTGTTTGGTTAGAGTGCAGTTTTTTGATTTCAAGATAGCTAAGACATTACGAATTAGCCGGGGAGGATCATGTACCGAGGTACGACAATGATAGGAAGTGAAGCGAAAAATAAGTTCATAGAGAAGAGAGTAGAATTTAACGAGCGAATCTTCACAGCCAAGACTGTCAAAAAAAGATGCCCAGTTAACTGAATTGAGTTCTTCCGACAAAGCAGTGTAATTCGATTTCCAAAAGTTAAATTTAAGTTGTTTGCGCCTATTCTGAGCTTTGTGAAAGAAAAGGAGAGTTCAAACTGTAGAGGTGGATGACGGAGATCCGAAGGAACATAGGGTACGTTTGTTGGCAAAAATGTTATGAGAATTGCTGCAAAGACTTCTGGTTAGCTCACCGTCGCTATGGAAAACGAAGGTAAATTAGAAAATAATTAGTACATCCAATTCTTAACGATAGAATGACACACAGTATGTTTGTAACTTTGTATCCAAAGTTTGAACAATATGTGGCAAATTTTTTTAACTACTTTTGTATATCCATGATTTACTGTTATTAATTAAAGACGATTTGTCGCCATGTGAAAATTATGTACCGCGTCAGAATGTTGTTCCACCGGAAGAAAAACTTGTGATCACTTTAAGGTAAGCAATTTTTTATTAATAAATACCAACTAATACAGCTTTCAGCTTTAACAATCCTTTTTAATGATTAAACTTTCACATGCAATATAACCAACCAAGTTTTTTCATCAATTTTAACTTGAATAGGATTAGACGTCGATAAAACAAGTAATTGTCAAATATTCATTTTTTAAGTTTAGGTTAGTTATTTGAAAAATTAAATGTAATAATTAAACATTGACATTATTTTGGAAGCTGCTAAAACATTCACTTCCTGAGAATCTCTTGATGTTGGTGATGACGAATTTACGTATAAAATGTAAATTACTCAGCGTTGAAGCTGAATTTCATGCTTGCCATGGGGTTTGCAATGGCGTTGCTGGATCATATTCCTGAAACGTAAGTTCGTTTGGTCTGGAAATTGTTGCATGGTATCGAGGTCGAACCGGACATAAAGTTAAAAACAAAGCCGAACTATTCGATGAAGGCGTAACTTGGTCCGTTTCTTCACTCACTCTACATTCATAAGCAGAATGTAAAGTGTTCTTTAACTAATTAGTTTAACTATACCATGTATTTCTTTTCTTTAATTTTAACATTTTTCATCTTCTCTTTTATTGTCTTGTGATTGGACTATGTTAGTCTGTAAGGCAAATTCTTAATAAAATAATAAATAAATAAGTTGACGAATAGTTGGAAAAAAAATGCCGGACGAATACGAATTGTTCGAACAGGGACTGATTGGGAAGATTTTTGGGCCGCATGTAAAATTTTTGTTATTTCTATTTTTCTTGCTATACGATTGTCCTCAGGCACCTTGAGCAATTCTTTATGTAAAGATAAATAGAAGAGTTTATCATCATCACCTTCCGTTACGCTACAAATTAATAAATATAGTTACTCACCAATTTCTTTCCTTTTTTCATCGGAGTCATCTTGATCGGAAAATATTAATACCAGTTCTTCCCAAGCTCTGCGTCTTAAAATTATGTTGCCATAATGAGATGATTCCATATCCCATTACGCCGGGCTTTTTTCTACTCCGTCAATAAACAATTCCGTAAATTATAGTACTTTTTTTTCGTCGTTGGGAGGTGGAAATCTTCAAAAGATACCGAGTTGCTCCTGCTTCTCGGCATGTCGGATTTCTACCGACTAAAACCACCTCCGTCTGCTCCAAAAAACATTTACTCCATTACTCATTGCTTGCACTGTTCGTGTGCAATTTATTTCCTGAAAGCTTGTTCATTTAAATAGTACTTCCCAGACGATGTATATCGGTATAAGGAATAGTACCAGTATCTCAAAAGTTTTATTCAGAGTTCAATATATCCAATTTTGTTTCACATTTGTAGCAGGAAAAATATATTAGCGTTCTTAAAAAAAATATATATATATATAAAAAAAATATTTTCAATATTAATTGAAGACACATTGTTTAAGTTAGGAAATATATTTTTTATTCGAAACCCAAAACGTATTTAATCTAATGACCGGTTCGTTTGCTACTTGATTGGAACAGAAACAGAACTGAGCGATATGAATAATGCGTTTAAGTCTTTTATAAATTAAATTTGCTTATTCGATATTATTTAGAACAAAGGAACAGAGTGTTTATTTCCAAAAGTTTCTTGAGCTCCTTTGTTATATCGCGACTATTGTTTATATTTCGGAAATATATGCTTTGAGCAAATGTAACATTAAGATATTTAATAGTGCCGTTGTATGCTATTTAAGAAGTGCATTGGTTTGAAATATGCTGGAAGCAAACGTCACATTGTTTGTGATAATTTTTATTGACAAGTCTTAGCATTCATATATGCTGACGTGACTCGTATCAAAATTTTGCCGATCCATTTTACCTCGATACTTGCACTCGCGCTGTAGTTCGCGCGTAAACTGGACACAACAAAGATAGTACAGTCAAAGCGTCCGAATTTTGAGGTAAACCGTGCATTTTGGGTAGGCAGAAATTTTTTTAATGCAATGCATGGGCAATGGTATAGATAGCTTAAGTTCAAGTTTCTGGGGTCGCAGCTCCTGTCTTTTGGGCTCCATTTTCAAAACAAAAGAAGTTGGGGCGCCCTCATATCTCCGAAACCATGACTCCCACAAGAAAGTTGAGTATTGCAAACTTGCGTAGAATAAAATATTTAGCAAGTCGTTCATACATCACTTTTACGTTGGGTCAATAATAAAAAAGTTACAAGCCACACACAAAAAGGGGGGAACATCTTTCGGGCGCCACAACTTGTTTAATTTCACGTTTAACGCAAAACACATTGAAATACTATTCCAAGATAATTTTGTCACAAATCGTTTGCGTTATTCATTGTTGCAATCACTGCACATTAACGGGAGTTTTTCCATCCCAAAGGAGAGAGAGACGCGTGAAAAACCCGTTTTTAGGCCAAATAATCGACTTTTAGTGGCGACCCCCCGTTGCGAAACTCGTGGAGCATTTTGAAAGGCAACCGGCTCAATATGTAGTATGTCTTACTGTGAGCTTAAATCCAGCTTTCTGGAGTCGCACCCCCAATCCTCTGGGCTCCATCTTGGAAACAAAAAATAGTGGGACATCCCCCATATCTCCGAAACCATGGCACCCACAAGAAAGTTTTATTTGACAAACTGGTGAAAAATTTAGTTTGCAGCAAGTCATGCATACATCACTTTTACGTGGCTTTAACAATAGAAGAGTTACAAACTCAAAACGACATCCAAAAAGGGGGGAACATCTTTCGAGCGCCACACCTTCATTGTTTTCACTTTAACCTCAAAACACATTGAAAATAACTTTAAGGCAATTTTGTCGCAAGTCGTTTGCGGTATTGATTGTTTTGATCGCTGTACACTGGCGGGAGCTATTGCATCCCAAAGGAGGAAAACTCACGTGAAAAACGCATTTTTAGGCCAAAAAATCTGATTCCGATGGCAAACCCCTCATTGCAAAACTCACGGAGCATTTCAATGGGCAGAACATTTTTAATTGCCATGAGTAGTATGCCTTTATGTGAGCTTAAATTTAAATTTCTGGGGTCGCAGCTCCAATCCCCTTGGCGCCATCTTGAGAACAAAAAAAGTGGGGCGGCCCCATATCTTGGAAATCACTGCCGCCACAAAAAAGTTTAATATGACAAACTTGTGTAAAATTTAATTTGCAGTAAGTTTTGGGTACATCATTTTCACGTGATGTCAATATTAAAAGAGTTACACGCCAAAAACGACGTTGAAAAGGGGGGATCATTTTTCGCGCGCCACAACTTCTTAGTTTCCTCTATTAGCGCGAAATTTGTTCGAAAATAACTTTTGGACAGTTTTATCACCAATCGTTTGCGGTATTGCTTGTTTCGATCACTGTACCATGTCGGGTGTTATTGTGTCTCGAAGGGAAACAAGTCAGAGGAAAAAAGCATTCTAACACCTGTTTATCTGGTCCTGAGAAGCTTTTTTAACTTCCCAGTATATGGGAAGTTCTTGTAATCGCCTCGAAAATCGAAATTGAAATTTTCAACATTTCTTTACGTTTTGGGGTCTATAGAGTATATATAAAGAGTTTTTACAAAGGGAGATGTATGTGTGTGTGTGTGTGTGTGTGTGTACGTACGTACGTTCGTGGACACTTTTTTCTACGAGCATAACTCACGTAAACAAAGTTGTATCGACTTCGTTGAGGTGTCAATCGAAGCGTCTTTGCAATTTTAAGAGCTGATTAGTTTTTGGGATACTTTGGTCGGGGGGGTTTGCTGTTTTGACCCTTTGAAGGTCATTTCTGTCATGCGTTATATCTCGCGAACCAAACATACTATTTGCATGATTAAGATGTCAATCGACGTGTGTGTGTGTGAATCTATCAAATTTTAAAAAAAAAATGTTGGAGCCGTTTTTTAATTTAAGGAAAAAAGTGCAAAAAAATTAGGGTTTTTTTATAAACAATAAATTTTCAACCTGATTTACGAAACACAGTATTCAATTTTTATAAAATTTATACATTTCAAGTAACTTTTGTAAAAACAGCATCAAAACTTTTTCTCATGATTACGTAAAAAATTAAATAAAAAATAAAAATTCATTAACAGGCATCATGATTTTCGAGGTCATTTCTGTCGTGCCTTATACATATCTCGCGAAGCAAACATACGATTCGCATGGTTAAACTGTCAATCAACGCGTATTAACATTTGTGTGAACCTTTCAAATTTTAAAACAAATTTTGAAAAAAATCGTTGGAACCGTTTTTTAATTTTTTAAAAAAAAGTGCAAAAATTTGTGATTTTTTTCAAAAACAATAATTTTTTAACCTTATTGTCAAGTCCAAGTAATCAATCTTTATATAATTTATATACTTCAAACAGTTTTTTTTAAATGCCATCAAATTTTTTTCTACTGACCACAAAAAAAATCAAATAAAAAATAAAAAAATCATTAACAGTCATCATGATCTTCAAGGTTATTTCTGTCATGCGTTATATCTCGCGGATCAAAAATAGGATTTGTATTATTAAGGTGTCACTGAACGCGCATTAGTATTTTTGTAAATCTGCTGCATTTTTAAAAAAAATCGTTGGAGCCGTTTTTTAATTTAAGAAAAAAAAGGGCAATAAATTAGGTTTTTTCATAAACAATAAATTTTTAACCTGATTTGCGAGATGTAGTAGACAATGTTTATAAAATTTACATACTCCAAACAATGATTGTAGAAAAACCATCAAAACTTTTTCTCACGATAAAGTAAAAAATTAAATTAAAAATAAAAAATCATTAAAAGTCATCATGATTTTCAAGGTCATTTTTATCATTCACTATATCTCACGAACCAGATATAATATTTGCATCATTAAGGTGTCAGTTGACGTGTATTAACATCTTTATGAAGTTTTTAACATTATAAAAACTCGTTTCAGCCTTTTTTAATTTAATAGAAGAAAATGCAAAAAAATAAATTTTTTTCATAAAAAATATTTTTTAACCTGATTTGCACAGCACAGTAATAACTGTTTTTAAAATTTATACATTCTTATCAGGTTTTGAAGAGAAACCGGCAAAATTTTATTCCATGATTATGAAAAAAACTAAATTAAAAATAAAAAAATCATTCAAAGTTACCATGTAAAGAGGGTTCATACGAGTGTTATTACTTTATATCTTTTATTCTAAAAAAATTGTTGTAAATTCAATCAAAATTTTAAGATATTTGCATAATTGGAGCAGATTTTTAAAAGTTTTAATAGTCTTTTAATTAAAAAAACCGCTTAAATTTTGAAAACTAACAAAAATTTTCAAGACCGAAAAGGCCCCCACCGATTGATCCGCGTGAATATTCAATCTGTCCGCATCGACCAAAAACCTTACGTAATCAATGGACCCTTCCGTAGACGATTTGATTCATATTAATTCATTCTTGCTACTGCTATGAATACCTCTCATTGTTGTAATGTTGTTGATGTTTATGTATATATTACTGGGAAGTTGACCGTGTGGACCTCAAGGGTCGCACCTTGTGGCTTGTTCCTAAGACATTTTATTCTACGCAAGTTTGCCATACACAACTTTCTTGTGGAAGCCATGATTTTGGTGATATGAGGGTGCCCCAACTTATTTTGTTTTGAAGATGGAGCCCAAAGGACAGGAGCTGTGACCCCAGAAACTTGAACTTAAGCTAAAAAATTCTGCCTACTCAAAATGCACGGTTTACGTCAAAATTCGGACGCTTTGACTGTACTATATAGCTAAAGATGCCAGAACTGCTCGTAGGGAGCAGAAATCCCACGGAGAGGAATTTGAGCGTAAAAATTTAAAATGTATGATGCAGGCATTGCAGATTGAATTTAATAGGTTTTTTTTAGAAAAAAATTGTAATATAACTTCAAACACGATTTTCTCAAAACAACGGTTTCCAAATTGTTGCACACGATTTTAAGAAAAAGCACATTAATCTACACATGTTAATGTTCAAAATGAATCACGGAGGAAAAAAACAGCACAAAATTTTTAAAAGCAAAAACGTTGATTTTGAAAGAACGCCGCCATTTTTTTGTTTTTCACCCAAAAAGCCCCATTTTTTGTTGTTGTTTTTTAGATTTTTGTGAGCAGCAATCGTGCACACCGAAATATTTTTGTGTTTATTTTTTTTTTCAAAAAACTGTTGCAGACCAAAAATCATTTATAATTTTTTTGTATAGCTCAATGCTAACAAAATATATGTGCAAAGTTTAATTAAGATATGTTTTTGTTTTCATTTTAAAAAAAATAATTTTTTCAAAATTTAAAAATCCGGTAATTCAAGGAACCATGTCCCCTTAATCAAAATCAAACATAGTTTTCAGAAAATATGGGGAAACTACATCGCATTACAATATTAGACTAGAACGTTGGACTGAGGCCAGTATCCACACTAATTAGCGGTGATGTTTAAACTTTTATAGTCGTCTAGAACTTTTAAAAGTGCTTTTGGTTGCATAATGCGTAATGAACATTAGCGGCAACCTCACATCGACTATCATTAATCTTCAAACCAGAAATTCAAGTCTATTTTGTATTTCCATAAAGTCCGGAACTTGCGATTAAGAATGATTCGTTGGATTACACTAGTCCCCGTCAGACTTGGCTAATAGAAGACGACGCCGGCTGTATCTAATTTTCATTGTCGGGAAACTGTCGGCGGTATCTTTATCCGGCAGCTGGGTTTGCCAATAAGAAGTTTTATGGAAGCATCACTTCCCCGAACTACGGAAAGTTACACGTTCGCGTTGTAAGTGCGCGGGTGAAGAAGATACGTGCTCATATCATCAGAAGCAGTTAAGATTGCGATTAGTCCCACGTGAAACAAGTAAGTATATGTGTTTGAAGTTCTTGTAGCTTCCACGACGTCTGCAGCTCTATTGTTGATTGAAATGGCTAACAGCGCTAGTATGAAATGAATCCTTACACGAACGTGATGCGAACTCACTTTGTAGCCCATTTCAGCGGCTCCTTTCTATCATTATTTTGTATCCAACTTTTTTATTACGTTCTGGTTAGCAATCAATTTCTGACCGACGCAATTACAACCGCCCTTAGAAACAAGCTAAGATTATTTGTTTAGGTGTCCGACTGGTTTTCTTAAGGTGACTTGTTACTATGGAAAGCAAAAAAAGAAATTTCCAAGCATCTTAAATGTTGCTACCAAAAGACAGGTTTAGATTTTGTTGAAGAACGACATCGTACAACAAGAATATTTAAATCTTGGCTCTTTATATCTAATTTATACTTTTTTCTCGTTGCTTGCTAAATGCATTCCCCTAAAAAACATGCCAGGTTGGACATCAGAACGATGTTGCAGAGATAAGATCTATTCACTATGATATGAATGCAAAATATTAAGTTAACTTTTATTATGAAGTTGAATTAATTTTATGAGTAAGCAGCATTGTAAAAAATATTAACAGAAAGTGTTATTTTTAACGTTTTTCGAAAATTGTATGCACTCTTTCATTTTAGCCCCCGAATTATAATTGCCCATTTGGCAGTAAGTATTGTCCCTGATACCGACCTTCAAAAGCAATAGAGGGTGTTTTCAGAGGTATAGAGCTTTCAATAGAAATAATTGTCATTGTATCTCTTAAACTTTGCTCACATTCTGACATTTTGTTTAACTTACTTTGACAAATTATCATGCAAAGACCTACACCCGAACAACGTCTGGAAAAAGTGTGAATTTATTTCCGAAATTGTTTGAGCATTTCGTTCAATTTATAGTGTTCAGAATCGTCCATCTGAGCAGCTCATATGCAATACGATGAAAATATTTATGCCCACGGCTACTCTATTGGACAATATTCATCTAACACGAGCTCGTGCGTACCGAGGCATATATCGATCCAGAGGATAGTGTGACTATAGATCCAGATTTATCGCCATTCTCAACAACTTGACCTCTGTCCACTACATGGAAAATTGCGAGGAAAAATCTTGGGCTAAAGCCCTATAAGATCCAACTAGTGCAGTGATTGAAGCCATTGGACGATCGTTTGCGTCGTAGGTTCGCTGAATGAGCTGAGAATGAGTTGAAAGTTGAACTGCATTTTTACCGTCAAATCGATTTCAGCGATAAGGCTCATTTCTAGCTCAATGGGTTCGTAAATGAGCAAAAATATCGCTTTGGGTGTGGGGATAATTCTCAAGAGAATTTGGAATCCCCGAAACGTCCCGAAAAAGTCACTGTATGGTGCGGTTTGCATACAAGCGACATAATTGGTCCTTTCTTTTTAAAATCTAAAGACGGAACCAATGTTACTGTTAATGACGATTGCTACTGACAATTAATTCGTATCTTTTTAATTCGCAACATCAATGTCAATCGTCTGAGGGGCAAATGGTTCCAACATGATGGCGAAACATGCCGTGCAGCGCGTGAAACCATTACTTTACTGGGCCGCACCTTTGGTGAACAAATCATCAGAACAAATGGACCTGTGAACTGGTCGCTCAGATCACAATATAGGTAAGCTTTTTCTCTAAATCAATTTGTCAAAAACAAATGAGATTTGTGTCAGCGAAGACGTTTTACCATTGTAATTCAATGAACCGAAGTTTCTAACAGCGTTTTTCAAGCCTAGCATGAAACGTGCATATACGAGTTCTGGCAGTGCCCCGACCAGTAGATAGCTGCCATTTTGTCATTAATGGCAGCAAACATATGATAAATGAAAACAAACATATGACGAATGAAGGAAAACATATTGTTACGACCAAATTTTGCGTAACGCTCACCACTCTTACACCGTAGCCGACCCTGGCCACGGTTTGGGCAATCCTCCCCGGCTTCACCCGCGAAAAGGGGTGTGGAAAAATATATTTTTAAAAAAAGGTGCCACCCGTTTCTGCGCCGGGACTGCCCTGTGCGCGAATCCTGAAACGGGAATAGGATCCGCGACGACCCAAAACCACCAACGAAGGGAATCTGGAACAAAGGACCCAAATGCCGGTGACGCGATTCCCGCTTCGCCACTTCACACAATAACAACAATTTTAATTCACTGCACTAATTTATTTTCTTCTAAAAAACCTATCCAAATCCTAACTATATATACTTAAACTTACTTACAATCTGTTTCTTTTTCTTAAAACTACCTCGGCGACTACTTCCTGGCTCGCTCGCTCGCTGGCTGCTCGTCTGGCTGTTGGAGACACGCGTACCCACTATTCACAGCAAACTCCCTTTCACTTATACATTATGGGTGTTCTTCTGGCACTGGGTATTTTTCCCCAAACTGCTGGCTTCAAAAGTATCCTTGAATCCACTCAAAACTCCCGGAAATACATTCAACTCTTGAACAGTTCACTTCGTTGTCGAAAAGTTTTCACTGTAAGTTTTGCGCGGTCATGACAGCTCACACCGCACTATTATTACTCGACGATCTCAACTTGAAAAGTTCACACCGCTCAACTCCGCACCGACAAGCGAAGGTCGACACCCAAGACACACCCGTCTTCGAACTTCGCACCGAAAAAAAAGAACAGCACCGTCCAAGTTCCTCACGAAAAAGATCGACACCCAAGACGCAGCTTCGCACCGAACAAGAGATCGACGTAAAAAGCCTCGTCAGCTGCTCCCGCAATCCTATTTATGCAAAAATCCAGTCCCGTTGCTACATCGCCAGTCAACGTCCACGAGTCTGTTGACCTCGTCAAAGCTTGCCAGCTTTGAGACCGGTTTTGGCGACGCACATCAACTGGCGATTGAAGCTTCGATGGTTTGGTCAGAGATTTGTACCTCGCAGCGCGGTGAAATACTCGTGGCAGTCGTTAATCATGGTGAACTGCAAGTACCAATGGTTGTGGGTATCACTGGCGCATAGGGGACTCCATTGGGCGCAACGTAGACCGGGCGGAGCCTGAATTTAGACCTGTAGCGGCGATTGGGTGAGCGTTGTTTGTGGCCGTCATTGTTGGCAACTTAGCTCAATTACGCAGCTTCGCGCGCACGGTCAGGAACAACCTCCATAACAAACTTATCACCTACTTAGTTACCTTATCCAGTATCCTTAATATACGTGCATCTCCCCTATATTTATATAATTCAAACTTCTAGCCTAAATTGACCTACTCCCTACAATATGATTCATTAATAACAATCTAGTTCATAAGTAACAATATAATTCATTACTTGGCTTGATTGGGTGAAGTGGTGAACGTGACATTATCAATTTTTTTTAATAAGACAGCGTTTACTCGCACGGTGGTTTGGGGTCTTAAAGGACAGGACAGACCCCCATTTTGGCCTTATGGGTTGTGGGTCGACCACGTTGCGCGGCGAACGTAACAATATAACTTTGTCCCGTAGAACCACGGGCCGTACTTGATAGTGTGCCTTTATATGAAACATTACATACTGGGTCTACCTATACTGTGGCTCAGATCATGCGATTTGACTTCTGTGGACTACTTTTTGTGGAGTTACGTCAAGTCACTTGTCTATGCTAATAAGCCGACAACTATTGATCACTTGGAAGCCAACTTTCGAGACGTTATTATCGAAATAAGGTTGGTTATGCTGGAAAAATGATGCAAAGTTGGATCGACAGGATGGCCCTCCTAAGACGCAGTTGCGATGATCATATGCTAGAAATTATTTTAAAACACTAAATGCCATAAAATTTGCAAGCCATTCAGGCCCAAAAATGGTCATTTGAATAATTTATCTATGAAAGTTTGTGCCTCTAAAAAACACCCTATATTATTCTGATAAAAATATTCAACTTGCTTTTCTGAATAGGTACGCATTTTGTCGCCTGTTTAATTTTGAGCAGGCGAACCAAAAGTATAAATATCTATAATTGTGAGTTCTTTTTAACCAATTGCCCTTTGGAGTTTTTTAGCAGCTATGTAACAAAACAAAACACACTGAATTTTTTTAGAGTTATATACTCTTTTGCTTCACAAGGAAATTCGACGATGCTGCTGTATCTTCATCCGTTCCAGGCTGTTTATTTGTTGTAATTTTTCCAAGTTTGAAAACTCTATGCATTCTTTGAATAACGTTTTTCGCTTTTACGCCTTTCGATTCAAATTACCTCAAAGTTATTGGTTTCGTAATTTTTGGAATATGTTTTTTTTCTGTGTTCATACAAATTAGAGTGAATAATTCTAGAAACAAGAAAATTGTTACAAACAGCTCAGTATTAATGTCCCAAAAATACGTACTTATGATTGACGCATTTCGAAATGCCTTGGACCGTTATATTGCGTTGAAATGTTTTTGTTTGCTAGACACACATGTTCAACAGTCTTACATATGCCTAATTATTAATAAATGCTCTTATTAATGAAGATAGTCTGTGGAAGGCCATTGTTTCTCTTGAATATCTATGGAAAAGTCGAGAAAGATGTATTTGAAGCATTTCTTTGCATTCACACCCGTTTGAATTCGTTTTTTTTTGCAGTGGACAAACTATGGTTAGGTGTCCAAAATTTCCAGAGGTAATTTGGAAATGTACGTGTCGTTGAACGCATTAAAATCACCAATGGTGCCAAAACGAGTGTAGTTTCGTGGCAATGTAAATAGGGCATAATCTTGCACAGAATATTTTTCACTAGATTTTATTGAAAACCAAGCTGTATATAATGTCTGGTGAAAGTCAGTACTGCCCGGGTTGTGTAGGTTTTGTGCAAATACAGCGAAACCTGGTTAATTGGGATCTGAAGGGACCAAGAATTTTGTGTCATTGAAAGAGGTTTTCATTTATCCAGTTTTCCAATTAGACAGGTTTAAAATTTTAGTTGTCTCATTTACAGAGGCCTTCGCTTATAGAGGTCGAAATAAACCGTTATTCTATTGATTGAGGTGGAAATGTTAATAAAAATGCGTATTTTTGATGAATTAAGTGTAGGTATTTATTTTTTATTAAAATAAAATACAATTAAGTAAAGTTTATGACTTAAAGTAATCGGTTATGTTTGTTTGTATTTGATCCATAGTTGCTGAAACCTGTTTCTCGATGGGATAAATTTGATCAAAAATACTAGAATCATCAATATTTGACATCTCGAAATACTTATGTAAAGTTTCTAAAGCTTCACGCTTTGAAATTTTTACTGAAGTCTCTTCACAATCTTCTTCTACTTCTTCTTCTGTGTCTAAAGAAGAATACGTAGAAACGATGTCATCATCATTGAGCTCTTCTGAAATGAGTACATCATCGTCCATAGAAACGAAATCCTGAAAAATCGGCTGCTGGTCATTTTGGTCGTTCCCATAGGAGGTAATTATTTTGTTCCATTCTGGAAACGCTGCACAGATCTCTAGCTCCTCCTTTAGGTTCTCAGGTTCAGATACATTCGTCACTTTGAATCCAGCTTTTTTGTAGCAATCGCTAATTGTGGTTTTGCTAACAGAAAACCCAGCTCTTCTTGCAAATCTCATGGCCTGGAGGATGTTGATTTCAGGGCTTTTGTCGTTTTCTATAGATTTAAGAGCATATTGCACAACTTTCTTTCTGTAGTGAACCTTAAAGTTGTTGATAATGCCCTGATCCATAGGCTGCAATTTACTTGTGGTATTAGCGGGTAAGTACAATAATTTAACATAGTCCAATTTGCGCATATTGTTGTGAGCTGTGCAATTGTTGACAAACATAACGATCTTTCGTTTTTGGGCCCTCATATCGGCGTTCACTTTTTTTTAACCAATCTGCAAATAAATCAGAAGTCATCTAGGCCTTTTTATTGCTTTGATAATTAACAGTCAACGTTTTGATACCCTTGAAGCATCTTGGATTCTTAGATTTTCCAATTAAGAGAAGTGGCAGTTTTTCAGTTCCGGACGTATTCGCACATACAAGTACAGTGGCCCGATCTTTACTCAATTTACCACCGTGGCAAGGCTGACCTTTGAACGCAAAAGTTTTATCCGGTAGACACTTGTAGAATAAGCCCGCATCATCGGCGTTGAATACGTCATCGGGGGAATAATCGTGTAATAAAATTGGAAGGTTTTTAATCCACTCATTACATTCGTTGTTGTCCACAGAATTGCTCTCGCCACAAATATTTTTGAATGCTGTATCGTTTCTTTTCTTAAAGCCCTCTAACCATCCATTACTGCCAGAAAAATTATCAATATGGAGCTTTCTTTTTGATCATTGGTCCACTAATTGGAATGTTATTATTCCGTACCTGCTTGTCTCTCGACATGGAGACATTTTTCAAGTTCAGGATACTCTGCCGATCGTATTCGTTTTATTTTCCCTTTTCCATCAATACACTGAAACCGAATTTTCTCGTTGTTTTGAATAATTCTACACAGCGTTGACTTTGGTATCTTATTCTCCGTACACAGTTGATCACGCGACTTTCCACAATCATAATCTGATAGAAGCTTTAAATTTTCAGATGCTGATAATGTGTTATATTTACGTTTGGACATTTTGTATACTTTTATTCAAAACCTGAGATAGTACTGACAAACAAAGCACGTGCGAAAGAAATTTAAATGTTTGTAAATAAACGTGTCGAAACCTGTCCCAAACTGATAAAATGTCTCACTCATACTGTCTCACTCCCTCATTGAGCTACAGAGTCCCAATTATAGAGGTAAACATCGAATAAATCCTAGAAATCAAATATCATTTAACCTAGAAATCAAATATCATTTAACCAGGTTCCAAAAGTCCCATTAACAGAGGTAATTCGATGAAAAAGTGCCGGGACCTCATTGGAATTCTCAATAATATAGGTTTCCCACTTACCCAGGTGTCACTTAACCAGGTTTCACTGTATTGGGAATGAAACGAAATCATGCCCATAGCTTTAGTAGTTTTGAATAACCATCCTTTGGATTTTAGATGGATCCGATCCGAATACCAAAATTATATTCGTACCGACAGTTACAACCGCTTTTCTTCAAACCAAAGACGAAGGTGGCACTTTCTTCGGCGGCATTTTAGACACTTAATTGAAGCTGTAGATGAGTACATGCAATCTAAACAAGAATCCATTCCAAACTAAAATTCAATTTCGATTTTCGGAGCTACATACTGGGAAGTTGAATACAGCAGAGTAATACAAACAAACACTGGAATGGCGTCAGTGATGCTTTGCTGTTAAAACTGATATGCTTAGCTTTGGTCTAATGTTGTTAAAAATAAAATTCTAATACTGCTTCATCTACAATATTCGAAAAACATATCCTGTCATACCGAACGCAGCCTACTAAACCGCTTTCACATTCCAATTGCCTTTTTGAGCTGGCAGTGCTCCCAGCTTTAAACACTTGCCTTGTTTACAACTTGACAGACGTCACATGTGCGGGGTCAGCTGTTATCAGTGTTTGTTTCCCAGGGAAACTCGAGCGAGGTTTTTGCCGTTTCCCGGTTGATTTCCAAAGTGCAGCGGACCTCCGATTGCGATGGTTGATTCCTACAGTTCCTACAAATCAGCTCTGAGCTCGCGATACGCGAGCAAGGAGATGCAGTTCTTGTTTAGTGACCATTTCAAGTTCTCCACATGGAGGCGACTTTGGGTTATATTGGCGCAAGCCGAGAAGGTAAACTCTTTCGGAAGACCTGCATTTGATCCTCTATTGTTCTTCTAGGAGCTCGGACTTGCCATCACAGACGAGCAAATCGAGGAAATGAAAGCAGCGGTCGAAGATATAGACTTTGCCGCCGCCGCTGAGGTCGAAAAAGCAACTCGCCACGACGTGATGACGCACGTGCACGTTTTCGCTAAGCGGTGTCCCAAAGCGGCCGCGATCATCCACTTGGGAGCGACTTCTTGCTATGTGGGCGACAACACCGACCTGATCATTATCAAATCCGGCCTGGAGCAACTCCTGAACAAGTTGGCCGCCTTGATTCGCAACCTGCGCGAGTTCGCGATGGAATTCAAGTCGGTGCCCACCCTGGGCTTCACGCACCTGCAGCCCGCACAGCTCACGACTGTGGGCAAGCGAGCGACACTTTGGCTGCAAGACTTCCTCATGGACGAACGTGCCCTCAGGCGGTGCTTGGAAGACCTGCGGTTTCGAGGCGTCAAGGGCACTACGGGCACGCAAGCATCCTTCCTCGCGTTATTCGAGGACAACCACGAGCAGGTGAAGAAGCTGGATCAGTTGGTCACCAAACTGGCTGGCTTCCAGAGCAGCTACAAGGTGACGGGGCAGACGTACACCCGCAAAGTGGACGTCGAGGTAGTTGGCGCACTTGCCAGCCTGGGCTGCTCCGTACACAAAATGTGCACCGATTTGCGGATCCTTGCCTCACGGAAGGAGCTCGAGGAACCTTTCGAGAGCACGCAGATTGGGTCCTCGGCTATGCCTTATAAACGCAACCCAATGCGCTCCGAGCGATGTTGCGCGCTTGCTCGCCACCTCATCACGTTGCACTCCAACGCCGCCAACACCCACGCAACACAGTGGATGGAGCGCACGTTGGACGACTCGGCGAACCGCCGGCTCACATTGGCGGAATCGTTCCTGTCGGCCGATGCAGCGCTCCTCACCCTGACCAATATCTCGCAAGGCATTGTAGTGAACCAGAAGGTCATTGAGAAGTGGATAAACGAGGAGCTGCCCTTCATGTCCACTGAGAACGTGATTATAGAAATGGTGAAGAAGGGCGGCGACCGGCAAATCTGCCACGAGAAGATTCGCGTGCTGTCGCAAGAGGCGGCGGCCCAGGTGAAGCAGCTGGGGCTGCAAAACGATCTGGTGAAGCGGATCGAAAGCGACGCTTACTTCAAGCCTATCTTGGCCGACTTGGAAAAAATCCTTGATCCTAAAACCTTTATTGGTCGCGCACCCCAGCAAGTGGTCGAGTTCATCGAGGAAGAAGTCGACCCTGTCCTTGCGACCTATGTGGACGCTTTAAAGGTGGCCAAATCAGTTGCTTTGGAGATTTAATTGAACTCCAGGAATAATTCGAATAAGACAACGCTCATGTCAGGAATATGCATAGATTAGCGGAATTTATTAATTATGGGAAAGCACAAAGTGTAATAAATTTCCAGTATTACATTTGCGGAATTTTATTTTGGTCGAATTAGGAAGCATTCGATCAGGGTTTCGAACACTAACAGTCTTAACAGTCGAGCATCTTGAAGCCAATAGGGCATTCCGATTATTCTGGCTAGTGGGGAAAATCTCCAACTTGAGCGAGACAGCGGGTAGTATTGATACTCTAATGATTCAACCATCCGTGATAGTCGTATAGTAGTGAAATGTAGCGCTTCCCAGTTATAATTTCATAATGAAATTTGGACATTCATGTATTTTACCTTGTTCAGCTCCTTTCAGCATCTCCCGAAACGACGAATAATCTTGTTATCAACATAGTCAAAATTGCGATAGCTTCGAAAGGAGGCCGCACAAACAGACGGCACTCTTGCAAGAGGCATCATCCATCGTCAAAACGGTGTTATTTTCTCAATCCACAATCTCACCTCTTGTAAGAATAATCTTTTACGATACTTCGCCGTATCAGCGCAAACAAGCGTCTTATCTTTCCATGCATGCTGTTAAGATTTATTGAATTGTTTGCGTATGTTGTGGCTGAGATTGAGTTTTAAAACACTGCATAATTTTTTCTGGCCCCCAACGGTTTAATAAACTTGATAACAAAATAAATACTACAGTGCGTACGATAGTTCCATGAAGACTATTGGATTGAAAAGGACTCAACAACCATAAGGTATTTCAATGTATTTACGCGTTAGTCAATTTACTTTGTCCGTTTACAAAGTGAAGAGATCAAATTCACACTTAAAAGCTACATATCAATGAATATTGATAGTGCTCGACGAATGCCGTAACTAGGATATGTCCTTAATCCTTTTCAGACGAAAAAGTGAAAAGTACATGAACACCTACGTGTTGTCTTTGCTACAACTTGGATTAATATTCCGCTACGCTAGGTACAGCTCACAGTTCTAGTAGCTTAGACAAGAACCTCTAACATCGCAATAAACCTTTTCATGAAACTGAATGCAATTAAGGGTCTGGGGTTGAGCCCGAAATAATGGTATTAACACTAGGAAGGTCGCGCCGGATCTGAGAGATCCACTGTGTTCGTTTAGATCTGTGCGTTGCAACCGCTCTATTCTGTGGCTAATGATTCTCAGTATCCCCCTAAATCCGGTATCCATATTTCTCGATTAGGTCGTTGCTCTGAATGTTTGTGGATATTTCCAGGAAATTGACATTGCACGTTGATCCAGTATTAGCATTGGATCTCACAGATCCTATGCGACCTTTTATGTAACTTTGAGAGGCGGAACATTTCTAGTGTTAAATTGATGTACCAGAAACGACAAAAGGTATTGACTTGAAAGTTTATATTTTTTGTTTATTAACATTTAAAGGGAGCGAAAACATATTTATTGAGGAGAGAGAAAAACAAAACCAAAATGGCGGCCGCAAGGAAGTACTCCATCAGCATCTAAAAAAATCAATTGCGCCTCGTAAAATTGTGGCCAAAATATTGATCTGAAAGCAAATATTCAAATATTTTCTTATTGTTTAGATAATAACCGACGGAACGGGCCTAAATTTAGAGTAAAAAAAAATCTTAGAAGTTTTGGCACGCACTTGAAATTACGAATTTTGCATGTTTTCTTTTTGAAAAAAGTGCTCTTCTAAGGACAAAAAAATATTTGCTCTAAATTTCCGCCGTTAAATAGTGAATAAGCATCTGTGAAAAATTTGAAGTAAATCGGTCGAGTAATTATTTTGCAGTTTAACGACGCGCAGCGAAAAAGTGATTCGAGAAAAACGCGTTTAAAGTTTTTACAACAGAAATTTTTGTGATTAGTCGAAAAAATTTAATTTACCATTAATCTGCTAATTCTGGATGATAGTAAATGCCTTCCTTCTCAGCGAATCCTGTTCTTCTGCTAATTTAAGTTTTTTTTGGAAATACGGCCTTTTTTGATGATGGAAGCGTTTAAGCATCTCTTTATGCGTTGTATAACTTCTCGTGATCATACGCCGATGTGAAATCCCAAACACTTTGGCCAACATTGACGCCCATAACATACAGATTGTCACAAAAGTATTGGCCTACCCATTTTCAGGGGCGGTGCTACCATAGGTGCAAATGGAGCAATTGAACCGGGCGCCGAAATTAAAGGGCGCCAAATTACAAGTGAATCAATATTGAAAATAATATAATTCCACATTCATCTTTCATTATATTTCCATTAATTTTTCTTAAATCAAGTAAATTTTGCTTATTTCGTCAACTGCAAAACATATCTACAGAATCCAAATCATGTAAACATACAACTTTACATATTGTCACTCATCTCATCGTCATAGGCTGTGTATATGATCTATAACACTGTGCTCATTATCGCCAGCGGATCGACGCTGTTGGTTCAAAACAAACAACTTGACCCAAACGATGGGAAAATGCACACATGATTTTATGCACACTGAAATGAGTCATCTATGGGTGCTATAGGCAATTTGGTTCAAGCTAGAAGTCTTGAACCAAGTCGAAAGAGAAAAGCGAATAAGAGATATATGATAGCAATATGTTTCACAGTGTTCATGGATCATGGGAAAAATTTTTATTTGCATTTTTCATTCATTTTACTTTGATTGTATTCTGTTCTAGTGCTTTTCATAAGGCCATACAATTTCCACTTGGAGTCTAAGTCATGAAATTAGAAATTCTATTGGAGGGAAATTTTGACATAAAATGGAAATTTGAACATAAAATGATCTGAAATCGTTACTTATACAGCTCGTAGCACTGGACAAATACCCGCTAGATGACAAACTCTCTCTTCTATTCAGAATGAAGTCGAAGAGAAACTGATTCATACATCTTCGACGACCAAAGCCATTGAAAGGGTTCAATATTAGTGATTTGAACCTGAAGTTGAAATCGTGATAAAGTGTACGAACGTTGATTTTCAAAACAATTGATTTTTTGATTACAATGTTGAACAGTGATTTTTAATACAATTGATTAAACGTGATAAAAAAACTAATTAATACGTCGGGTATGAAAAAAGGTTGTCGGGAAGTGAAAATAGGAAACGACGGAGGAAAGATGAAATTTCCAGTTCGAAGCAAAGGGCCGCAATGGAAAATTTTCTGGAAAGAGAAGTAGTAGATATAGATCCTAATTATGACAGTCCCCAACATTTCCCTTTATCCAATAATATTGAAACAAGTTCGTCGCAAGTTTTTGCAGGTAACTTAAAATTATCTTCACCAGGTGTTAGTGCAAGTTATTCATTAGATTATTTTGGAGATCCTGGAACCTGGCCAGTATTAAATGAAAATCAGATTCAATTGATAGTTAAGAAAGGGCTCTATCAAATTAAAGATTTCCAGTTTCCATCTTCAAAAGGTAGAAAATTTAGTGCAAAACTATATGAGCGAACATTGCAAAATAGTGAATCTGTCACTAGACACTGGCTGGTGTACTCCATCTCAAAAGATGCGATATTTTGCTATTGTTGTCGTTTATTTTCAAAAAACAAAATGAACTGTTCATTGTCCAGTATAGGATATTCTGATTGGAATCATGTTAATAGACTGATTAAAGATCACGAAGAAGTATTGTTCATATGACCAACTGTAAAATTTGGAAAGAGCTTGAATTGCGACTTTCTAAAAATAAAACAATAGTTGCCGAAATGGAAAAAGAAATAACTAAGGAAATTCAGCATTGGAGGGAAGTTTCAAAGCGGCTTTTGATATTTGTTCAGTTTTTGGGCACACAATCTTTAGCTTTTTCAGACGTTTTGTATGAGCCCAACAATGGAAATTTTCTTAAGTTAGTAGAATCAATTAGTAAATTTGACTCGGTGTTAGCAGAACATCTAAAGCGCATCAATGACCACAATAGCCAAAATAAATATTTGAGCAGTGATATCTAAAACCAGTTGATTGATTTAATATCTAATGCAGTAAGACGTAAAATTATCTCAAACATTCAAAATGCCAAATATTACTCATTGATTGTAGATTGGACACCAGATGTAAGCAGGAAAGAGCAGCTATCGTTAGTAGTCAGAATAGTCGAACAGGTTGATAACATTTTCACAGCCAAAGAATATTTTGTGGGGTTTTTGATTGCAGAAGACACAGCTGGCGCTGGGTTGACCAAATTAGTTTTAGATCAACTTGAAAGTTTAAATGTTTCAATTTTTAATTGCCGGGGACAAGGATACGATAATGAGTCGAATATGAAGGGGAAGCATTCCGGAATGCAAACAAGGATAAGAGCTTTGGAGCCTAGGGCTTTTTTGTACCTTGTGGATCTCATATTATTAATTTAGTGGTTTCCGATGCAGCTTATTGCTCTAAAGATACTGTTTATTTTTTTGATATTGTGCAGTGTTTATATAATTTTTTTTCTTCTCCTGTAAGTAGATGGCCAATTTTAAAGAAACATCTCACACCAATCAATTTAAAACCTCTTTGTGCTACTCGATGGGAGAGTAGGATTGCTGCCTTAAGACCATTAAGATACAATTTAGATGATATTTATGAAGCCATTGTAGATATATCGGAAGAGGGGGAAGTCGTGACAAAGAATGCAGCAGAATCATTAGGAAACAAAATAACAGAATTCAAATTTATTTGCTGTTTAGTAATTTGGTACTCAGTCTTGAAAAAAATTAACGTATCAAGTATACTTACAAAGTCCCAATGTTTGTTTATCTGCCGCTTTATCTATACTGAGCTCCACTAAAACTTTTTTGATAGAACTTAGAACTGATTCCAAGTACGAAAATTTTATAGACGAAACTAAAGAAATCACTGTGAGGATGGATGTCCCTTGTACCTTTCCCACATCAACAGCTTTAAGGTCAAAGAAAAAAAAATTAACTTTTTGTACGAAGGTAGGGATGAAGTCATAACAGACTATAAATACAGGTTCAAAGTAGACTCTTACTTCAAAATACTAGATCAAGCCATTAGTTCTATGACTGAACGATTCGAGCAGTTAACTGATCACTCCAACAATTTTGGCTTCCTATACAATATTAAAAATTCGGTTTTGCCAGTGAATGAGTTAATGAATAAGTGTATCATCTTGGAAAAATCCCTCACGAGCAACAAAACTTCCGATATAAGTGGTTTAGAACTCTGCGAAGAATTAAAGATGCTAGCTACACTTATAAAGGAGAAGGATTATCCAATCCATGTTTTAAATTATATATTCCAAAATAATTTGGACTCAATATTTCCCAACGCAGTAATTTCATTGAAAATCCTTGTAACATTACCAGTCACTGTCGCTACCGGCGAACGTAGTTTTTCAAAGCTGAAAATAATTAAAAATTATTTGAGGTTGACACTAAGCGAGGAGGAACTAGTCCATCTTGCAACAATGTCAATTGAAAGAGAATTGGTGGAAAGTTTGGATTTTTCTGATTTGATTGATGATTTTGTGAAAATAAAAGCTTGTCGAGTAAAATTTTCTTAAATTGTGCCTATGCAATCTTACATTCTTGTGATATTTTAGCGGTTTTTAAATTATCTTTAGACTTTTTACGGAAAGGCGCGATATTACTTTTTTGCTCCGGGCGCAAATAATGATAGCACCGCCACTGCCCATTATGCCCAAGGAAAACATAAATACAGTTAATTAAATTTAAGCAAAGAATTTAAAAAACATATCTTTAGAGAAATTTATTAATATGTTTTAAAATGTGCTTCATAAACACCAAAAGTAATAAATAACATGAAGGAAAAAAATATTTTTTTAAGTGAATATATAAAAGTAAACACATAAAAGTATTGACCCACTAAATAAATTTAGAAAAAAATTAGTCTTTAAATTCAAATTTAGTACTTTGTTCGATAGCCCTTTGATTTCAGAAGACTTTTAAATCTCTGCGGCATCGAATGTGCCAACTTAACCGTTAAGTCCTTGCTTACTTTATCCCATTCCTCTTGCAAATGCTTCTTCAGCATTTCTTTATTTGCTATGTTGCATTTTGACAATGAACGTTTCAACTCCCCCCATAAATGTTTTATGGGGTTAAGTCAGGAGACTGGGAAAGTATCTCAAATCTTGTAGGCACATTATAAGGGATCCATTCATTCACATTTGTTTTTATCAATTTCTCTTTAAGTTTGTTATGAGAAGTTTTTGTTTTTTTTACAAATATATTTACATTACTGCAAAAATGTGCATCAAGGGATTTTTGATTATAGCTTCCAATTAACCAGAACCTCAATATAAGGTGCTGCCGTAGATTTTTGTCCAACACTGTATCGTTAGAGACGCGCTGCCATTTTACTAACCCTGCGAAGGGAAGGAAATCAAAATCTTCACCGAAATTTATCATCAAAAAACTTTTTTTTCGTGGAACACATTGAATGACTCGCCGTTATTATTTTAGTTTATGCATCATATGATTTGCTTGCAGACTTGAAAATAATGATGTTCATTATACTTGAATTATACTGAAGTAACGTTTTCTGTGAGTTTCGCTGAGGGGGCATAGTTGGTAATTGAATTCATTGTTGCAAGCAAATAAATTTTTGGCTCAGACAGACAACAACATAGATCGCATAATAACCTAACGAATTTCTCACATTCGTACGATCTGTATATTGATGCAAAATTTGCATTGCACGTCAGCATCGTTTGGAACTAGAATTCGGCTAACTGAGTAACGGACACGTCTCATCTACATCACTTCCGCGGACTTTACCGCGTATTTGGTTGAAGACAAAGAGACCATCACCGCCCGCGGAGCAAGACATCAAACAGTCACTTTAATGGTCCATTAGCACTTCAAATGCTAATCTACAATGTAGCAGGAATTTACCTTGCGTTCGCACAAACAGAAATCATCAATAATCGGAGAGAAAAACTTGAGAAGCGCGATTTTGTGTTAGTAAGCAATCTCACTATCAGCCGAGACTTATCAGCTGAACATTTTTCTGAGGCATGGACCAAACGTTCCCTGAGTTCGGGTGGCATGGGGCCTGAGTGATGTACATATATTCTCCCCGATTTGACCTTTATCATCCCGCACAAGGCTTAGGGTACATCGATCAATTTCGGACTGTTGGTCGCACTTGGATCAGTGATTTATTTTCCTATGCAATATCTGCACTAAAACCGGGAACTTAGGAGCGTCATTGATAAACATAAGTAACTTACCCCAAAAAAACTTCCTCAGTTAAGCCATTCCACGAACTTCCGTTAAAAACGTCCGAAAAATCAATCCAAATATTATACGTGCGCCAAAATTTACTGCGCCGGTACAACTCATATAATTGCATTATTATTTCGCATCAAAAAACTAGTTTATTCGATTCGGAAATCACTAGATTTGATTCGGAAAATTATTTATTTAAATTGTAGGGTTTTTTATTTGATCCGGACATTCATTTATTTTATCTGGAAAATCAGAACGAAGCTTTTTGTTTGTTTCTAACGTTTATAGATCCGTTAGCAGTGATGGAAAATCACCCACAAGGGGATTGAAACAAATAACACAGGCCTGCAAATTGAAACTTTTTGATTTCTTTTTAAATGTTAATGGGTGGATTTTATGCGTTTTGGTGCGCTGAGTTCGAAAATGCCATCCATTTTGACCCATCACGTAAGGAAAGTGAAAATTAAAATACAGGCAAAACCCGCCATACAGGTGTATGTTAAAAAAACATCATAAAATGATACAAATTTAATTAATTTAAAGTCATACAATATTTTATTTACATTATATACAATTATAAATCTTTATAGAATCTGGTTTTTTAGTTTCAAAGCTTCGTTTTGTGCTTTTCCTTTTGTGTGACGAGGTATTTTCTCTATGCAACATCCAGCAGTAGTCACCCATCATATTAGCATCCCATCGACCTTGATACCTTCTCTCCATTTCTTTGATATCTTGATGAAACCTCTCACTCTGCTCTTCACTAACTGCACCAAAATTTTCGGGAAAGTAATCCAAATGGGAGTTCAAAAAATGAAGTTTTAAACTCATTGAACATCCTAGATTTTTAACATTGGACAATTTCCACGATATTTTTGAAGTCCGGTTCCTTCTGATTCCCTCAACACTTCGTAACTACATCTTTGAAAGAATTCCATGATGACCTCTCAACATCGTTCATCACATTTTCAAAGTTGTTATCTTTCATCAGCTTTGCTTCAGACAAACCAGGAAACTTTCTTGAAAGGTATTTAAATGTCTCGCCTTCTTTTGGTAATGCCTTCACAAACTTGTTCATCATGCCAAGTGTGATATGGAGCGGTGGTAGAAGGACCTTTTTAGGATCAACCAAAGATTTAAAGTGCACGTTTTTCTCGCCGACCTTCAATGTTCTTGAGGGCCGCACTTTCTGGTTCCAGTGCTTAGCTTTTGCACGACTATTCCATTCGCAAATAAAACAGGGAAATCTTGTGTAACCACCTTGCTGTCCAAGTATCATGGAAATTACCTTGAGATCAACACAAACTGTCCACTCGAATTCCTTGTATTTTGACTTATCCAAGATCAATGCCAGGTTACCATAAGTTTCTTTCAAATGTACTGAGTGGCCAACGGGCATTGATGCGTATTTATTCCCTTTGTGAAGTAAAACAGCTTTAATACTTCTTTTCGAAGAATCAATAAACAGTCTCCAATTCTCAGCTTCATGTTGAACTTTGAACATGGTCATTAAACCATTAATATCGGAACAATAGACTAGCTCACAATCTTGAAAAAAATAAGGCTCAAAATGTTCTTCTCTATTTCTATACCAAGCGAAAGAAGTTCCAGCCGTCACCAAGTTCTTCTCTTGCAGTCTGGATCCTAGTAGCTCAGCAGATTCTTTTGCGAGGTCCAAATCACAGATCAGGTCATTCAATTCAGCTTGTGAAAATTGTTGAGGTCCACTGGAGTCGCCAACTTGAAACTCGTTACTGGAACTTTCTTCTGATTCATTTCCTGATGATGGAAAATCGTCTAGGCTTTGGGGTGCTTGTGGTGTAGGAATGCTAGGTCCGTGAGGGATTGGGCGGAGTGCAGAATCCATGTTTGGGTAATTAATTTATTTTTTATTTTTTGTACTATACCCTTGCACATTGCACGAACAAAAGTAACAATCATCACTGTGGTTTCGAGACTCTCTCCAGATCATGGGAACACCAAAACGAAAAGATTTTACTTTACCTTTTATCCACGATCTAAGTCCTTCAACACACCCTGAACAAACTCCATGCGGGCCCCAAGATTTGTCCTGGTCACCTATCTTCACACTAAAATACGCAAAATACACTTTTTTAACAAAATCAGTAATATTTCTTTGTTGTTTTTTTACTACAAATTCACCATAAATATAGCAAAAACTATCAGGACAATTTACACAACTTCTTGAAGTCATTTTTGAAAGGTACCGTGCGAGAGAAGAGAGTTTTAAGAGAAATAAATAAATAAAAGCGCATGCAAGGGAGCGGGCACATTGGAAATTTCGCCATTTCTCATTATACTTTTGCGTTTTTGCGGAAAAATTTTTTTGTTAATTTTTCCGAATTCAGCAACCAAAAATACAAAAGAAATTTGGTCGCAGACCTGTGTAATCATTCGAATAAATTGCCTGTTGCATCTTCATCTCAAAATGTATCCGCATTCATGATTAAAAAGGATACCACGGAAGTAACTTTGATAAGCGCTGCACAATCAACCGCAACTTATAAAGCAAAGAAGCAACATCGATGATTTACTTCCATAAATTCTCCTAAAAAATTGAATAGGGCTATGAATCGCGATTTCGCGATTGCGGCAGAAAAATCACCGGTAAAATAAAAAATAACCGCTTTAATAGATTACATTTTAGCTTCTCACTCAATAGTACGGACTGGTTGGTTGAGGCTGTGTATGATTCGGCAATTTTCGACCTTTAACCCTGTTTGACAAAAAGGTGTTAGCGAAAAATATAAAGGATTTAATGTCTTCCCTTTGACAATTTTAAACAAATATGCGATGCTAAATTAATACAAAATTTAATGAATTTATTGCTAAAAATGACGGCGAACTATGAATGTATCTGCAGACGTTTAAGAGATGCTTTTAAAGAACCAAGATACAATATAATGATATAGTTGCCTCAAACTATATCCTTTCTATATCGCACTGCGTTTACTTAACTCTTTATCGTCCATCATAAGTAGGGTAAATAGTTGTAACAAATTTACATAAGCAATAAGACAATAAAATAAATGTGTATAAACAACACGAGCTGACCTATATGTGGAACAGCTAAATTGTTAGAATATAAATAAATTTTCCTACTTATTATGGCGTATATATAAATAAATGAAAGACTCCCGATAAAAAGGTTCCACCCTTGTTTCGACAAGTTTATCAGGAATAAGGCAAAACACCCTTTAACGGGGCAGTCTGGGTTTATTGCATGAAATTTCATCAATTTTTCTATCGAAGTATTTGTTAGATTGTTTTGAAACTTTTTTGTAATAAAATCTGGACCTTGTACTTTCCAAAAAAAATCTTCAACCATGACGACAAATTGGCATGACATGATATCTCGAGCCAGGTTAGTCTGAAACAAAAAATTCCAGCGGTATTTTGAAATATAAGTAGGTGGCTATTGTCGGCACTAGATCTAAACATTTTGATTGAAAGAAAACAAAATGGCAGACTTTTCAATTTTTTACTCTGTTTTGCAGCTAAAATTGATGAATAAAACGGGTTAAAAACTTATAAATGATTCCAGTTCAGACTGAAGCTGTATATGTACTGAATAATTTCTCATAGTTCCAGCCCAATCGGTCAAATAGATTTTTCAAAATCGTGTCAACCAAGTCAATAAACGTTGCTTTGAGAAAAACGCATTTAAAGCTGAAACACATGCAGAGCTTGTTCATACACGCTCTATTGTATCGTTGTATGTACATATATATTTCTGGGCTTCGCAAACCAAAAATAAGAGTTTGTATACTAACCCTACATATTTACATAGTAAATAATGTTTTTGAAATATCGGTTTGTTGAAACAATAAACCCAAACTATCCCCTTAAATTAACCTGAGTAAAATATGTTTACACTGAATGCGAATTTCATGTCTTCAGAAAACTCTTAATAACTAATCAATCGATCAAAAGAGAACAACACTAAACAGAGTTGGTCAGAAATATCCTATTTACACTGCAAATTTTTTTTATTCATTTTTATAGATACAACTTTTTCATAGGGTATCCTTCAAAATATTAGGAACGGTGTTGTTGCGGACGGCGGCGTGGCAATAAATTCCTCACCCCACGAACTTAGGTACGTAGACACACATGCATATTTCTTTCAAGAAATACTTTTCAATAACTCCTAAGTCCTTAAACCGTAAAGATATGTTGAAAATTTCGATTTCGATTTTCGGACATATTACAAAAACCATCCTAAATACTGGGAAGTTAAAAATATGTGTTTAAAATTGATCAAATTATTAAATATGTGCTGGTTTTTTTCATATAGTTAGGTATTTATGTATACCTATGTCAATATTAACCAGAGAGAAGAATCTTAAACGTTACAGAAACTTTTCATCACTTTTTCATTTAAAATAGTGTGGCGGCTACGGCTTAAACGCCTTTCAACTTGTGTCCCTTTTTTGCATTGCATTGTTTAATTTCGGTGACACAAAAAGGTCCCATGCGACTGCATGCAATATTGGACAAGTGGGTATTCATCATGTAAAGCAATGCGAAACAGATGTGGCCGCTTAGATGCCAGGGACCACACAAGGAAAAGGACAGTCGATCAAGAACACACTCTGGGAACGCGTCGCGATCGTCACAGAGCTCCGCTCCGCTCACACATTCAAGCTTAGTAAATTAGAATAATATACGATTGTTAATAAACGTTGGTTACACTTGGTTATCGTTATAAATTGACTCTTTTATTACTCGGCACCTGTCTCCCCACAATAGTTTAATAATAGCTTGAACTGATTTCTTTCGTTAAAGATGAAATCTCATCATAATTAATTTAACATGCTTCACACTTGAACTGTGTTCCACCCTGAATGGCGAACCCGGTTGTGACTATTTAACTGGTGAAAGATTGCAATCCAATGGATCGCTTTACTGCAACAGTTCCCAGGATGCAGAAGAACATTCCCACAATGTGCTTCCATCCTCAGCATGAACCCGAACTTTCTATTCTACGTTAGCCCACAAAATATGAAAATTAGACTATTTTTTTTTCAAATTGATCCCGTGATCTTATATGATTCATCTACACCATTTTTTATCAAAGCGTTTCACTGTAGTAAAGACGATTAGAATTACTCTTGATGCTTAACTAAATTTGTGAATAGAATTACATTAATTTTCAAACTAAACTTATTCAACCGGAACGCATATCATGCTTTTCCTTTGCCTGTGACCACCAAATCTTCCAACTTTTTTTTGCTTAAAGGTGGTTTGTGACACGTCTTTTACCGGCCACACACATTTTCCAGCTTGCATTGCATCCACGTGGAAGAAGACGACCACCCAACTAAGCATCTCTCGTACACTTTTGCGATTAATTCCACTTCGATCCATTACAACGTCGATTGTAAGGATAGTTATTTTTATTGTAGAAAAATCATTTGTTGAAACTAAGATTAATGAAATGACTTTTTATTTTTGGTCACAAGTTCACATATTTGCCAAATATCTCATCAGGAACCAATAATCATAAGTGAACGATGTGAAATCCAATCGAGAAAAATAAAATAATATCTTTATCTGGTAGTGCTCCTTTTTCATTTTCTATCTAGACTTCTATTGAAAATTTCTCTGTGCTTCAAATATTTTATACTTTTGCCTAATATGTTGATTAGATAGTTCGAAGCTTTATGCATATAAGCCATTGGATCTCCAATTCCTATATTCCTGAACCTGCATGTTTCATTTGAATGCCTTAATCCGCTTTCTTCGATATAATGTCCAGCTAATATAGTTTTGTTGTGGCTTATGGAACGCTTCTATTTTTTATCGGCTGCAATATGTAGTATTCATTGAAACACACTTCATAAGATACCAGTAAAGGTTAAGATTATAGCCCCCATATAGCCCTATAGCAGGTAGTCATCAAGATCGGTATCAAATTTTCCGATTTTCACTCAATTTTCCAACCTCAAAAATATTTTTTTTAAAAAATGGCCGCCATTTTCTTATTTTTAATGAAAAAATCATTCCGGTACCTGATAGGCACTTAAACAAGGATTAATTTGGCGTTTTGCTCTTCCCCAGATGATCCAGTCACCTGAAATCATGTCATTTTTTGATGTTTTTTTAAATGTTATGGTTTTGGTACACCCAAAGTACCAATTAACATGTCTACAAAATTTGAAAATAATGTCTCTTTTCTTTCTATTGAAAATATTGTTAATTTTTTTTTTTGAAAATTGTAACCTTAAGAGCTGATTAGTTTTTGGGAAACTTCGGTCGGGGGGTTTGTTTTTGTGACCCCTTGAAGATCATTTCTATCAAGCGTTATATCTCGCGAACCAAATGTACGATTTCTTTAATCAAGGTGTCAATCGACGCGTATTGACATTTATGTGATTCTATAAATTTTTAAAAAAATCCTTGGAGCCGTTTCTTAATTTTTGAAAAAAATTGCAAAAAATTTTTAAAAAAAATTCCAAAAACAATAAATTTTTAACTTTATTTTCAAGTCGAAGTAATCATAGTGTGTATAATTTATATACTCCAAACAGTTGTTGTAAAAACATCATCAAAATTTTTTCTCATGATTACAAAAAAAATGAAATTAAAAATAAAAAATCATTAACGGTCAACATGATCTTCAAGGTCATATATGTCATGCGTTATATCTCGCGAACCAAACATACGAATTGCATCGTTTGAGTGTCAATGAAAGCTTATTAACATTTTTGTGAATCTGTCGAACTTTTAAAAAAAATCGTTGGAGCCGTTTTTTAATTTAAGGAAAAAAAGTGCAAAAAATTTTGCTTTTTTCAGAAACAATAAATTTTTAACCTGATTTGCGAAGTATAGTTATCAATGTTTATAAAATTTATATACTCCAAACAATATTTGTAAAAACAACATCAAAACTTTTTCTCATGACTTCGTAAAAAAATTAAATTAAAAATAAAAAATCATTAAGTCATCATGATTTTCAAGATCATATTTATCATGCACTATATCTTACGAACCAGATATAATATTTGCATCATTAAGGTGTCAGTTGACGTTTATTAACATCTTTGTGAAGTTTTTAACATTATTAAAATTCGTTTCAGCCGTTTTTTTAATTTAATAGAAGAAAAAGCGAAAAATTATGGTTTTTTCATAAAAAATATTTTTTAACTTGATTTGCACAGCACAGTGATACCAGTTTATAAAATTTATACATTCTTATCAGTTTTTGAAGAGAAACCAGCAAAATTTTGTTCCATGATTATGAAAAAAACTGAATTAAAAATAAAAAATCATTCATTGTTACCATGTATAGAGGGTTCATACGAGTGATATTACTTTACATCTTTTATTCAAAAAAAATTGTTGTAAATTCAATCAAAGCTTTAAAATATTTGCATAATTTGAGCAGATTTTTAATAGTTTTTATAGTCTTTTAATTAAAAAAACTGCTTAAATTTTGAAAACCAACAAAACTTCAATCAAATTTGCATTTGCGATATCAACGCTTTGAATGGTAAAATGTTTTGTAGTCAATACTTTGCAAGATCATATGCTTCAAAAAGCTTTCATCGAATAAAAAATTGTAGTTTTTAGTAGATTCATTCTTTAGTAATCGTAAGATTTCAATAACCATCATCATTTGTAATACATTTTACTTTTTACATGCAATTGAACCTATTTTTGACTGCATATACAAAATTTTTGAAGACCAAAAAAGCCCCCACCGATTGATCCGCGTGAATATTCAATCTGTCCTCATCGACCAAAACCTTACGTAATCAATGGACCCTCCCGTAGACGATATGATTCATATTAACTCATTCCTGTTACGGCTATGAATACCTCTCATTGTTATTACTTAAAGTAGTATTATTTTCAAAATTATTATTGTGTTTAATATTTTTAATGTTTATCTAGATACTACTGGGAAGTTGACCGTGTGGACCTCAAGGGTCGCACCTCGCGGCTTATTATTAAAATTATTGCTCGACTTTCACGCTATTTTTTTTAAAACATGGTTCGTCCCACCACTAACTTCACTCAACTATCCAAAACCACTTCGCTGGTAATTTTAGTGGTAGCCTGCTCGCAATCGTGACTTGTGTATCCATAATTAAAAGTGCATACTAGCCAGGTCACTAGTTACTAGAACTCTTGGACGCATGGTGTGAACATCACTCTCTGACCATGCAGTCAATGCCAAGCATTACGCGCTCATCGCGTATCCGCCAAAGCGCGAATTTTTTACTAGATTTGGAGATTTCACACTTGGAGCTCAATTTCGTTTAATTAGTTTCATTATTATTAATGAGCTTTGATTTGTAATTGATATATGAGCGCGCTTGCAGTTTTGTGCGGCTTTCTGGTCGCTGGTCGCTCGGGCATAGGCCACTGTCTGGTCGCGTTACCCTATCCGCCGATCAGAAGCTCCGTATCAAAGTCAATCAAGGCATAATTCCGATAGTTTACATTTTACTACGCAAGTAATTGATATAATTGTGTGTAGTAAGTGAAACCTCGCCGGGCATTTGAATAAAACGACGATTGAACCTGAACCGAGCAAAACAGAATACTCGCCTGCGATTAATATCCATTACGCTTTCCATAGACGACGGGTCAGAGCGAGGACGTGCATCATTCGCTAGCCGTTCAGCGGTTTCTGTTCTGGCTCGCGTTCCACTTCTAGCAGTTGCTCAGTGTACAGTTACAGGCGCAACATGGACTACGGCCTGCGACTTGTGGCGTTCCTCCTCAACCTCATCGGGATCCTGTTGCTGCCGATCTTCAAGATCCTTGACTGGATAACGAAGCCGGACAAGGTTCCACCCATCACGGATAGTGTCCTGTTGATCCCGGCCACGGAACTCGCCGCCAAGATTCGGGCGCAAGAGGTGAGATCACTCCCGAGCCATGAGCTCTAGCCTAATTAAGCATTAGTTCTATAATTTCGCATTCGGCTAATTGACCAGGTAACGTCTGAGCAAGTGGTGCGCGCGTACATCGAACGCATTAAACTAGTCAATCCAGTCATAAATGCGGTGGTGCAAGACCGCTTCGAAGACGCCGTGAAGGATGCCAGGCGTGCCGATCAGCTATGCAAGAAGTCCTCGGACCCCGCCGAGCTCAAGGTCAAGTACCCGCTGCTGGGAGTGCCCTTCACCGTCAAGGAAAGCTGCGGCCTACAAGGTAAGAAAAAGAACGCTGCCCGCGAGAAAACAACCGATAGTAGATAGGACAGGTAGCCCCTCAGGTGAAGCTAGTGAAGTTCAGGGCGACTCGCGAAAACGGGAAGTTAATTGAAACGCGCCAAGAACTGAAGATACAAGTTCTTGACTATGTCTCGAGCTAAACGGTGGTAGTGCCAGGAGGTGATAAAATTCTTGGAAACGCGATGCTCAGGTGCTTTAAGTATTAGCACAGCCGCGAACAAGATTGCTGGCGCACGAAACCAGAAAAAGACAAACATTAAGACGCATTGAGACGCTTTTCGCGTTTTACTTATTTGAGAAAGTAATTAAATATATTGTTTCTTATAATTAAAAATATATTAAAGGCTTTGATGGTGTAAGTGTCCGACAAGAATGTTGACAACAAAATATTTTCGTTGCTTTTCTATTTCGGGCGTAAGAATACCAGCGTTAATTCATACACACACATAAATTTAATTAATCTGCTTCCAGTTGTGAGAAACACTAATGAAAATATGCCCCAACGATAAATGCATCACTGCATCTGAAATCTGGATTTCCCATACAAAAATAATGTCTGAGATTATGATGTTTAGATTCTTATCAATCTTTTTGAGTAATGTTCCTTGGTTTGACCCTTACATCTTTTTCGTCTGGCTAGGGAATGTAAATGTACATATTTATGTACAGTGGGTAAAAAAAAAATTAAGGCACGACGCACCCAGCGAGAAAAGTTTTAACTTTTCAATGATATTTTTATCGAGAATGTTTTTATTTTCACATTATATCAGGAGATTGGAAGATATATTTCAGTAACATAACAAAAAAACATCAATCACACAACAATTTTTAAACATAATCAAAAAAGGCTTGTTAAACCATCAAGAAACGACACCAAAACAGTTAAGGCACGATATAGTTTTATCTAAAATTATTTGATTTGTTTTAGATTTATTTCCTTTAAATTTTAGAAACTTACTATTAAAATTTTGTGTACGTTGCTTGCATTCCTATGACTTTCTGGAGGCGTTTCGGCATCGATTTGACCAACGTTATGCAAACGGCTGGTGAAATATTTTCCCATTTTTCAATAATGGCTGGTTTTAGTTAGTTTTTATTTTTTACTTTACGATTCGAACTTTATTTTTAGACGCTCTATGGGGTTTAAATCTAGGGACTGAGCAGGTGCTTTAATCACTTTTGGGCAGTTATAAATAGCCCTAAGTCGGCATTGCTCCGAGGTATGTTTGAGATCGTTATCCTGGTACAGGCCAAAAGAGTTTAAAATTCCCATCTTTTCAGCACTTTGTCTAATATTCCTTTTGAGGATATTTAGATAGTAACGTTGATTCATCCTGCCATTTATAATTTCTTAGTTCCCAGGTCCAGAAGCCCCCATACAACCCCATAGAATAATGTTCCCACCGCCGTGTTTTACTGTGGGACTGGTATGCTTGAAATTGAACATAGTATTTGGTTTGCTCCAAACATACCGCCTCTCATGAGATCCAAACAGGTTAATTTTTGTTTCGTCAACAAAAATAACCCTTTTCCCGAAGGACTTTGGGTTTTTACGCACTCTCTCGCGAAACGCAATGCTAACATCAAATTTTTTGCGCTAATGTACGGTTTTCGTCGGGAAACCCTGCCTTTAAAGCCCGACTTTTTTATAATATTTCGTATCGTCTGAGCAAACACTTCTTTTTTGAAGCGTTTTTTTAACTACATTGCGTAAAAATGGGGTACTTAATTTTGGATCCTTTTTAATTTCTTTCAAAATCCATTTCTCTTCTCGCTCAGTTAACATTTTTCGCCTTCCTGATCGAGGTTGGAAAAGTGGAAAAACGTGCTGTCATCAAATAGTTTTATTTGAAAGGTTTTTCACCAAAATAAATAAAAGAAGAGATGGATTCAACACTAAGAGACTCCTCCCCATCATATTCAACTATTAAGCAGTGGGTTTCTGAATTTAAAATGGGTCGTGTGAGCACCTCTGGCGAGCCTCGCTCAGGACGCCCCGCTGAGGTCACAACTTTAGAAATGATTGAGAAAATCCATCAAACATTGTTGGAAGACCACAGGTTGACAGAGCATGAGATAGCTGAGACCTGTAGGATGTCAGCTGAGCGTGTGCGAAATATTTTGCACAACCATTTGAGCATGGAAAAGCTATGTGCAAGATGGGTGCCGCGTTTTCTAACGCTCGACCAAAGACTGATTCGAAAAAACATTTCTACCGACAATAGGCGTAATCCAAACGAATTTTAGCGTCGTTTCATAACTGTTGATGAGACTTGGGTCCACCACTACACTCCTGAAAATAACGAACAGTCAAAACAGTGGGTTGTAAAAGGGGAACCAACTCCAAAGTAGGAAAAAACAATTTTATCGGCAAACAAGGTTATGGCTACTATTTTTTGGGATGCGAGAGGAATTATATACATTGATTACCTTAAAAAGGGTAAGACTATCACTGGTCAATACTACGCAGAGTTATTGCAACGTTTGTAGCACGAGGTGCAAAGTAAACGACCTCATTTTGCGAGGATTTTTTTTTTGTTTCATCACGATAACGCACCAGCGCATTCGTCGATTGTTGCCATGTCCAAAATCTACGAATTGAAGTTTGAATTGATGCCGCATTCTCCCTACTTTCTGGACTTAGCCCCCAGCGACTATTACCTGTTTTCTAACCTCAAAGAATGGCTTGGCGGTAAAAGATTTAAGAGCAACGAAAAAGTTATCGAAGCTGTAAATCAGTATTTTGAGGAGCTTGACGAATCTACGTTTAAAACTGGTATAACTAAATTAGAACACCGTTATGAGAAATGTATCAGTGTTGATGGAGATTATGTTGAAAAATAATGCAAAAAAAAATTAAAAACATCGTTTTTCTTGGTCAGGCCGGAAACTTTGCATTCCACCCTCGTATACCTTCCAATCTCCTGATATAATGTGGAAATAACATTTTCGATAAAAATATCAATGACAAGTTAAATTTTTCTCGCTGGGTGCATCGTTCCTTAGCTTTTTTACCCAGTGTATGTACGAGCTTATATGTCGAAAATTTGATATTTTAGAACCAGAATTTTCGTACGATAACGCGCTAAGAAATTCAGTTATCTTTCTTTCAATTTCTTATATTTTCGATAATGTTGTCATAGAAAAAATGCAAATATGGTGAGAAATTGTTTCAAGGCACATCAATTTCACAGGCGAGACAAAATCAAAATTTATGATATCTTAAAATAAGTTGGTACTCATGCGAGAAGAAAAACGTGCACATTCAATCAAGTACCAACCGAATTTCAATAAGAAAATAAAGTTATTGATGAAACAATGCAGAAAATCAAGATCTATTCTAAGTGTTTAAACAAAATTTAAATAGGTGCACTTGAAAATTATCTGCAGAAAGCATCTGTTTCACGAAGTTAATTTGCAGAAGAAAAAACTGACCAAGTTCATTCAAACAAAAAATTATCTTCATACACTATCACGCAGCGCTTCTAGCACTTACCGCCTCGCTTAATGACCAACTAAATTTTAATTAAAATTGTACTTTATTGCCTGGTTGTGAACTTCACATTATTCATTCGACGAGAATATATAAACGTTTTGCCGCCAACTCTTCGTTTACTTTGCAAGGCTAGAAATAATTCGGAACGAATCAAAACAGAAATTTTGTATATATTCGGAAATGTTTAGGTTGATTTGTTTGTAGATGACGGCAATGCTAATTGTATCTTGTACAACACCAAAAATTAACAAACATAGCTTGTCGTTACATTTGAATGAAGGTCCGCAAGCTTGAAAAGTACAGACATAAATTCGCATTTGAGTCACAAGGTTAATTATTTTTATCGCATATTTTTATTACAAGTAATCATTAACGACACGACGTGAGCATATATACATACATAGGTGACGACTATACGCTGAATATTTTTAAAGTTTTAAATATTTAGAATGTAACTACACAGACACATTCCAAAGAATATAGATTTTCTAGATGTGGAAAATTCACCAGTATATTGCAAGAATGTAAAAACACTGAAAGTAATATTTTTATTTTATAACCCATACAAAATAATAAAAGCTAATGATTTGTAGCTAATAGTCCCCGAACATGAAAATGCATTCAAAAGCAGTTAGTACCTAGTCTTTATTTGTTTGTGGTATAAGAAAAGTTAGCTTTTACTGGGATCTGATAGCATGTGAACCTGGAAAGATAGTTAAAATATGTGAATTAAACTGTTTACTTATTGTCTACATGGAATAAGATATATAAGTACATCCTTGAGGAATGATTCCTCACATAATTTTGACTTCAGTAAATAAAAGGAATATTTTTTAAAGAATTTTCAAAAGATTACACTAATAAAAACAGAAAAAAAATCATTTAGAAATGCGAGCACATATAGTGTTTTGGCATGTATTGGCTAATCTCCTAAAATAATTTAGTTCCCATATTGCAATTTTTATGGTAAAATATACAAACACTAAGCTTTATTTTGCAGTAAATAAATTTAAAATTAAAATGGTCAAAGTTATGAAAAAAAAATATTTGAAATAATGGGTGGTCCATCTGTTTTTTTAACTAACTATATTTGACATACCACATGTTGGAGCTGTCATGTGGTATGCATATATAAACTGTCAAAGGTTGAACAAACGTGAACATGAACTTTTTAACAACGCAACAACGCATTTTAATCATTCAAACTTATTACGAAAATGGTCGTTCTGTAAAAGAAGCGTTTCGCGAAATTCGGGATAGTTTCAGTCAACATTCACGTCCAACAGAGCCTGGAATACGCAAAATTGTTCAACGTTTTGAAGAAACTGGTTCCGTGGAGGGTTGTAGACCATATCAACATGCTCTTCCGGTTCGTACTCCTGAAAAAATTGCCGCAGTAAGTGAAAGTGTCCGTCAACAGCCATCCACATCGACAAGACATCGATCACAAGATTTAGGCATCGCTCGGACCACATTATTGCGGATTTTGCATGTTGATCTTCACCTACACCCATACAAGATCTAACTAACTCAAGAACTAAAGCCGGCAGACCACCAGCAGCGTCGAAATTTCGTTAATTGGATGCTTGAAAAAAATGAGGGTTTTCGGCTGAAGCTCGTTTTTACCATGTTAACAAGCAAAACTGTAGGATCTGGGGGACTGAAAATCCTTATGAATATCATGAACAACCATTGCATGCCGAAAAAGTGACTGTGTGGTGTGGTCTTTGGTCTGGCGGTATCATTGGGCCGTTTTTTCGAAGACCATGAGGAAAAGGCTGTTACCATCAATGGCGACCGTTATCGGGCTATGATAAAGGACTTTTTGTGGCCGGAAATTAATCGTATGGGTGTCAACAATCTTTGGTTCCTACAAGACGGAGCCACAGCTCACACATCTCGACAAACCATCAACTTATTGCACGAAAAATTCCCGGACCGCATAATTTCGAGAAATTCCGACGTCAATTGGCCGCCACGATCGTGTGATATAACACCTCTTGATTATTATCTTTGGTTATTTTTTGAAAAGTAAAGTGTATACGAATGCCCCCGCACGATTCAAGACCTTAAGCGCAACATTATCGCTGAAATTGAGGCCATACCAACGCTAATACTGGAAAAATTCATCGAAAATTTTGATGTTCGAATGAGAGCCTGTAAACGGAGCCGAGGTGGGCATATGTGCGATGTTGTGTTTCATACATGAGTGTCGTAGACCAAAATTTTATAATCAATAAAGATTTCTGAACTTCTCTCACAAAAAGTGTGTTTTTTCGACATAAAAAAACTAACGGATGGTCCACCCTATATTTACTTGTACTTTCAGTTTTGAAACTGATTCGAAAATCAAAAAGAACAGTAAATTTTCTATACATAACGATACCATTATTATATTTTCCCATATCCCATATCTTAACAACTAAACCTCAAATAAAAAATAAATTTTGTGTTCACGTTCATCTCTTCTAGAAGTACAAATATGCCCAATATGAACAAATTTCAGAACCTCACTTCTTTTTCGTTGTCCGCTTCACGTGAAATGCCCCTAATGTCAACATATTTAATAAAAGAAAACTAAATATAGGTGATCAAAACAGTATATGCAGTTTCGGGAATCAAAATTGAAAATTCAATATCAAAAAACATTCCTTGATCATTAATTAAAACTCGTATGGTTTTTCTCTGTAGACTAATATAAAAATTGATTTTTCGCGCATTTAAAACACTGGAAAATGTGTTATCTTTCTAAACATCATGTTTGAATATCTGAAAATCTTAAAACTGTTGATAACTTCTACCTAAATACTTGAACTCAAGCACATCGTTGAACCGTACATTTTGGAAAGACAGATGGGTCCTTTGTGACGTTTAGAAGCATGACAAAGAATCCGTCTGTTTACCCAATGTGCACGGCTGACTGGACCATTTACCGTCTTTCTACATGGTATATAATCGGGCATGGCACGATATTCTGGAATGTCACCACTCATTTCTTTGAAGATAAACGAACACTTCGGGGAGGGTGAAGCCCGTGATGAGCTAACCTCAACATTTAATGTAAAGCTTGCAGTTTGCTTCCGTATAAGCCGGACGACTATCTGGTCAACGTTTCCTCCTGTACATACCATCTCAGTTTCCTTCTGTACATACCAATGCAAGTGCTTCTCCATGGTGCAAAAATTTTGGTTATAATCATCTCCAACATTATTTCGATCAGACTCTTGTAGCAGATTGGCTTGACTTCATCGTAAATATGCTTGGATAAAAAAAATGCTTCGTAAAGACAATAATATCATTCGCACTCATTTCAGCAGGATGTTGATATACTGTGAGAGGTACAGGTGCTGATCCAGGTACACATCCTGGTAGCCCATGTGCTTAGATCTTCCCTGGTGTTCGTTCACCATCTAGTACAGTCAAATCGTCCGAATTTTGAGGTAAACCGTGCATTTTGGGTAGGCAGAAATTTTTTTAATACAATGCATGGGCAATGGTATAGATAGCTTAAGTTCAAGTTTCTGGGTCGCAGCTCCTGTTCTTTGGGCTCCATCTTCAAAACAAAAGAAGTTGCAGCGCCCTCATATCTCCAAAACCATGGCTCCCACAAGAAAGTTGTGTATGGCAAACTTGCGTAGAATAAAATGTTTAGCAAGTCGTCCATACATCACTTTTACGTTGGGTCAATAATAAAAAAGTTACAAGCCAAAAACCACACACAAAAAGGGGGGAACATCTTTCGGGCGCCACAACTTTTTTAATTTCACGTTTAATGCAAAACACATTGAGATACTATTCCAAGATAATTTTGTCACAAATCGTTTGCGGTATTGATTGTTGCAATCACTGCACATTAACGGGAGTTATTCCATCCCAAAGGGGAGTAAGTCGCGTGAAAAACCCGTTTTTAGGCCAAATAATCGGCTTTTGATAACAAACCCCCGTTGCGAAACTCGCGGAGCATTTTGGTAGACTAGCAGATTTTTAGTGCAATGTGTGGTATGCCTTACTGGCAGCTTAAATTCTAGTTTCTGGGGTCGCAGCCCCAATCCTCTGCGCTCCATCTTGAAAACAAACAAAAAGTGGGGCATCCCTATATTTCCGGAACCATGACCCCAACAAGAAAAATGTGTATGGCAAACTTGCGTAGAATTAAATTTTTAGCAAGTCGTCCATACATCAATTTCACGTGGCATCAATAATTAAAAAGTTATATGCCTAAAACGACATCCGAAAAGGGGGGGGATATCTTTCGAGCGCCACAAATCCATTGTTTTCACTTTAACCCCAAAACACATAGAGAATAACTTTAAGGCAATTTTGTCGCCTACCCAAAATGCACGGTCAAACTCCCGATTGACTGGAGTAATCATGTTATGTGCTTCAGGCCTCGCTTAGTCTACTGCAGAATCGGGACATACTAAGAGCACAGTGTTATGTAGGCAACACACTCTAGCCAATTTTCGATGGAGTTCTCTGAGAGATCTTTAGCTAAAAAATAAACAATTCTCAACTCATGTGTCCCACTTTAGTCTAATAGCACAGTCAAAGCGTCGTAATTTGAATGTAAACTGTGCATTTTCAAATAGTACAGTCAAATGGGAGTTTGACCGTGCATTTTGGGTAGGGAAAGATTTTTTAAATGCAATGCATTGGCAATGGTATAGATAGCTTAAGTTCAAGTTTCTGGGGTCGCATCTTCAAAACAAAAGAAGTTGGGGCACCCTCATATCTCCGAAACCATGGCTCCCACAAGAAAGTTGTGTATGGCAAACTTGCATAGAATAAATTGTTTAGCAAGTCGTTCATACATCACTTTTACGTTGGGTCAATAATTAAAAAGCTATATGCCTAAAACGACATCTAAAAAGGGGGGGGGGGCCGTCTTTCGAGGCCCACAAATCCATTGTTTTCAATTTAACCCCAAAACACATAGGGAATAACATTAAGACAATTTTGTTGCAAGTCGTTTGCGTTATTGATTGTTTTGATCGCTGTACACTGGCGGGAGCTATTGCATCCCAAAGGGGGAGAAACTCACGTGAAAAAGGAATTTTAGGCCAAATAATCGGCTTCCGATGGAAGCAGGAGGACAAGTCTTAGGAAAAAAGCATTTTAACATCTGTTTATCTGGTCCTAAATTGCTATTTTCTTATGACTTGTTCCCCTTCGAGACACAATAACTCCCGACATGGTACAATGATCGAAACAAGCCGCGAGGTGCGACCCTTGAGGTCCACACGGTCAACTTCCCAGTTATATCTACATAAACATCAAGAACATTAAACACAATAATAATTTTGAAAATAGTACTACTTTAAATAATAACAATGAGAGGTATTCATAGCAGTAACAGGAATGAGTTAATATTAATCATGTCATCTACGGGAGCATCCACTGATTACGTGAGGCTTTTGGTGGATGAGTGATGATGATTGATTACCACAAATGCAAATTCGATTGAAATTTTGATGGTTTTCCTAATTTAAGCCGCTTTTTTTGATTAAAAGACTGAAAAAACTATTAAAAATCTGCTCAAATTATCCAAACATTTTGAAACTTTGACTTTACAACAAAGAATAAAAGATATAAGGTAATATCAATCGGAAGAACCCCTTTTATATGTTAACTTTGAATGATTTTTTATTTTTAATTGATTTTTTTTTTCAGAATTATAAAAAAAGTTTTGCTGGTTTCTCTTCAAAACCTGATAACAATGTATAAATTTTATAAACATTTATTACTGTGTTGTGCAAATCAGGTTTAAAAAATATTTTTTATGAAAAAACCCTAAGTTTTCTCTTTTTTTTCTATTAAATTTAAAAAAACGCAGAAACGGATCTTTATAATGTTAAAATAATCAAAGAGATATTAAAACACGTCGATTGACACCTTAATGATGCAAATATTATATCTGGTTCGTGAGATATAGTGAGTGGAAGAAATGACCTTGAAGATCATGATGACTGTTAATAATTGTTTATTTTTTATTTAATGCTCCTTGTTATCATGAGAAAAAGTTTTGATGACGTTTTTTCAAGCATTGCTTGAAATATGTAAATGTTATGAAAATTGAATACTGTCTTTCGTAAATCAGGTTAAAAATTTATTGTTTATAAAAAAATCCCTGATTTTTGCATTTTTTTTTCTTAAATTAAAAAACGGCTGCAACGATTCTTTCCAAAATTTGACATTCACAGAAATGTTAATACTCGTCGATTGACACCTTAATCATGCAAATCGTATGTTTGGTTCGCGAGATATGTATAACGCACGACAGAAATGACCTTGAAAATCATGATGCCTGTTAAATATTTTTTATTTTTTATTTAATTTTTTACGTAATCATGAGAAAAGTTTTAATGTTGTTTTTACAAGCACTGCTTGAAGTATATAAATTTTGTAAAAATTGAATACCGTCTTTCGTAAATCAAGTTAAAAATTTCTTGTTTATAAAAAAACCTAATTTTTTGCACTTATTTTTCTTAAACTAAAAAACGGCTCCTACGATTTTTTTAAAATTTGATGGATTCACACAAATGTTAATACGCGTCGATTGACACCTTAATCATGCAAATCGTATGTTTGGTTCTCGAGATATAACGCATGACAGAAATGACCTTCAAAGGGTCAAAACAACAAACCCCCCCGACCGAAGTATCCCAAAAACTAGTCAGCTCTTAAAATTGCAAAGACGCTTCGATTGACACCTCAACGAAGTCGATACGACTTTGTTTACGTGAGTTATGCTCGTAGAAAAAAGTGTCCACGAACTTACGTACGTACGTACGTACACACACATACACACACATACATCTCTTTTTCTAAAAACACTTTATATATACTCTATAGACCTCAAAACGTAAAGAAATGTTGAAAATTTCAATTTCGATTTTCGAGGCGATTACAAGAACTTCCCATATACTGGGAAGTTAACGAGCAATACCACAAACGTTTGGTGATAAAACTGTCTAAAATTTATTTTCGAACGAATTTCGCGGTAATAAAGGAAATCAAGAAGCTGTGGCGCACGAAAAATGATCTCCCCTTTTCAACGTCGTTTTCGACGTGTAACTCTTTTAATATTGACAGCACGTGAAAATTATATATCCACTTCAAATTGAATTTTACACAAGTTTGTCATATTAAACTTTTTTGTGGGAGCGGTGCTTTCCAAGATATGGGGCCGTCCCACTTTTATTTGGTTCTCAAAATGGAGCCAAGGCGATTGGACCTACGACTCCAGAAACTTCAATTTAAACTCACATAAAGGCATACTACTCATTGCAATTAAAAAAATTCTGCCCACTAAAATGCTCCGTGAGTTTTGCAATGGGGGGTTTGCCATCAAAAGCCGATTATTTGGCATAAAAACGAGTTTTTTACGCGAGATGGAATAACTCTTTGAGATGGAATAACTCTCGCTAATGTACAGTGATTGGAACAATCGATACCGCAAACGATTTGTGACAAAATTATCTTAGAAGAGTTTTCCAACGTGTTTCGCGTTGAACGTGTAATTAAAAATGTTGTGGCGCCCGAAAGTTGTTCCCCCCTTTTTGGGTATGGTTTTTGGATTGTATCTTTTTTACTATTGACACCTTGTAAAAGTGATGTATGGACGACTTACTAAAAATTATATTTTACGCAAGTTTGCCATACACAACTTTCTTGTGGAAGCCACGGTTTCGGAGATATGAGGGTGTCCTACTTTCGTTTGTATTCAAGATGGAGCCCAAACGCCATCATTGGCGACCCCAGAAAATTGAACATAAGCTAACTATATCACCCCATGCATTGCAATAAAAAAATTCTGCCTTTTGAAAATGCACGGTCAAACTCCCAAATGACTGGACTATACGGCCTTCTCCCAGATTGAGGTTCTTCTTTTTCAAAAACCACAGTTCCGCATCATTTTTCCATATGTGCCTCAAGTCTGTCCATTCAACAGCCGCGGCAGTATAAGAATCGATTGTTTCGTCGCAAAATATCGTCAGAAATCGCAGAAAATGGTGAGAATATCGCGAAAACATGTCCACTTGCTCTTACCCGTTTTGGATGATAATATAGTACATTCACTAGAAATACCAACGAGGCCTGAGGATCTCTTGAAACCTTATTGCAGAAATTGAAAAAGTGCCCCAGCATCCTTAAGGTATATTAGAAGTCCGATTATGCATAGGGGCCATATCCATATATTACGTAACGCAATTTTTAGAGCAGTGTTTCCCAACCTTGTTCTCCTCGCGAACCAAAAGTAAAATCGAACAGAATTTGGCGAACCCCCTATGTAGTCGTTAATGATAGGCAAAAAAAACAATAAAATTTTGTAGAACATTTATTTTACATATTGCACAAACATTAATAAGACTAAAATGATTAATATTAATAAGACTAAAATGATTAATATTAATAAGACTAAAATAAGCTATAAAAATTGAATACAAAATAAATTTAACAAACAGGTTCTTTTTTCAGCACATGTTCCCTTTGAAAAAACTCTTAATGGGATATTTTTGGCTGTTTCATGGAACAAAGCAATTGAAAGTTTGGCTCAATATCTGACAATTTCAGTCTTAGATCAGGTTCTGCATTTAACCTGTTTCTATATTTACCTTTCAGATAAGTATATGTTGAAAATCCTTTCTCGTATAGATATGTTGTGCAGAATGGAAATTGAACGTCTATGGCATTTTTCGACAGAACAGGATATTCATTTTTTATACTGAGCCAGAAGTCAAATAAGGAGTGATCTTTAAAAATAGCTTGCAGAGAACTGTCACAGGATAGCTCTATGAGCTTTTCTTTTTCTAATAAAGTTAGAGAGGTTTCTAAACTTACATTTACTTGAAATGGATCACGTATCCAGTGTTTTGAGATGGATATATTGCATCTATTGGGAAAATAGTCATCGAAAGTTAATTGAAGATGTTTCAGATGTTCACATATATTCCTTTCAATGTTTTCGTCAAGTTTCATTGAATTTTCTGATTAAAAAGTGCAGAGAGAACTGAAACATTCATACTCATTCATCTGGAGACAGTGGATCCAAAAATTGAAATTTTTTAACATAGCCTCAATTCTATCATGAACACTGAAAATGGTGACACCTGCGGCTTGTAATGACATATTTAATTCATTTACAAAAGATGTCAGCTAAGTATGCAAGCCTTTGCAGCCAAAGAACATCGGATACACAAGAGGACAAATAAAACGGATGATCAATTAAAAATGCTTGAACTTCAGACTTCAATTCAAACAAGCGTGTCAAAACTTTGCCCCGGGAAAGCCATCTAACTTCTGTGTGAAGTAGTAAAGAATCGTAGAGACTTCCAAAGTCTTCACAAAGCGCACGGAATAGACGGCTATTTGTAGCACGCGATTTTATAAAGTTTACAATTTTTAACGGCTTCACTTAAAGTAGTAGATAACTCTTCAGGAATACGCTCACATACCAACGCTTGTCTATGAATACAGCAATGAGTGCATTCAATTTTCTCGTTGATCTTCTTCACCGGTGCCACAAAACCAGAAAATTTTCCTGTCATTGATTTCGCACCATCTTTACACACACACACACACACACACAATAAGACCAGTTTATTCCATTTTTTGAAAATAACCATTGACCATATCGAAGATTGCTTCTCCAGTTGTATAGGTTTTCAATGGTTTTGCAAATAGTACATCTTCTTGAACGATATTCTTGAAAATATATCTAACGTAGACAAGCAAGATTGCGGCGTTTGCTACATCGCTCGACTCGTCAAGTTGGATAGCAAAATAATTCAATTTTATTCTCTTCAAAAGTTCGGTCTCCACATTATTTGCCAAATCATTAATTCTACGTGACACCGTATTGTTAGATAAGGGAACCAGGTCAATTTTCTTTACTGCCTTTTCTCCAAGCATACATTTCGCGATATCTTTTGCAAATGGTCCAATTAAATTTTCTGCCATTGTATGTGCCTGCCCAGATCTTGCAATTCTATAACTTACTCGAAATGATGCCTCAAGAGCCATTTTACTATCTTCGTTTGAAGACAGGAAAGAAGAGTGGTTACACTTTATATTATCTGATAGTTTTCTTTTAAAATACTCAAGAGGTTTATCCTTGTGCGTCGGATAAGAAGTGATGGTTTTAGACTACTATTAGCAAGAATTTCGTTGCATATAACACAAAGCGGTTTAGGTTCAGACTCTTCCCCAGTAAAATGAAAACCTAGTTGTAAATAGTCGCTGTCATATTTTCGCTTTTTCACACCATGCTCACCATTTTCTTGGTTTTTACTCTGGCGAAACGGTAGCTCAATACAACTTTCAGTATTATCATGTGTTGTTTGTAAACGACCCGTTTTTAATCGTCGATCCATAATAAAATTGGGATATAATAATTATCAAAAGTTATGTACATGAGAAGAACTTTAATAAACAAACAATGTCACAGTAGCTATTTTACTAATTGCGAACTAAATCACTCAAGGTTTATAAGCCTATGTACGAACGTTGGTAAATGCAACACTACTCTCTCAGTTCCCAGCTGTGAACAAGCGTCTAGTTCTAAAGTCTGCGTGCAATTAAAATCTAAGCTTACATGCACCGTTGCCACTGTCATTTTACGACGTATTCCAGACGCTTAAATGTTTTCTAAGTATTCCAGACATGTATTTATCTAGTGCTGATATTTAACGGTGCATGTAGACGCATCCTTTGATTTTTACGGCATTGAGTTTGAATTTAAAGGCCGTAAAATAGCTTAACTAACTGTTGGCAACCATAGGATATAGGCAGTATGCATACGTTCGAAACAACAGCGTGCAATCTGCATTGCATTTGGTGTGTTTTTTTTGTGTTTTTTTTGCTTTTATTTTCTTTGGCCATTTAAAATCCCGCCATTACGCTATTATTTTCGCGAACCCCCAGGGGTTCACGAACCACCGGTTGGAAACCGATGTTTTAGAGTATTTTAACCACCCCTCCCCAGTGTAACACTTAGAGAAAGTGTAATCGTTTCACGTCAGATGGTAAGATAAAATTGAAAAGCAGTCCTGGAAAGTTCTGGATTCTGCAAGATTTCAAGATTTATGCTGATAGTGACCCAAAGCACATGTTGTTAAAGAATGGCTACTTTACAACTGTCGATAAGTTACCCGAACTCTTCGGCAGTCATCAAAAATAAATATAATAGAACATTTTTGGAATTAAGTGGATCACAATACTAAGAAACATGGAATTTTTAACAAGGGAGATCCGAAATATACATTATTAAAAGAATGGGTTAAAATTGAGCAAACCATAAAAAAAGCGAAGATACTCAATTAAATATTACTATTTGCCAATACTGAGAAATATAATTATTTTGAATTTTACAATTTGGGCTGTGACGCTAGATTCAGTGCGAATGAATGAACCATTGTTGTTTTTGCATTAAAATCTTTTGTAATATAACATCATAAAAGCTTGCTTCATTGCTTGATAAGATAAATAAAATATGTACGAATGATTTGTTGCTTTATATAGGAACTCCTGATAGAATTAGAGATGTTTATGGGGTGTGTAACACTTTTTACTATTTTATTAACTACAAAACAGAAGGAAAAGTCAACGAGCTAAAAATTAATATTTGGAATAATGTGCCCGACAGTAGGATTCAACTCAGATAAATCAAAACTAAAATTTCAAACATTTATGAAGAATTTTACTCTGTTTTGAGATGCTTTTTAAAAATGAAATTTCGTTTTTTAACTTCCCAGTATATGGGAAGTTCTTGTAATCGCCTCGAAAATCGAAATTGAAATTTTCAACTTTTCTTTACGTTTTGAGGTCTATAGAGTATATATAAAGGGTTTTTAAAAAGGGAGACGTATGTGTGTGTGTGTGTACGTACATCTGTACGTTCGTGGACAGTTTTTTCTACGAGCATAACTCACGTAAACAAAGTCGTATCGACTTGGTTGAGGTGTCAATCGAAGTGTCTTTACAATTTTAAGAGCTGATTAGTTTTTGGGGTACTTCGGTCGGGGGGGTTTGCTGTTTTGACCCTTTGAAGGTCATTTCTGTCATGCGTTATATCTCGCGAACCAAACATACGATTTTCATGATTAAGGTGTCAATCGACGCGTATTAGCATTCGTGTGAATCTATCAAATTTTAAAAAAAATCGTTGCAGCCGTTTTTTAATTTAAGAAAAAAATTGCAAAAAATTAGGGTTTTTTTTATAAACAATAAATTTTTAACCTGATTTACGAAAGACAGTGTTCAATTTTTATAAAATTTATATACTTCAAGCAATGCTTGTAAAAACAACATCAAAAGTTTTCCTCAAGATTACGTAAAAAATTAAATAAAAAATAAAAAATCATTAACAGGCATCATGATTTTCAAGGTCATTTCTGTCGTGCGTTATACATATCGCGCGAACCCAACATACGATTTGCATGGTTAAGGTGTCAATCGACGCGTATTAGCATTTTTGTGAATCTGTCAAATTTTGAAAAAAATCGTGAGAGCGGTTTTTTAATTTTTTAAAAAAAGTACAAAAAATTGTGATTTTTTCAAAAACAATAAATTTTTAACCTTATTATCAAGTCCAAATAATCAATCTTTATATAATTTATATACTCCAAAAAGTTTTTTAAAAATGCCATCAAAATTTTTTCTCATGAATGCAAAAAAAATCAAATAAAAAATAAAAAATCATTCACAGTCATCATGATCTTCAAGGTCATTTCTGTCCTGCGTTATATCTCGCGAATCAAACATACGATTTGCATTGTAAAGGTGTCAATGTACGCGCAATTTCATTTCAATGAATCTGTCGAATTTTTAAAAAAATCGTTGGAGCGGTTTTTTATTTTAAGAAAAAAAAGTGCAAAAAATTAGGTTTTTTTCATAAACAATAAATTTTTAACTTGATTTGCGAAATGTAGTAGACAATGTTTATAAAATTTACATACTCCAAACAATGTCTGTAGAAACAACATCAAAACTTTTTTTCATGATTACGTAAAAATTCAAATTCAAAATAAAAAATCATTAAAAGTCATCTTGATTTTCAAGGTCATTTTTATCATTCACTATATCTCACTAACCAGATATAATATTTGCATCATTAAGGTGTCAGTTGACGTGTATTAACATCTTTGTGAAGTTTTAACATTATAAAAATTCGTTTCAGCCTTTTTTTAATTTAATAGAAGAAAATGCGAAAAATTATAGTTTTTTTCATACAAAATATTTTTTTAACTTGATTTGCACAGCACAGTGATACCAGTTTATAAAATTTATACATTCTTATCAGTTTTTGAAGAGACACCGGCAAAATTTTCTTACATGATTATAAAAAAAAAACTAAATAAAAAATAAAAAAAATCATTCAAAGTTACCATGTAAAGAGGGTTCATACGAATGCAATTACTTTATATCTTTAATTCTAAAAAATGTTGTAAATTCAATCAAAGGTTTAAAATATTTGCATAATTTGAGCAGATTTTTAATAGTTTTTATAGTCTTTTAATTAAAAAAAATGCTTAAATTTTGAAAACCAACAAAAAATTTCAAGACCAAAAAGGCCCCCAACGATTGATCCGCGTGAATATTCAATCTGTCCTCATCGACCAAAAACCTTACGTAATCAATGGACCCTCCCGTAGACGATATGATTCATATTAACTCATTCCTTTTACTGCTATGAATACCTCTCATTGTTGTAATGTTGTTGATGTTTATGTAGATATTACTGGGAAGTTGACCGTGTGGACCTCAAGGGTCGCACCTCGTGGCTTGTTTTTATTAAGATCCTGAACTCCAAAACCATATTCTTATCATTTTTGAATAAGTTTTTAAGTAATTTGCACGCAGAAAATATACTTGCAAGTAAGAGCAAAATATTGAAACGGATTTTGTGGGACCAGCCAGAGTGGAAGCGATGCATGTCACCGAACATGCTACTGATATTGAATCTCTAACTCTCTTAATATAGAGACTAACGACAATACTCAAGAAGATATTCTGTATGAAACCATAGAGATTTTCATGGAAAATCTTGTTGTTCACTGCTTTTAATCCGCGTTTATAGCAAAACAGCTGAGTAGAGCATTCTCGTTAGCTTTGCGTGGGACTGTTTTTCTTTGTGAACTATCTGCTTATTTTCTTCAACAAAATTGTCCATGATTATGTCTCCTTCTTTCCCTCTGTTGCTTAGATTTGCTGCTTCGAACAGCGGATTTTATTTGCTTAAAATCGAGATAAAGAACACACTGCCCTATCGACTCGGGGTCATTAAAATACAAAAGTTTCTTTTCTCAAACAATGGTCACTAAGACTATTCATGCAGTTTCGTGAAAATTACTAATGAAGCTTGTTTTGTGCAGGATTCTCGCAATCGGTAGGATCAATTCCCCGGAAAGGAGTAAAAGCTGCATTCGATGGCGAAGTTGTTGCTAACTTAAAGGATGTTGGAGCCATCCCACTTCTAATCTCAGCCAATCCTGAGTTTTGTATAAGCTGGGAAAGCAACAGTTTGCTGAATGGAGCATGCTGCAATCCTTACAACAGCAGACACACATCAGGCGGATCATCGGGTGGTGAGGTATAATTTCCGATCCTTGTGGAATACGAAACAAATTATCCAAGCTAATTATTATTTCAGGGTGCTTTAATCGGAGCAGGAGCCTCTTTGTTCGGGGTCGGCTCTGATATTGCTGGCTCAATTCGTGTGCCAGCGCTTTTCAATGGCATATTTGGACATAAGCCTACTGGTGAATTGCTCTCCACCAAAGGACACTTTCCGAATAGTGCAGATTCACAATTTCAATATTATCTGCAAACAGGCCCGATGAGTCGCTACGCAAGTGATTTACCCTTGCTGCTTGAAATTATGGCTGGTGAAAAATCAAAGCAATTGGATATGGGGAAAACTATTTATTTGAAGGACATCAAGGTAATCTCAATGCGTTTCCTATTTAACTCTTGTGTTGATTGAACAAGTTTATTTTCAGGTGTGCACGATTGATTTTTGGGGCAGCAAATTAATCGGCTCTTCGGTTTCACAAGACATTGTGCAATCAATGAAGATGGCTGCGTCCTATTTGAAAACAATAGGAATGCAAGTTAATAAGGTAAGACAGTAAGCATTATGTTGTATGTAGTGTAATGAATGTATCCTTTATTTACCCACGATCAGATTTAATTTCGACCAAAATATTCTGTCCAGTTTTTTTTGAAGCTACAATTTTAGTTTCACTCTTAAAAATATTATGAGACATTCTTTTTCAACAATAAGTTGACCTTTTTCTGAAAATATCACTAAGAAATCCAAAAATTCATATTTTTCTAATGATCCTTAAAAATACACAAACTTTTAAATATGTTGTATCTTAAATCGTGGAATCTGTTCTTAACTTTCAAAACAGCATTAAAATATTGTAGATGAAAAAGACGTAATATGTAAAAACGACAATGAAACCGATACAAAACAAGCCGCGATGTGTGACCCTTGAGGCCTACAGGGTCAACTTCCCATTAATAGCCACATCAATAATCAAAACATGAAATAGAATAATAATAATAATGAAAATAATTCTAGTTCAAATAATAGTAATTATTGATACTCATAACAGTGATTGGAATGAGTTCATATTAATCGTAAAATCTTAGCGAGCGTTCATGGATAACGTAAAGATTTTGGTGGATGGTGGGGTGCAATGATTGAACCTATACGCGGGAGAACAGGTTACAATTCCTTTTCTACGTAAGTGGTGTCGCTAAGCGTCAAAGAATACACGCAAGCAGTTTTTATAGACATCGAAGGGGCTTTCAACAATATCAGCCATAAGGCTATTGGTAAAGCACTCGGGGAAAGCAATGCCGATAACAACCTGATAGGGTTCATCGGTCAATTGCTTAGCAGCAGGAACATCAACTCTACGCTAGGAAACAGTACCTTAAGAAAGAGGGTTTGCAGAGGCACACCACAAGGTGGGGTGCTATCACTCCTTCTATGGAACCTAGTGGTGGATGAACTCTTGTCAAAAATAGAAGCGACTGGCTGCAAAGTCGTAGCTTATGCCGACGATGTTGCACTAGCAATATCGGGAAAATTTGTTAACACCCTATCGGAAAGACTAAACTTTGCCCTAGGTATTCTTACCAAATGGAGCAACGAGTGTGGTCTAAAGATTAATCCGCAAAAGACGGAATTTATGCTCTTCACAAGAATGTACAAAATTCCACGACTTGTCCCACCTAAACTTGAGGAGATAAGTCTCAACCCATCTCATCAGGTCAAATATTTAGGTCTAATTCTGGACTCTAAACTCGCATGGTAAGCGAACATGGCAGAAAGAGCACGCAAAGCTGCATGCGCAATCTACTGCTGCAAAAGAGCTATTGGGAAAAGGTGGGGACTGAAACCCAAAACTGTATCATGGCTCTATACGGCGATAGTGGAACCAATCCTTTTGTATGGCGCAGTTATTTGGTGGCCTGCTATGGTGAAAGCATCAAACGTAAACCTGCTAAACAAGGTCAGAAGGAGTGCGGCTATTGCAATCACCAGGGCTTTACGGACTACCCCGACAAAGGCATTATTCATGCTATTAAACTGGCTTCCGACAGAGATAATTACGAGACAGCAGGCCAAGTGCACAGCTGTTCGATTAAAAGCCCTGCGACTCTGGCGTGAGGAGAACTTTGGTTACTCCACAATACTATGGAGGGATGGGCCAACGTCAGGGAAAGTGGACCTTGCATCTCCGATTCCCTGTTTTCACCATGGTTTCAGGTCAGTCATCCCGAGTAGGGAGGACTGGACCACAGAAAGAGATGGGATACAGGAATCGATCGACATCTACACTGATGGATCAAAAATGGATAGAAAAGTTGGCTGTGGCGTGTTCTCAGAACAGCTAGGCCTGAAACTATCCTTCCGATTACCAGACCACTGCAGCGTCTTTCAGGCAGAGGTCATTGCGATTTATAAAGCAGTTGACTCGCTGAGAAATCAGAAAATTTCCATAAGAAATTTAAACATCTTTTCTGACAGTCAAGCTGCTATCCAATCACTATCCAGCGTGCGTCCCTCATCTAAAATTGCTATGGAATGCCGCTCACAACTGAACGTGATGTCTCTTCACTGTGAAGTTATTCTCTGCTGGGTACCGGGGCATAGTGATATACCTGGAAATTGCAAAGCAGATGCCCTAGCGAGAGCTGGCACCGAGCTTCAGGAATATACACTTACCCCGAAGTCGGCCAACCTCTAGCTTCCATAAAGCTAGGATTTAAGCAGCACTACGTGGAGGCTGCGAACAGGGCCTGGCTGCTCGCAGAAAGCTGTAGCTAATTATGGTTTTCGTGCCGAGCGGACACAAAAAAAATAACTTAATACATTCCAAAATGAAAATAAATGAAACACTTGAAAACTTGTGGAAGAAAACTATTTTATTCTAACCATAGCGACCGACAATCGTTTTTAAGTGACCGGTGAGCGTCAACTGGGGCGAGGAGTTCTCGGGTTTCCCTCTTTATGGAATCCATGCCTTGCTGCGTCAGCGTCTGGCTTTTTAGATCTTTCTATGAAAGATTGCAACATTTTGTTTATGGAATCATTTTTCCGAAGTTCTTGAATTTCTGCATCTACCCGTGGGATAGAAGCAGGCGCGTGTTTAATTTTATTAGCGCTATTTGCTGACTCATACGTAACTAGCTCAACCAGGCAAACTTGGCACGCACTGTGCTCCAAACGCACCAAGCGGCTCCTCAATATAAGCCGTGAAACCCTGAGTTCCGTCGTTTCCGTACTGACGGGACACTGTCTGATCGGCAGACACGCAGAAAGAATGGGTGTCCCGTTCAATGATTTCTGCCGAAGTTGCAGATCAGAGGAAGAGGAAGAAACTATTAAACACTTTCTGTGCGAATGTTTGGCGCTGTCCAGGAAGGGCATGCAAACCTTGGGCACGCCCTTCCTCACGGAAGTAGCTGATTTGGACATTAGCTGCATAGCCGGCTTTATTCGAGAATTTGGATGGTTCTCGTCATCCCGCAGGTTCTAGTGCCGCCCTTATCTTCTGTGGTATCACAATGGGCTTCTGATGGCCTAAGTGGATTAAAAGGGGCTGCCACTACAACCAACCAACCAACCAAGTGGTGATTAGCATATCGACGCTTGAAAAACAATAGGGCGCTTACGAAAATGTTGACGAAATTGCGATTTCAGGGTTAATGAATGCAGTTTTGTTTTTACGCCGACTAAAGAGATTTTGTCCCATGTTTAACATTTTGAATAGTTTTGCCCAAAATTTTCATGGCTTTTGCATATTCACTGAATGTGAATTTTTTTCACTATTTTATATCAATCTTACTTTCTTATTTTGCAGTTGGTTTTGTAAAACATTGAATATACAGTCAATAATCGGTTTAGTTGCATGTAAAAATGAAAAATATTACAAAAAAGGAGGAAGCTATTGAAATCTTACGAACACTAAAGAACAAAACTACTAAAAACTACGATTATAGGTTTCATTGACAAAAAAAATCCCAAAGTTTAAGCAGTTTTATCATTAAAATAAAAACTCGGTACAGTGAAAATCATAAAAAATCTGCTTGTAACATGCAAATATTAATCAGCTTTGAATGACTTAACAACAATGTCTTTAGAATAAGAGATATCAGGTAACATCAGAGACTTTAAATGAATTTCTATTTTTAATTTAATTTTTTTTGTGATCATGGAAAAAAGTTTTACTCGTTTTTTACAAAAACTGTTAAGAGTATATGAATTTTATAAACATTGATTACTGTGTTGTGCAAATCAGGTTCAAAATTCGTTTTTATGAAAAACCTTCATTTTTGCACTTTTATTAAATTAAAAAACGGTTTAAGGGGTCTACCCTCTTTATCATTTTCAAAAAATCGATTTTTTTATTGCATTTTTGGAAAACAGTCTATCAAGAATGAGTTTACACATAGGAAAAAAATAAAATTTTTGATCTTTCTAATTATAAAATACTACTTTTTATTTGTGTAAATGAATTTTTTTCTTAATTATAGATAGTTTAAATAACTAAAGTAAATAATGAAATATCATATTGGTGGAACCATTTGACTAGTCCGGATACAATTGTTATAGCCCCAATAGCTCCAGTAAGAGGTCATGGGCTATAATCTACTAAGTGAATGGATGATTTGCGTGTGTTGACATTAAACTTCTCTAGAATATAAAGTTCTTAATACAGCGAATACATAAGATTGAATAATTGCAACTGCAGATTCCAGAACTAATAAAGCAATTTGTCCAATTACTAATAAAGTAACTAATACTATTGACAGGGAAGAACCTGTGTTTCCTATTAGGGTTATTAATAAATGACCTGCAATTATATTAGCAGTTAATCTGAAATAATGTAAATCATTATTTCCAACCGATATGTACAAAATAAGTACAACTTCAATGCAAAAATAGAACGAAAAAAACAACGAAAACAATTGTTACAATTCTTGAAGTGTCAAGAAACTCTATACACAAATTATTATTGTATTTAATATTTTGCAGGATATTCAAGATTCATTTATTTTTTTATTTGGTATATCTAATATTTGGCATCCACCGCGCATTGCAACCGATTTTTCACTGAATGAATCATATTTTACAGGCCATACGTGGTTGGTATTTTTTGCCATTCTTCGAGAATCGCAGTTTTTAAGGCAGTTCGGTTTTTGGGTTGCCTTTTAGCAGTGGCGGCTGGTGGGAGTTAAGTATGTGGGGCTACTGGTACGAATTTTTCTATCACCATGTGAGTTTCCACTCCATCCAAGAGGTACCACATGTGGAGCGTTAACCGATTTTGAGTGAGTTGCGGAGGGTTGCGTAGGGTTGCGGAGGCTTGTGTAGGTTTGCGTAGGGTTGCGTAGGGTTACGTAGGGTTGCGGAGCTTGCGTAGGGTTGCGTGGGGTTGCGGAGCTTGCGTAGGGTTGCATATGGTTGTGGAGCTTGCGTAGGGTTGCGGAGGCTTGCGTAGGGTTGCGTAGAGTTGCGTAGGGTTGCGTAGGATTGCGGATATTTGCGAGAGGTTACGGAGGCTTGCGTAAGGTTGCGGAGGCTTGCGTAGGGTTGCGGAGAGTTGCGTAGGGTTGCGTTGGGTTCGCGGAGAGTTGCGTAGGCTTGCGGAGGGTTGCGGAGGCTTGCGTAGGCTTGCGTAGGGTTGCGGAAGCCTGCGGAGGGTTGCGGTGGCTTGCGTAGGGTTGCGAAAGCTTGCGTAGGGTTGCGGAGGCTTGCATAGGGTTGCGGAGGGTTCGCGGAGAGTTGCGTAGGCTTGCGAAGGGTTTCGTAGGCTTGCGTAGGGTTGCGGAAGCTTGCAGAGGCTTGCGTAGGGTTGCGGATGCTTGCGTAGGGTTGCGGAGGCTTGCGTAGGCTTGCGGAAGCTTGCGGAGGGTTGCGTATAGTTGCGAAGCTTGCGTAGGGTTGCGTAAGGTTGCGGAGGCTTGCGGAGGGTTGCGTAGAGTTGCGTAGAGTTGCGTAGGGTTGCGGAAAGTTGCGGATGGTTGCGGAGGCTTGCGTAGGGTTGCAGAGCTTGCGTAGTTTTGTGTTTGGTTGCGGAGCTTGCGTAGGGTTACGTAAGGTTGCGGAGGCTTGAGTAGGGTTGCGGAGAGTTGCGTAGGGTTGCGTTGGGTTCGCGGAGAGTTGCGTAGGCTTGCGGAGGGTTGCGGAGGCTTGCGTAGGCTTGCGTAGGGTTGCGGAAGCCTGCGGAGGGTTGCGTATAGTTGCGAAGCTTGCGAAGGGTTGCGTAAGGTTGCGGAGGCTTGCGTAGGGTTGCGGAGAGATGCGTAGGGTTGCGTTGGGTTCGCGGAGAGTTGCGTAGGCTTGCGGAGGGTTGCGGAGGCTTGCGTAGGCTTGCGTAGGGTTGCGGAAGCCTGCGGAGGGTTGCGGTGGCTTGCGTAGGGTTGCGAAAGCTTGCGTAGGGTTGCGTAGGCTTGCATAGGGTTGCGGAGGGTTCGCGGAGAGTTGCGTAGGCTTGCGAAGGGTTTCGTAGGCTTGCGTAGGGTTGCGGAAGCTTGCGGAGGGTTGCGTATAGTTGCGAAGCTTGCGAAGGGTTGCGTAAGGTTGCGGAGGCTTGCGTAGGGTTGCGGAGAGATGCGTAGGGTTGCGTTGGGTTCGCGGAGAGTTGCGTAGGCTTGCGGAGGGTTGCGGAGGCTTGCGTAGGCTTGCGTAGGGTTGCGGAAGCCTGCGGAGGGTTGCGGTGGCTTGCGTAGGGTTGCGAAAGCTTGCGTAGGGTTGCGTAGGCTTGCATAGGGTTGCGGAGGGTTCGCGGAGAGTTGCGTAGGCTTGCGAAGGGTTTCGTAGGCTTGCGTAGGGTTGCGGAAGCTTGCAGAGGCTTGCGTAGGGTTGCGGAAGCTTGCGTAGGGTTGCGGAGGCTTGCGTAGGCTTGCGGAAGCTTGCGGAGGGTTGCGTATAGTTGCGAAGCTTGCGTAGGGTTGCGTAGGGTTGCGGAGGCTTGCGTAGGGTTGCGGAAGCTTGCGGAGGGTTGCGAAAGCTTGCGTGGGGTTGCGGAGCTTGCGTAGGGTTGCATATAGTTGCGGAGCTTGCGTAGGGTTGCGTTGGGTTGCGTTGGGTTGCGGAAGCTTGCGGAGGCTTGTGTAGGGTTGCGGAGAGTTGCGTAGGCTTGATGAGGGTTGCGTAGGCTTGCGCAGGGTTGCGGAAGCTTGCCTAGGGTTGCGTAGAGTTGCGGAAGCTTGCGGAGGGTTGTGGAGGGTTGTGGAGGGTTGTGGAGGGTTGCGGAGGGTTGCGGAGGCTTGCGTAGGGTTGCGGAAGCTTGCGTAGGGTTGCGTATAGTTGCGGAGCTTGCGTAGGGTTGCGTAAGGTTGCGGAAGTTTGCGGAGGCTTGCGTAGGGTTGCGGAGAGTTGCGTAGGCTTGATGAGGGTTGCGTAGGCTTGCGCATGGTTGCGGAAGCTTGCCTAGGGTTGCGTAGAGTTGCAGAAGCTTGCGGAGGGTTGCGGAGGCTTGCGTAGGGTTGCGTAGGGTTGCGTATAGTTGCGTAGGGTTGCGTAAGGTTGCGGAGGCTTGCGGAGGGTTGCGTAGAGTTGCGTAGGGTTGCGTAGCGTTGCGTGGGGTTGCGGAGCTTGCGATGGGTTGCGTATAGTTGCGGAGCTTGCGTAGGGTTGCGTAGGGTTGCGGAGGCTTGCGTAGGGTTGCGGAGGCTTGCGTAGGGTTGCGGAGAACTGCGTAGGCTTGCGGAGGCTTGCGTAGGGTTGCGTAGGGTTGCGTAGCGTTGCGTGGGGTTGCGGAGCTTGCGTAGGTTTGCGTATAGTTGCGGAGCTTGCGTAGGGTTGCGGAGGCTTGCGTAGGGTTGATTAGAGTTGCGTAGAGTTGCGTGGGGTCGCGTAGGGTTGCGTATAGTTGCTGAGCTTGCGTAGAGTTGCGTACGGTTAGGGAGAGTTGCGGATGGTTGCAGAGGCTTGCGTAGGGTTGCGGAGGCTTGCATGGGGTTGCGGAGCTTGCGTCGGGTTGCGTATAGTTGCGGAGCTTGCGTAGGGTTGCGTAGAGTTGCATAGGGTTGCGTAGATTTACGTAGGCTTGCGTAGGGTTGCGTAGGGTTGCGTATGGTTGCGGAGCTTGCGTAGGGTTCCGTAGGCTTGCGTAGGGTTGCGGAAGCCTGCGTAGAGTTGCGGAGGCTTGCGTAGCGTTGCGTATAGTTGCGGAGCTTGCGGAGGCTTGCGTAAGGTTGCGGAGGGGTTGCGTATAGTTGCGGACTTTGCGTAGGGTTGCGGAGGCTTGCGTAGGGTTGCGTAGAGTTGCGTGGAATTGCGTAGGGTTGCGTAGGCTTGCGTAGGGTGGCGGAAGCCTGCGTTGGGTTGCGGAGGCTTGCGTAGGGTTGCGTATAATTGCGGAGCTTGTGGAGGCTTGCGTAAGGTTGCGGAGGGGTTGCGTAGGGTCTCGTTGGGTTCGCGGAGAGTTGCGGAGGCTTGCGGAGGCTTGCGTAGGGTTGCGTATAGTTGCGGAGCTTGCGTAGGGTTGCGTAAGGTTGCGGATGGTTGCAGAGGCTTGCGTAGGGTTGCGTATAGTTGCGGAGCTTGCTTAGGGTTGCGTAGGGTTGCGGAGGTTTGCGTAGGGTTGCGTAGCGTTGCGTGGGGTTGCGGAGCTTGCGAATGGTTGCGTATAGTTGCGGAGCTTGCGTAGGGTTGCGGAGGCTTGCGTAGAGCTGCGTAGAGTTGCGTAGGGTTGCGGAAGCCTGCGTAGGATTGCGGAGGCTTGCGTAGGGCTGCAGAGGCTTGCGTAGGGTTGCGGGGGCTTGCCTAGGGTTGCAGAGGCTTGCGTAGGGTTGCAGAGGCTTGCGGAGAGTTGCGGATGGTTGCGGAGGGTTGCGGAGGGTTGCGGAGGCTTGCGTAGGTTTGCGTATAGTTGCGGAGCTTGAGTAGGGTTGCGTAGGGTTGCGGAAGCCTGCGTAGGGTTGCGGAGGCTTTCGTAGGGTTGCAGAGGCTTGCGGACAGTTGCGTAAGGTTGCGGAGGCTTGCGTAGGGTTGCATAGGTTTGCGTAGGGTTGCAGAAGCTTGTGTAGGGTTGCGGAGGCTTGCGTAGGGTTGCAGAGGCTTGCGTATAGTTGCGGAGCTTTCGTACGGTTGCGTAAGCTTGCGGAGGCTTGCGGAGGGTTGCGTAGAGTTGCGTAGGGTTGCGTAGGCTTGCGGAGGCTTGCGGAAGCCTGCGTAGGGTTGCGGAGGCTTGCGTAGGGTTGCAGAGGCTTGCGGAGAGTTGCGGATGGTTGCGGAGGCTTGCGGAGGCTTGCGGAGGCTTGCGTAGGGTTGCGTATAGTTGTCGAGCTTGAGTAGGGTTGCGTAGAGTTGCGTAGGCTTGCGGAGGCTTGCGTAAGGTTGCGGAGGCTTGCGTAGGGTTGCATAGGGTTGCGGAGGGTTGCGTAGGGTTGCGTTGGGTTCGAGGAGAGTTGCGGAGGCTTGCGGAGGCTCGCGTAGGGTTGCGGAAGCTTGCGGAGGGTTGCGAAGGCTTGCAGAGGGTTTCGTAGAGTTGCGTAGGGTTGCGTAGGTTTGCGTAGGGTTGCGGAGAGTTGCGTAGGGTTGCGTACCGTTGCGTGGGGTTGCGGAGCTTGCGTAGGGTTGCGTATAGTTGCGGAGCATGCGTAGGGTTGCGTAGAGTTGCGGAGGCTTGCGATGGGTTGTGTAGAGTTGCGTAGGGTTGCGTAGGGTTGCGTATAGTTGCGGAGCTTTCGTACGGTTGCGTAAGCTTGCGGAGGCTTGCGGAGGGTTGCGTAGAGTTGCGTATGGTTGCGGAGCTTGCCTAGGGTTGCGTATAGTTGCGGAGCTTGCGGCGAGTTGCGGATGGTTGCGGAGGCTTGCGTAGGGTTGCGTTTAGCTGCGGAGCTTGCGTAGGGTTGCGTAGAGTTGCGTAGGCTTGCGTAAGTTTGCGGAGGCTTGCGTAGGGTTGCGGAGAATTGCGGAGATACGCGGAGGCTTGCGGAGGCTTGCATAGGGTTGCGTAGCGTTGCGTGGGGTTGCGGAGCTTGCGTAGGGTTGCGTAGGGTTGCGGACTTTGCGTAGGGTTGCGTAGGGTTGCGGAGGCTTGTGTAGGGTTGCGTAGAGTTGCGTAGAGTTGCGTAGGGTTGCGTAGGCTTGCGTAGGCTTGCGTAGGGTTGCGGTAGCCTGCGTAGGGTTGCGGAGGCTTGCGTAGGGTTGCAGAGGCTTGCGTAGGGTTGCAGAGGCTTTTGTAGGGTTGCGGAGGCTTGCGTAGGGTTGCGTATAGTTACGGAGCTTGCGTAGGGTTGCGTAGCGTTGCGCATAGTTGCGGAACTTGCGTAGGGTTGCGTAGAGTTGCGGAGGCTTGCGTAAGGTTGCGGAAGCTTGCGTAGGGTTGCGGAGGCTTGCGTAGGGTTGCGGAGGCTTGCGTAGGGTTGCGTAGCGTTGCGTGGGGTTGCGGAGCTTGCGTAAGGTTGCGGAACTTGCGTAAGGTTGCGGAACTTGCGTAGGGTTGCGGAGGCTTGCGTAGGGTTGCGGAGGCTTGCGTAGGATTGCGTGGGGTTGCGGAGCTTGCGTAGGGTTGCGTATAGTTGCGGAGCTTGCGTAGGGTTGCGTAGAGTTGCGGAGGATTGCGTAGGGTTGCGTAGAGTTGCGTAGGGTTGCGTAGGGTTGCGTAGGATTGCGTATAGTTGCGGAGCTTGCGTAGGGTGCGGAGGCTTACGTAGGGTTGCGTATAGTTACGGAGCTTGCGTAGGGTTGCGTAGGCTTGCGGAGGCCTTCGAAAGCTTGCGTAGGGTTGCGTAGCATTGCGTGGGGTTGCGGAGCTTGCGTAGGTTTGCGTATAGTTGCGGAGCTTGCGTATGGTTGCGTAGAGTTGCGTAGGGTTGCGTAGAGTTGCGTAGGGTTGCGTAGAGTTGCGTAGAGTTGCGTAGGGTTGCGTGGGGTTGCGTAGGGTTGCGTATAGTTGCGGAGCTTGCGTAGGGTTGCGGAGAGTTGCGGAAGCTTGCGGAGGGTTGCGGAGGCTTGCGAAAGGTTGCGTATAGTTGCGTAGGCTTGCGGAGGCTTGCGTAGGGTTGCGTCGGGTTGCGGAGAGTTGCGTAGGGTTGCGTAGCGTTGCGTGGGGTTGCGGAGCTTGCGAAGGGTTGCGTATAGTTGCGGAGCTTGCGTAGGGTTGCGTAGGGTTGCGGAGGCTTGCGTAGGGTTGCGTAGAGTTGCGTAGAGTTGCGTAGGGTTGCGTAGGCTTGCGTAGGGTTGCAGAGGCTTGCGTAGGGTTGCAGAGCTTGCGTAGTTTTGTGTTTGGTTGCGGAGCTTGCGTAGGGTTACGTAAGGTTGTGGAGGCTTGCGTAGGGTTGCGTAGAGTTGCGTAGGGTTGCGTAGGGTTGGGGAGAGTTGCGTAGGGTTGCGTTAGGTTCGCGTAGAGTTGCGTAGGCTTGCGTAGGGTTGCGGAAGCTTGCGGAGGGTTGCGAAGGCTTGCAGAGGGTTTCGTAGAGTTGCGTAGGGTTGCGTAGGTTTGCGTAGGGTTGCGGAGAGTTGCGTAGGGTTGCGTACCGTTGCGTGGGGTTGCGGAGCTTGCGTAGGGTTGCGTATAGTTGCGGAGCATGCGTAGGGTTGCGGAGAGTTGCGGAGGGTTGCGTAGGGTTGCGTAGGGTTGCGGAGAGTTGCGTAGGGTTGCGTTAGGTTCGCGTAGAGTTGCGTAGGCTTGCGTAGGGTTGCGGAAGCTTGCGGAGGGTTGCGGAGGCTTGCGTAGGGTTGTGGAGGCTTGCGGTGGCTTGCGGAGGCCAAACAAGTGCAGCTAGGTTCATCATTGTGCCATAAGCAACAAATACGCACTTAATCAGTTTATGTAATGCAAAACTCACTCCGACAATTAAGCTGAACATGAAGAACGATGTAGTTAGCGAAACATGTAAACAACATTAAAAAATTTGTTTACATTTAGAACGATGTAGTATTCACAAGTTAGCGAAACATGTAAACATTATTAAATAATTTATAAACATATAGTCTGAACTGTTATTGTAACTAAAAAGATACTAAAACTTACACATTTGGTCAGTGGCGGCTGGTGGGAGTTAAGTATGTGGGGCTACTGGTACGAATTTTTGTATCACCATTAAAAGTTCTTATCTGAGTTTCCACTCCATGCAAGAGGTACCACATGTGGAGCGTTATCCGATTTTGAGTGATCGGTTTCCCCAAAAGTAGATTCACTATCAATCAAAGATATATTCCTATTATCGTATTTTGAATAACATTTAAAGCTTTAGTAAAACTTCAGTGCACTCTGAATGAAATTTTTTTTGTTAATTATTTATTTAATCAAAGCCATAAATACCAGAACCTGAAGAACCCTTTTCTGGAACAAACTTTAAGCACTACAAAAGTTTAAAAAATATCAAACACTACGAAAGCACACTAAGTACTAATACCATGCACTACACTGATGAGACCATTTTTGCATTAACAGTCATCACCTTCTACCCCTTCGGCACGTCGTAAAAAAATGTTGCTCATGCCTGCTCAAAGGTATTATCCAGACCATACCAAGACTAAACGTTGTCGAAGCTCTGAACGGGCTGCTTTTGATTAGCCCGTCCACGATGTATACACATGCATTTCAAACACGCACACTCCCGCCGCTTCAGCATAGAATTCACGCAGCCATTCAAACCGAAATACTCTCTTTAGGGGCAAAATTCATGTAGCCCCTTGCTCTTAGTTAAGGTGGAAAATTGTCAAAGAGAAAATAAGTTGCAATTTTACTCTCAGCTTTTACTCGGTGCAGGCCATTGAATAAGGAGAATAAGGAAGCGAAATCAGCAAAGAGAATTGAAGCAATTTTCGACTTTCGTAGAACGAGACAGAAAATCACGCAAAATGCACCAGTGCCGTAGGTGAAAATCGTTGATTCAAATGGGTTTCATTCAAAAATCTATATTGCCTAAAGAAATTATTGGGAAATTAAAGTCTTGAATTAACAACAGGAAGTACAACAAAAATTTATTTAACTAATTTATACATTTATAATTGGAAAATTAGCTTAAATCAAACAGACTGACATACATAATTATGGTTAAAATTTACATCCCCTTCAAATGAATTAATTTGCCTTACTTATTTCTAATTGAAAGCTTTTCGGAGGAGGTCTTACATATGTAGCCATTGTGCGGCTCGACTTGGTGACTTCGGAAATCTGAAAATAAATTCAAAAAGTTGATAACCCCACTTCATGATATCATTGTGCCGACACTGAACTGGCGATGATCATATGTTTCAAATTTGAGAACTAAGTCTACCATGGCTGGAAATGCAATTACTTAACTTTGCATTTCAAATTTTAAATGAAAACATCACTAATATCTACTTAACCTAAACTTTTTGTACAAGTTGAAATGTTATTTACTCACTGAAAGAAAGAAAGTCGGATGGTTTTGTTTCCCTGCAAAGATTTGCATCCCGGGTAGCAGCAACGTATTGTCTTCTTACTAAACAGCAATCTTTCACTTGTTCACCAATGATTCACTGAAACACGATATATTATTCTGTCGTTTCACGATTACACACCAGTGTTTCACTAAATAGTTCCTTTTCGGTGAGTTTTCATAACTATTACGCGTCACGCTCGATCCCGCCAAAGAAATTTCGCAAAAAAAATGGCCGAAACAAGAAACATATGGGACTAAGTTTGACACTCAAGTTTGACCACGGCATACTATCCGCGAGGGAATTTGTATGTATTGTACACCTTGCTGTGTGACTAGGCAGCAGTGTAGGTGAAATGTATTGGCCACGGGGCGAGTAAGGGGAAATGTGTGCTGCTTTGCACTCTCATGAGAGCAAGTGCTTTGAATGTAGTAAAATTGCTTCACCGCCGCTTACAGGCGGGCATAGGTGACTTCGCTTCCTTATTCTCCTTATTCAATGGTGCAGGCACAACAAAGCGAGTCGAAGAGAAAAACAAAGCGTTCTACAGTGCGTGGCAAGAAGACTATGTGAAAGTAAACTACAGCATGGGCGAAAAAAATGCTGCATTATATTTTGAAATGAAATTAAATTATGAAAACTATAATGAAATCTATAATGATATTTTATTACATTTGCACTAATATAGACTCATCAGTAAGTGGTGGGGCTGAGCCCCACTAGCCCCAAAGGTAGAGCCGCCACTGCCTTTTAGCGACTTGTTTCTTTAAGTAGGCCCATAAATTCTCGATGGGATTTAAGTCAGGACTCTGGGCTGGCGTATCCATCACTTTTCCGCAGCTGTATAAGAGCCACATTCGCACCATGTGCGCCATATGTTTGCGATCGTTGTCCTGGTGAAACTTAAAATTTGGTTTGTTGTTATGCATAAACCCGAATTTCTGCGCATTGCTTGTGAAATATGTTTTAAGGATACGCAAATATTGTTGGGCGTCCATGGTTGACTCGATGAATGCCAAGTCTCCTACTCCTCTGCTTGAGATGCACCCCCAAATCATAACGGATAACTTACCAAATTTTACAGTCTGGATGATATTCCGATTTTCCAACGATGTTAAAGGCTGGCGCCACACTCTAGTCGGTCCATCATTATAGTACAACATAATTTTCGTCTCATCGCAGAATATGACGTCGTCCCAAAAGTAAACGGGTTGAGAAAGGTGGTTCATAGCGAAAGAAAATCGCATTTCGATGTTTAGTGCAGAAAGCAGTGGTTTCTTTCGTGCAGCTCTTGATGAGATCTCATTTCGTAGGATGACCCGTCGTACTGTTTCATGAATAAAAGCAACATCACACTCTTCCTCGAGTTCCCTAGCAAGTGTTCTGGTGGGAATTCAGGGGTTCTTAACAAGTTTCCTTATAATAAGGCGCTCTATACGTTTGGATATTTTTGGTTTTGGGCCACCTCCACACTTTGAGTCTAATCTATCTTCATTTTCAGTACGATTTATAACGTTATAGACTGTTTTTCGTGCTACACAAACCATTTCCGACAGTTCCTTGGCACTTTTATCTAATTGGTGATTACAGTATATCATTTGAACCAACTCAAAGGATAATCTTTTGCCTGGAATTTTAAAACAGAATATCTCACTTAATTATGCGTACTAATCAAAAAAATAATCACCAACTAATAATCTAATTCATAGAACTTTACAATACAGACCAAAGATTACGGTAAATTTACCGCATCGTTGCAGTAATGCAAACAAAAACAGTTGTGTCAAGAGTTTCTTGACACTTCAAGAATTCTTTTCGTTCTTTTTTTGCATTAAAGTTGTACTGTTTTTGTATATATCGGTTGTAAATAATGTAAATAACTATAATTAAGAGGAAAAAAACCATTTACACAAATAAAAAGTAGTATTTTATAATTAAAAAGATCATAAATTGAATTTTTTCCCTATGTGTAAACTCATTCTTGACAGACTATATACATATATATATATATATATATATATATATATATATATATATATATATATATAAATATGTAGGAATTAGGTTTATTCAATCACTTAGGAATTAGGTTTATTCAATCACTTAGCGCGTCGTCTCGTCGTCCGTCTTTCTTTTGACCTTTTTTCTGTCTCTCCCCTCGTCGTTCTACTTCGTGTCTCAGCTTGGTGTGTTGGGACCACAGTGTATACAATTTACAGTGGGAAAACTCTAGGTGGGGAAATGAAATACACTGAGCTTTAAAACTTGATTTAACAGAGCATTAAGAGGAATTTAACAGAGACCACAGCGAAACAACTATAGGAAATACAGGTGTAAAGCAGAGCAGAGCATATGCTCGTGCTTAAAGCTTAAAGCGTTTGGTAGCTCCTCGGAGCTACCCGGCGTTGAAAATTGATAGTCCACTTTTTACTCTAAGTTTAACAACTAGTGTATTCATAGACTATGGTTGGGACAGCGCAACAGCGTTGCCAGAACCATTCCCACAACTCGGCCATCCTGCTATGCATTCGCCTCGAATGCGTCGTCATAGTCGGCAGAGACCCACGGCTTCATGTATTCGGCACAGGTAGATGTCTGTCTAGGACCTTCGTTAAACATCGCATCTTTTACAACATCGTAGGTATCGTTCGACTTCTTTCTGATGACTTGGTATGGGCCGAGATATTTTGGCTTCAGCTTAAGACCCCCACCAAGTTACGTGCGTTTGATTGCAACTATATCGCCAACTTTGTAGATCGTTGCTCGTTTGCGTCGTAAGTTGTATGACTTCTTATTTTCATCTTGCATTTTTTGTATCTGTTCTTTCGCTTGCTTGCGAAATTCGTCTCTGTTGTCGTTAAACTTTTGGATCATTTCGGCTTTGATTATCTCTTTGATCTGAACATCAGATTTAGTTCGCATGTTAATACCAATAAGTAATTCAAAGGGCGTCATGCTAATACTTCTGCAATAAGTTGAGTTGATGGTTTGCTGTACTTTGTCAACAAACCTATACCATCTTCTCGGGTCGTCAATTGACAGCTTGGACAAAACTGATATGATGACAGCGTTGAGCCTCTCTATTTGTCCATTAGCTCTTGGAAGTCCGGTTGTAACGGCATGGTGATTGATGTTCTCGCTTTTGCAGTACTGCTTGAATTCGTCTGAAGTGAAGGCTGAACCTCTGTCTGATATTATTTGGATTGGATTTCCAAAAATTGCACTTTGACCTTGGAGTCTCGCAGTCACTTCCTTAGCCGATGTTGTCTTTGTTGGATACAGCCAGCAGAACTTAGTAAAACCGTCGATTACTGCTAAGATGTGTTTATACTGTTTGTGAGTAGATTCCAGCGGACCCAAAAAGTCAATGTGGAGCGTCTGAAGCGGCTCTTCTTCTTTCGGCAGCGGATGTAGTTCCCCTTCCTTTTTGCCATGTTTTCGGTTTGAAACTAAGCATGGAATGCAGCAACTGATTTGTTTTTTAATCTTGTCTTCTAGGTTTGGAATGTAATATTCTTTAGCTATGATTTCTTTAGTTTTCTTGACCGAAAAGTGACCTCTCTCGTGGGCTTGCTTAATAATTTCGCGTTGCATGGTACAACTATGAGTTCGTTACCATCGATCAACTTATATAACAGGCAATTTTTCATGAAATAGTTGTTGAAAGTAGTTTTCTCGGCAAGAACGTCTATGAGTGCCTTTAGTTCGTCGTCTTCAGTTTGAACGTACTTTAATTTGCTGTGTAAGCTATCGTTGTTGATTGTCATTACAGGATATCGGCTTAGAGCATCAGCGTGGCGTATGCGGGAGCCTGCTTGGTGTTCAACTTCGTAGTTGAACTCTTGTAAAAGGAGAATCCATCGAGCGACTCTGGTGCACAAATCTTTTTTCTCCAGTGTTTTGGCAAAAGCGTTGCAGTCGGTCACTACTTTAAAGTGCATGCCTAGAAGATACACTCTAAATTTGTTCAAAGCTTCAATTACCGCTAAAATCTCTAATTCATAACTAGTAAACTTTCTCTCTGCATCGGATGTCTTCTTGCTCATGTAATAGACTGGATGCATTTGGCCGTCGTCGGGTAATTTTTGAAGAAGAACAGCACCAAAACCGTTTATTGATGCGTCAGTATGCAGCTCAGTGTAGTGCTGTTGATTGAAAATTTTCAATACAGGCCTCTCTGTTATTAGTTCTTTCAGCATGTTGAATGATGCAATTTCTTTCTCTTCCAAGCGTAACTTTGTATCTTTTTTCATTAAATCGGTGAGTGGTTTAGCAATCAACGAAAAATTTGGTATGAATTTTCGGAAATATCCAGCTAAACCAAGAAAACTCTGTAGCTGCTTTTGAGTGTAAGGCAGTGGGAACTTTTTAACTGCCTGCGTCTTAGTCGGAGATGGACTTATTTTCTGGTTCTATATGACGTGGCCTAAAAACTCGATTTTTGTTTCCAAAAAGTGACATTTTTACAAGTTAACCTGCAGTCCATGTTCTTCGCAACGTTTGATGACTTCTTCTAGGTTTGAAACAGCTTCGTCTTCAGTTTTGCCAGGGATTATAATGGCGTCAATGTAAGGTAAAGCTATACCTTTACGCGTCAAGTCTCGAAATATGGCATTTATATGTCGTTGAAACACGCTGGGTGAATTAGACAAGCCAAAAGGTACTCTTCGAAACTGGAACTGGCTATTGTCTGTCACGAAAGAAGTGTATTTGCGACTTTCTTCTTCAACGCTGACGTGGAAAAATCCATTTTTAAAATCAATAGTGCTGAAAACTTTTGCGTCCTTCAGCCTGTCTAACTGATCTTCGATGAGCGGCAATGGAAAATGATCTCTCATGATTGCTTTGTTCATACGTCTATAGTCAATGCACAATCTAGGCGTGCCATCACGTTTTTTTACCAATACAACTGGGCTGCTTTATTCTGATTCAGACGGTTCAATAATTTCGTCTTGGAGCCATTGTTCGATTTGGTCGTCAATGATACATCGTTCGGTGTACGGCAGTCTGCGTGGTCTCGAAAAGATGGGTACATCGTCTTTCATTATAATTCGCATTTTTATATTAGTTGACTTTATGTTTACTGGGTTGTAATTTTCGATTAGATTCAACACTTTTTCTTTATTGCTTTTGTTTGCGTTATCGTTAATGTTTATATTTGTTTCTTTGTTATTAAAAACGTTAATTTTCATTAGGGAACTGATTTCACTTTTTTGTCTTTCGAATTTTGTTACCTTTATTCCGTCATTGTTTATTTGAACTTCAGCTTGTTTACAAAACTCTTCACCTAGAACCATTTCAACGTCCAAAAATTCTGTAGGCACTACTAGAAACGTGGATGTAAACTCTTCATTGTCTATTTTAAACTTTTGTTCAAATGAACCTGTTGGTTTTACTCTATTTACACTGTTTTTAACTCCAAACCCCACTAAGTACAAGTTACATTCAATCAAACTTGGTTTATTCAAACTTTCGTATGTCTTTTCCGTCACAATATTATATTTGCTTCCAGTGTCAATGTTTTCCACTTTTACTTCTTTGCACATGAACATATGATCTGTTGTTAACTTGTGTGTGTTGCTTTTTTCACGTTCATCATTTATTCTTGAACACTCTTTAGCTATATGACCGAATTTGTTGCACTTGAAGCATTTTTTACCTTTGCTTTTATTTACACAGTTTGCGGATGTATGGCCTTTAGCACCGCAATTGTAACACTTAATTTCTCTGTTCTCAGTTTTATTTGACACACTGTTATTTTTATCATCTTTTGGTGGAAAATTTTCCGATTTATCACGCATTTTCTCGTAGCACTTTAACTTTTCTTTAAACTCTGCTAGTATAGTATATAGGTTTTTAGCGTTATACAGAATGTATTTATTCACACTTAAGTCGTTTATCCCGTCAATTACATACTGGATTAGGGCATTGTTTTCAATATTACCACGTGAAGCTAAATCTTTCATAATTAGCAAATATTCTTGCACACTTTCGTTCTTTTTTATTTTTCTTTCTGACATTAATTTATGTAACTGAGCACTGTTTGTCGACATTTTAAATTCATTGAAAAGAGATTTTTTCAAAGTTTGCCAACTTGTAACACCTCGTTCACTCATGATGAACATTTTGGCTAAGCCTTTCAACGATCGCTTCGCAAAAATAAATTTTTGCATCTCGTCCCAGCACATAATAGTAGCCATGTCTTCAAAATCGTTTATCCAAACTTCAACTGAAAACGAATCGTCACCATTGAATGATCGTATTGAATCTTCAACATCCCGAAAATTTAAAGCGAATCTTGAAATCATGTTTTCGTTATTCACTGACACTGCATCAAAATTTTGTTCACTCCCTGTAGAATGTGTGCGCGTGCTTTTGTTTTCACTTCGGATCTTCTCGTTATCGAAATTTACAGTTTTAAACACGTCGGCACTTGTTTTGTAAGCGTTGTAGTCATCGGCTTCATCTTCGTCGTTTTCTTCGTCTTCCCCGCTTTCCGCGAAATTTGCATCGACTAACAAATTTTCTCGTTTTAAGTTTCGAAATATATGGAGAGACAAATCGTCTTTGTTATGTTGTAAATGTAACAAATTGCAAATTATAACCAGATCGTTATTTGACAATTTGTCCGCAACATAGTCCATTTTCGATTTGAATTTCGCGTCACTCCGATCAAAATCGAAACCTTCGAATTCCCGTAAGCGTTTGCGATTATTCCGATCGCCATTATTTCCGAACACAAACTCGTGTAGCAGCACTATGCTCTCCTTTTTCTCGTAGCGAAGCGCGTGTCGAATTTTCTCGAAATCCACTAATCGCGACATGTTGGTGTCTTTTTAATTTCACAATCTATGAAATCACTCGTCGTTTTGTTATTTTCTTTTGGTTGAGCCCCCAAATATGTAGGAATTAGGTTTATTCAATCACTTAGGAATTAGGTTTATTCAATCACTTAGCGCGTCGTCTCGTCGTCCGTCTTTCTTCTGACCTTTTTTCTGTCTCTCCCCTCGTCGTTCTACTTCGTGTCTCAGCTTGGTGTGTTGGGACAGCACAACAGCGTTGCCAGAACCATTCCCACATATATATACGTATATATGCAGAAATATGATATTAAAGTTTTATAAAGATCGGAGTAGTCTAATTGTATTTTTGGGCAACTTTCACTTTGTCACCCGAACGCGATTCTTCATTAAAAAAAACTTTAACCGCGTTTTTCTCGAATCAACGTTTTTCGACGCCGCGTTGATGAAATCTCGGGAACTACTAAACCGATTCTCACCAAATTTTTGCCAGGCATTCTTTATGACAACAGATATAGCGATATAGCGTATTTGGCGCGAATTTTTCAAAATTTTGATTTAAAGAATTTTTTTGACCAAAAACAATGGAAGAAAGTATTTTTTCTTATTTTTCGAAAAATGTCCGCCATTTTGTCAATTTTGCAAAAATCAAAAATTGCTTCATTCGCGCTATAGCTATAAACAAACTGAACCTAAAACTATTTGATCTTTTTGTTTCAGACCAACCATCGCGAAAATTTCATCAACAGCGCACACCCCTCTCATTTTTTCAACCAGCATTTTCATTAATAAAAACTCACATAAATGTATAAAAAAATATTTTTTTTTGCATATTTCGGGAATTTATTTATTGAGTCCTTTGTAAATATTTATATCTTAAACCTTTCTAAAAAAAATATTGAAAACAACCCGTTTTTACACTGCTAAAAGAGGGTAGACCCCTTAAATGATGTGTTTTTATAGATAAAAAAAAACAGAAACGTTAATATCCGTCAATTGACACTTTAACGATGCAAATCCTATGTTAGGTACGCGAGATATAGTGCATGACGGAAATGACCTTATGGAGTCAAAACAAAAACACCCCTTCCCCCCCCGGCTGAAGTTTCCCAAAAACTAATCAGCTCTTAAGATTGCACTCTGGACTGACACCGCAACGAAGTCGATACGACTTTGTTTACGTGAGTTATACTCCTAGAAAAAAAACTATCCACGTACGTACGTACATACATACATACAAACATCCACCTTTGAGAATTTGTAATTTAAAAACTACTGTTTTCTTTCAACGTTCATTATTAGGCTTAGCATTTACAAAACATTGGAAAGAATTATAGCTTTATTATGTGAGGCTCAAATTTGTACTAGATTTTATAATCATTGTCTAGATGTTTTTCCGATAAATAGAGTACACAATAAAAATAATTTGATCGTTTATTTTCAGGTGGGTCTGAGAGCCAGCATTGATGATGCCTTGGAAGGTAGCCTGGCTAAATTTGTAGAAATGAATGATATTCCGGACGTGCTGCTACACACAGATGATCCAAAGGTATTAATGAAAATCTGAAAAATGTGAATTTGCCTATTTTGAATTTTTTTTTTAATTCTCTAGTTACGTGGCAACCTTTTTGGTGAGCTAGCAAAATACCTCGTAGGAGTTCCTAAGTACTCTTTCGCATCGTTGGTTTTCACCATCTTGAAAGACACCGGCGGCTTTATGACCGCTGATAGTAGAAACTTCCATCAAGATAAACTCAACATACTGCGACAAGAGCTCTTGGTAAATTAGTGTACTCTGCATTGGTTTGTGTTAAATTGAAATGTTCTATTCCAAAGCATCTATTAGGCGATGATTCCGTTCTTTTTTATCCAACCATGCATTGCACGGCATTCAAACACCACACTTCATATATGAATATGCCGGGTGTAATGTTCACCATGATGTTCAACGTAATGGGATTTCCAGCCACACATGTTCCTATGGGTCTATCGAAACAGGGTCTACCAATAGGATTTCAAGTTGTCGCAGCGCCATATAAGGATAGATTGTGTCTAACTGTTGCGGCTAGTCTGGAGAAGAAGTTCGGAGGATGGGTTCCACCAGCATAACTGGAAGAATAACTCTACATTCGACGCGTAGCCATATATAATTTGGAAGCAATTGTGAAAGTAGAATATGAACCGATATTTGTAAAACCAAAGATGCTCAGCTCATAATGAAGCTGGTTAGTTTACTTAATGTTTAGTAGTTGGGTGCATTACGCTAGTAAAATTGAATACTCTTGTGGTAATATTTACGAAAATGGTAGACATAAGTGGTATATGAGTAAACCAATAAATTAGTAATGTTGTTCAAAAAGTTAAGTACTCGTTATTTATTGAAATCAAGCGATTTTAACGTTGGCCGCAATTTGAAACGTATTCATAGATTATTTATGATATTAAGGACAAAAATCAAAAGCTCAATAAAACACAAATCAGTTTGTCATGGACTAAGTCGCAATGAAAAAAGACATAACTGAAACTAGCGAATTATCATATTCTACAAATTCAAAAGATTCCATCACCAACAGCTTCTTCAGACTTAAGTTAGGGATATGTCTGAGAATCATAATGATTCTAGTATAAAATACATCTGATAGAGTAGTATGTTAAATTTCAATTGCGCTTTCTATTTCGGATGGCGAAAGAGTTGATCGAATATATAGCACTGACACTCTGCGCTGTCAAAACAGACTTGAGACAAAACATGCCAAAAATACCCCATCAGAAAGAGCGCTCTGGCTTCCGTTTCCAAACTCGCGCGCGAAAGAGTAGGTTGAAATTCGTATTCATATTTCTCCAGGCTCAAGATGTACATATGTAGAGACAAGAGCTCGCCATTTTATAAAAGTTAACCGCATACATGTACTTGCCAAAATCAGCTGACTATGTGCGGATGTGCGTATGCGCGAATGTGCGTTCGGAACTATTTTTCGTCTCGATTATCTCACGAACCAAAGATTGCATTGACGTGGGACTGGTTTCATTCGACGCGTAATTACGTAACTTAAAACTGAATGAGTTTTCAGCAAAATCGGTTAAGCCGTTTTTTATTTAGGATGAAAAAAGCTGAAAAAACGACTAAAAATTGCTTTTTTTGAAACTGTCGAAACGCAATATTAATTCGTACAAATCCCAAATACCTTCATAGTAATATTATTATTATTGTGTGTTTTAGTAAAATTTTGATCAATGTTGTAAAAATGTTATTTAAAAACAAATCAAGATTAATTTATAGAGCTCCAAACTTATATTATGAGGTTTGGTATGTGATACGCTAACGCAGATAATAATTGGATATTGTTATAAATAATTTAATATTGTTAATAACAATCAAATATTATTAGTTGTAATTTGATATTATAAATATGAACACAATTAGAAGTATTCAGTAACGACCAAACATTTTTAATAACGAATAATCAATAATGGTTGTGGATTCCGGGGCCCTGGTGGAGGACGAGGAGGAGGCAAGGAGGATGACGAAGAGGTGTACGAGGACAAGAACGAGGTTGGTGAAGCTTTGTAGAGTACGACCAGGTGGGGAAGGCGTCTTCCTCTACCAACGCTTTTATGGTTAGATAGAAAATAAATAAAAACTATAAAAGTAATTATAATAATCTAGAAAAGTAATTATTAATAATAGTGATTATTAATAATAGTAATTAATAATAAAAATAAATTATAGATTTTTTATTCACCCCACCCCACCCCTCAAGGGTCGCATTTAGACCACATTTTTTTCCTTTTCCTAGTGCTCCGCCACTTTTTCACACTGTTCGAAGTCGTAGCCATAAAACACTTTTTCGATTATAACGCGTTGCTTAGTGGCATACCGATGCACAATTATTGCGAACGCATTTCTCTCGCGCACTTGACACTATTATTTGTTTCGATTTTCATTCAAAAATTCTAAAATCGTATTACACGCGATATTCCGATTGCGAATTGTCAAATACACACTGACAGTCGCGATTCAACGAATCAACGAAATTAGCTTTTATGTGCATCTCTGTCTTTCGTGCACGAACAATTCACATGCATTTTGCTTACTCTGTTACTCATCCTAGGGTACACGGATATGCATTTACCTATACTTAGGCACAGGCTGGCCACTTTGGTTGTATAACAGATATGTGAGAATTCGGCTGAAGTGTCAGTGCTTTGTATTATTTATGCTATGGTCCTGACAAATTAATTTTTTTCAAATCTTTTCGAAATTTCTCTTTAATCAAGAGCTCGATAAGAAGCAGATCTTCCTTCTCTTCTACTAGAAGCCTAGATCTTCAATTCAAAGCGCTAGAGTATCAACTTCAGTTCAGAACGTATCTGATTCGTGTTTGGTTGAGTGAACAACCGTACATTTTTTTTATCTTGTAATTGAAACAACGTAACAGCAACAAACCTTTTCGATCGTGTAAAATCTAATACGTTTGTATGTTTATTTGCATGCATGTAATTTAGAAGCTGCTGAAATATATTTCCTTTTCCCCAAATCAAGAATAACTTGTTTAAAGCTGTTTGAAAACAAACATCCAATTACAAAAATATGCACCATAGTGAGGTTTCGGTGATCCTGCTTAAAACATAAGAACTGCTAAATAGTCATCGTCACATTACACATTTGTGCAGTTCAGTTACTATTATTATCACTATATAGTTATTTGTTCCGTTTATTTTTCTTATTTTTCTTCGAATCAGTAACAGATAAATTTTCCATCGATTGCTTCAAACTTTCGGTTTCCGCTTCTGTTTGCGCTGTCTTAAATTTCGTGTAAACTTTTTTGGTGAATTTTTGCTTTTCAACAGAATATTTAATATTTCGCAATGCCTTGGCTATCAACAGAACAATGAGTTCGAAAACTTCCAATTGTGTTAAGGGATCATCCACATGAATCAAAATACCATCACGCACTGCACTCGGATACACTTCAGCGAGACTTGTCACAAAGTCGTCGAAGTTAAGATAATTTTCACCTGAAACGAATAAAAACACTTTAAATTACAATATAAGTATCTTTCGTGATGCTTAAGCTTAAAATATACAGATGTGTATTCTATTCTGCTAGCAATTTCTTGTTTTCTAAAAAAAATTCCTTTCTGATGATATTTCCCGAAATTCTTACAGAGTCTCCTGTAGATTATTCCTAGTTCCAAACCTGGAACTAGCCAATACACAACTAATTTCCCACACAAGCTTTTGTGATTTCCCACACAAGCTTCAGTAAGCTCTCTATTAAGGCAAAGCACATCCTCTAACCTACATTGACATGTTAATCTAAATTTACCACGTGAAACTCTTAGTAGAGCATTGAACCCAGAGTAAGCAAAAATGTAAATTATGCGACGTCAATTGGGTCAATGCAAAGTAAGCTATATTGGATGCGACGAAGTCCGTGGGAAATAATTCGAATCGCGTTCGATTGGTTATGGTAAGTAGATTTAAAACTAGAGTAGGAATTTTTATAGAATAAGCAAATTTGATGTACATAGAAACTAAGAGAGAAATTTGTGAATAAAAAGAAGGAACGAAGCTGGCACTGGGCACAAAATTGTTCCTTAGTTGAACGAAGTTGTTTGTTTCTATACTGCAACTTTTGCCTTAACATCGGCAAAACGTTCAATAGGAATAATTGAGTAAAGTCTGCCTAATTTTGGCAGACTACAAGTTGCCTTTTAATTCGGCAATTTCAATATTCACTTGGTCTTCCAAGCGCTCCACGCGCAATGAACACATTGCTTGACGGTCCTACGATAATCTCATTACACTTCTTTTACTTCTTCCTGAACTGCTAAAGTTTTGTATGCCCAAAACGCTTGTTCCTTTGTTATCCTCACTTCGAGGAATAAATGTATTTTCCTTCCAATTCCATTTGATTAAGTTATTCAGATTTGTTCGTGTGTGTATCCTTACAAAATCTTTAGAGACTCTGTTCCTAATTATATTATTATTATCTTCGAGGTCTGCACTGAGCACCCACTGTTCGGCACTATATGGTAACTTCTAATCTACTTCCTAATATTTTACAGTTTATTTACAAATGAAAGTCAACTAACGATTCCTCAATCTTGAGAATTTTCAGCTACATTTGATAGACATTATATCTGAGTACGAAATTCGACAACATACACTATTTCATGATTAGATTTACTCACCTGTACCATAAGACTTCACCTTTTCACAGACATCTCGATAAATATTGTACGTATTCCTAACCAGATAATATGGTTGATATTTCCTAATATACTCAAATATGTGCTCAGCAAGAAAGACATCAGCATTCACGACTTTTGGCAGATTATCCACAAAACCAGTTCCAATCTTTTCGTATTCTTGAAGAAAAATTATCACCATCGTCCCGAATAAACCGAAATACGGTGAACGCCTTTCCAACGCCTGGTTGGCAACCACCTGATTTCGGTTCAAGCACATCGTCGCACAGAGGACATATTTCAAGAACTGCCAAAAATAAATTACTTCAAATGGATCCGCCCGGTTCTCCGAAATCAAGTGAAAGGAATATTCAGCTTCGTTCAAAAAATTGACGATGTTGAATTTAGCATCTAAATTCACCAAGGGTCTGAGAAATCGCCACAACCCAACTCGAAGCAAATGCATGGGTTGGTGCATTGCGTCCTCTCGGCCGTATCTGGCAAGGCTCTCGTATAGTTTATCAAGGACCTTTAAATGAGATGCAAAGACTTGATTGATGCTCTTTATTTCAACTGATTCCAATACTCCTCGGTCAACGTCAGGTAAAAACTCGGCTACGAAATCTACAATCGGGGTCGACTTAATATCGATCGTGTGCTTCGCTTGAAACAATGGTGGTTGCTCCTCCTTCTCTGCAGACACAGTCAAGTAGTTCACCTCTTTCGGAACAATCGTTTCAAATCGAATCGGTTTCATCCACTCTAAGTCCCGAGAAAGATCATAATCGCCAGTTTTGTTGCCCCAACTTAATCGAGTTGCCTCATTCATGAAACGTCTGAGCACTAGAACATGTTTATCTGTATCTTGACTCTTATTCACTTTGAACACATCTCCATGGTGAGTATTTGTTAACATTTTCTCACCAACGAAAGTATCTCCATTCGCTGCGACTATAACTCCAATGCCTGCCTTTCCGTCCATCTTCCACCAGCCCAAAATCATTCTCTCGTCAAAATAAAGGACACCCGGTCCACATCGGAAGCTATCGGCCCAGTATCCAACGAAATAGTTTACTTGAGCATAAATAAGTTTGTTGCAATCCAAACGAGGACTCCATTGGTATACACCCAAGTCACAGTAATGGTCCTGTTGCCAGCTTCCTTTGTACATATCTCCGTTCTTCAAAAGAAAGCACCCCTCCGTGCGCTCTCCAAGCGCATTAAACTTTCCCATGAATAAACCGTCGTCATATATCCTAGTACCCTCGAAAATTTTATCCTCCTTGAACATTCCATCAAATTTTCCTTCGTTCGTCTGCAAAAATAATCAGCTATCAGTTTTTTGAAATTAGTTTTTGTAACTGCTTGGCAAATAAGATAATAATCAACGAATAACGTGTTGTTAGTTAATGTTCAGAAACATAATATGTATGGGTTTCTGATTTCTCGTATTGGTATAGGTTTCTGATATTCGGAGCAAATGCAAAATATGCGACTCCTTTACGCAAGATGAAATTTTGGCAATTCCTCTATAATGTACAAACTTTTCCAGGCAAAAACTCCATGATTCATCTGCCATGGTGTTTGAGCTGCTTTGAATGCAAGCGAAGCGAGTATGGGTGGAAGCCAAAAGGCAAATTAGGCGAGGTACACTAAGCTCTGAGACTCATCAAGAAAGGCATTTTAGTCATTAGTTTGAAGGCGAGCAAGCTTGTAGGGGGCGGGGCCCATTAGTTTTCAATAGAATAGCCTTTGAAATCAAAAAAAGATGTAACTTAACTTGAATTTTTCCGTTATAATATAAATCAGTTTTCATTGAATGGCAAAATGATAGTTAATACTTCAACAAAGTTGATTGTTAATCGAAAAATTGTATAAAAATATTAAAACTACTGAATGTTGCAGTGTAACATAATACTTCTTCGCTGAAGAAAGTAATTTTCAGCATGAACTTTCGAAAAATATACTATAATACCTATAAATCCGCGGCGCTCCGTCCTCTGCTCGTGCCGCTTGCATTTGAACCAGCGACTCAACTAGTGTATTCAATGAGTCATGGAGCTTAGCGTGCTTTGCCAAACTCTTTTATGTAAGAGGGAGATACCGTTGCAGATTACACTTTCAACGTTACATGTTTGATGGTATACCAATTAAAAATGCAATGTGTACGCGAAATTTACTTTGCGCGATCTATATTTCATGCTATATTTTGCCCTCATGGAACAAGGTTTCAATGCTAAAGCATTCTTTAATATAAGCAACCGAGACAAAGTTCCACAGCCAATATTCCGCATAGAGCTGCAGCCGGATTCAAAAAAGCTTAAAAAAGGTGAGACACATCCAATCTATAGCTTGCGATACCTCCTTAGTCGACGGGTGGCTGTGGGAGAACCCCACAAACGAAAAGGACCTGTTCAATGCCATAACTGCCAAGAGTTTGGGCACACTAAGGCTTACTGCATACTGCCAAGTGTGTGCGTCATATGCGGTGATCTTCACCAAACCCCAAAATGTTCACTCAAAAAGGAGGACCCTTCTGCTATAAAATGAAATAATTGCGGTGGAAGCCACACTGCTAACTACAGAGGCTGCCCAGTTTACGCTAGCATGATGCAAAAGCATCAACTCCCGCCTAGACTTTCAGCAATTGCCTCGATGCCAATCCTTGCACCTATTACTCCTGGCCAAAGTGTAGCCAACAGTAACCAGATGCCAATTTCCTATCCTGACGCCCTCAAAAACTCTACAAGCGAGAATATGAATACTTCCAGCCCAATAGGAAATATAGAGCAAGTAATGATGCAGCTGATTCAGAGCATGAAGCATTTTACCACCTTTATGCAGCAGTGGCGAGGGGTGAAAAATTACTGTGGGTAAGCCGCTTATTATTTGAGAGACATGGACCCTTAACAGACAAAGCAGTATATTATGAGCATATAGAGAAATACTACTGTAATCATTCTTTCTATTGCATACATTTTAAATTACGATCAGTTATGAAATATTTATATTTTTATGTTATGTGTATCGTTTTTGACCTTATTGGCAAGGAATGTATATATTAAACAAATACGAAATTAAGAAATTTGATTTCGTTTAAAGATATGGATTTCAGTAATGGCTCGCGGCATACAATTTTGGGTCGATCTAAAAAAGTGGCTCTAGATTGTCCACTAAATTTTCTAGCATCAATTCTCACAGCTGATTCGCAAGCCGGGAACGCTACCGGCTTTTTGATTTGTTTCCATATCCTATTGAGGAAAACCGAGCTGGCATTCCAACAAACGGGAGTTGAATGCCCGTGGCTCCTTAAATTATTGATGCACTCGAGACTCGGAAAGCTTTGCTGCAACTCTTACAGATGGTGATCGCTTTGCTGGCTATTATGGAATTATGAGGATGTGTAGAATGGAGTATGATGGAATAAACACTGAGATCAAGTGGAACGATTGTGCATGTTTACAGTGATGCATGCAAGTAAATAAACACTTCATTCCCTTATAAAACTGAAGTGTTAGACATTTTTGGAACATATTTGGAAAGGGAAGCCGATGGGAATCGGCTTATATGAACGCCTCGCCACTGCTATGCAGAGTATGATGCAGGAAATGATGCGTAACCAGACACTTATTCTCCAAGCTCTCCTTAACAAAAAATGAGCATCGAGGAAATATGCCACTGGAATGCCAACGGTGTAAGCCAGCACAACTTAGAAATTTACCATTTTCTGGTTAGCAATGAGATAGACATCATGCTCATCTCAGAGACGCACTTAACCAGCAAATATAATTTTAAAATTCCGGGATACTCTTTTTATGACACTAAGCACCCTGACGGAAAAGGTCATGGTGGCACAGGAGTTTTGGTCAAACATTGAATCAAGCACCACGTCATTGATGAATACGCCAAGGATTATATACACGCCACGTCTGTGTGCATAGTTGAATGGGGAGACCCGATTACAGTCTCGGCAGTTTATTGTCCCCCCAGATTCAAAATCACTGGAGAACAATTTAATGATTTCTTCAAAAGCCTTGGTAGCCGATTCATTGCAGCCGGTGACTACAACGCCAAGCATACTAACTGGGGCTCCAGGCTAATCTCTCCAAGGGGAAGGACTTTGTGGTCAACTGTGACAAATTCTAGTAAGCTCTCATTCATATCAAGCAGACATCCGACATATTGGCCGTCAGATCGTCGGAAAATCCCGGACCTCATTGATTTCGCTGTAATCAAAAACATAAGGCGAGAGCAGATATCAGCAGCGCCGTGCTTTGATTTACACTCTGACCACTCGCCAGTTATATTGACTATTTCAAAACCTCATGTCATCCAAGAGCACTGTAAACTCACAACGAAGCAAACCAACTGGCTTAAGTACCGGAAATATATAAGCTCGCACCTACCACCACGCATACGTCTTAAATCTCATTCTGATATTGACAAGGCTGTTCGTTCCTTCTCCGAGATCGTGTCTTCAGCAGCTATACAGGCCACTCTTGAGCCCACCCGCCCTACCTCGCCTGCATACAAGTCGTCCAAAAATATAAACGAGCTTATCAGTTTGAAGCGGCAATTAAGACGTGAATGGCAGCAACATAGGTCTCCAAACCTTAAAAAAGAACTATCCGCAGTTGGGAGAAAACTTAATGCAGTCCTGAAACACGAACGAGCGAAAAACATAGTACACTATTTTGAAAGCCTTTCACCAACCCAAGGGTCAAATTATTCGTTGTGGAAAGCTGCTAAACAGGTAGACAGACCAGTCAAACGGGAGTCACCAATCAAGCTTCCAAATGGGACCTGGGCCCGTACTGATGCTGAAAAAGGCTCCATCTTTGCCCGCTACCTCGAAGAAGTTTTTAAACCAAACCTTAAACAAGCAGATTTTTGCCTGTCTTCCTATCCCATGCAAGCCTCCGATGTTCCAATCCACTTCAAGATCGCCCAGGTGATCCGTTCCATACGCGATCATATCGACCCAAAAAAGGCCCCCGGTCACGACCGCATTACTGGCAAAATGATAAAGGAACTGCCTAGAACTGCGATTATACAACTATCGCACATTTTCAACAGTCTCCTGCGTCTTGGATATTTCCACACAGCATGGAAGCTACCCCAAGTTTTCATGATCCCGAAGGATGGGAAAGACCCAACACTCGCCACGTCATACAGACCCATAAGCCTACTACCCCTGTTATCAAAACTATTCGAAAAAATGTTACTCTCCAAGCTGTCTCCCCACATAAATGATTCAGAAGTAATACCTTCGCACCAATTTGGATTTAGGGAAAAGCATGGAACTATCGAGCAAGTCCATCGTTTAGTTTCTGTAATCAACAATGCTTTCGAAAGGAGACAATACTGCGCAGCCGTGTTCTTGGATGTTGCGCAAGCGTTCGATAAGGTGTGGCATGAAGGGCTTATTTATAAAATCAAGTGCAAACTTCCAGCAAACACGCATCAAGTTATGGAGTCTTACCTGACTGGCAGGAAATTCTTCGTCGAGCAAAACTGCTTTATTTCTCGCTCCTTTAATGTCAGAGCTGGCGTGCCTCAAGGAAGTGTTTTCGACCCATTGCTTTATTTGATATATACGGCAGACTTACCAACATGCGATCATCTATTTACTTCCACTTTTGCTGACGACACCGCAATTCTTTGTGCTCACGCCAACCCCCATATGGCTTCTCAAATCCTGGGCAACCACCTAAGACATGTAGAACGTTGGCTGGCACAATGGAGAATAAAAGTTAACGAAAACAAAAGTAACCATATAACCTTCACGCTTAACAGGGAAACTTGCCCTGAATTATCACTCAACGGAGTGCCTGTTCCCCAAGCTTCTTCAGTTAAATACCTTGGGATTCACCTAGATAGAAGGTTAACCCGGAAGAAGCACATTGAATCCAAAAATGCTCAAGTCAACCTTAAATTCCGAAATCTATACTGGTTGCTGAATAACTTCAAACTAAACCTGGACTATAAGGTTCTGCTCTACAAAGCAATTATCAAACCTATCTGGACTTACGGTATTCCACTCTGTGGCTCAGCAAGCATCTCTAACACAGAACTCCTACAGAGAGCGCAATCTAGAATCCTAAGGACGATTACTTCTGCACCGTGGTACGTTAAAAACGCCTGTATACACAGAGATCTGCAAATCCCAACGATCAAAGAAGAAATAATAAAACAAAAACAAAATACATGAACAAGTTACTCATTCACCCTTATAACTTGGCTAGGAGCCTCTTGTTTGAACAAAAAATTTCTCGTCTCAAAAAATCTAACATCTTATGATAAATGTTAATTTCAACGTGCAGCAGTAACAATAAATATTGAATTCTAAACAAAACAAGATGTCAATCGACGCGTATCGACATTAATGTGATTCTATCAAATTTTTAAAAAAATCTTGGAGCCGTTTTCAAATTTTTTAAAAAAAAGTGCAAAAAATTAGGTTTTTTTTTCAAAAATAATAAATTTTAACCTTATTGTCAAGTCTTAGTAATCAATGTTTATAAAATTTATGTACTCCAAACAATGCTCGCAAAAACGTCGTCAAACCTTTTCCTCATGAGTACGTAAAAAGATAAATTAACAAACCGTGAGGGTCGACCCATGAGGTCCACACGGTCAACTTCCCAGTAATATCTACATAGATATTAAAAATATTAAACACAATAATAGTTATGGAAATGATACTACTTCAAATAATAAAAATGTACCTCATAAAAGTTATTGGAATGACTAAATATTAATCGTAACATCTACGCGAGCGTCAATTGATTACGTAAGGATTTCGGTGCATTGGTTTGATTGATTATTCACGCGGATCAATCGGAGGGGGGGACAGGTTTCAAAGCAGTTTTTTCATTAAAGTTAAAACATGGTGCTGTGAAGACTATTGAAAATCTGCTCAAATTTTGAAAATATTAACAAACTTTGATTGACTTTACAACAATGTCTTTAGAATAAGAGATTTAAGGTATAATGATTCGAATGAACCATTTTTACATGGTGACTGAATGATTTTTTTTTTATTTTTTGTAATCATGAGAAAAGTTTTTGCTGGTTTCTCTACAAAAATTGATAAAAGTTTGTAAATTCTATAAACATTTACTATTACGATGTGCAAATCAGGTTAAAAATGAATTTTTTTTTGAAAAAAACACTACTTTTCTAAAAAAAAAATATAAATCAAAATAATAATCAAAATAATCATATAAAAACATCATAAAAATGTTGATACGCGTTGATTGACTTCTTAATGATGTAAAGATTATATTTGGTTCTCGAGATATAATGAATGACGTAAATGACCTTGAACGTTTAATATTTTTTTATTTTTTTTATTTAATTTTTTTTTGTAATCATGAAAAAAACTTTTGCTGGTTTTTTCACAAAAACTATTTGGAGTATATAAATAATATAAACATTGATACCTTAGGTTTGAAAATCACGTTAAAAATTTTGTGTTTTTGAAAAAAACCTACTTTTTTGCACTTTTTTTAAAAAAATTAAAAAACGGCTTCAACGATTTTTTTAAAAATTTGAAAGATTCATAAAATTGTTAATACGCGTCGATTGACACCTTTATGATGAAAATCGCATGTTTGGTTCGTGAGATATAGCGCATAACATAGTTGACCTTCAAGGGGTGAAAACAGCAAACCCGACCGAAGTTTCCCAAAAACTAATCAGCTCTTAAGATTGCAAAGACGTTTCGATTGACACCTCATCAAAGTCGATACGACTTTGTTTACGTGAGTTATGCTCGTAGAAAAACTGCCCGCGAACGCACGTACGTACGTACATACACACACACACACATACATACTTCTTTCTAAAAACACTTTATATATACTCTATAGACCTCAAAACGTAAAGAAAAGTTGAAAATTTCAATTTCGATTTTCGAGGCGATTACAAGAACTTCCCATATACTGGGAAGTTAATAACTTGCTCCGAAGCGTCGGCAACGAACAAGACTCACCTTAGCTATAAGATTTTAAAACTTAATGTTATTTTCTTGTTCTTAAGAAAGATACGTTAATTAAAAAACGATGAAAAAAAATATTTTGTACGACTAATGTTAGCCGTTAGAGTCAAATGGCAATTTTTATATGAAACAGCGAAATGTATTAAAGAATCTAGTGAAAGGATCCCCAATTATGAAAGAGTCTGATCTCATGTCTATTAAAAGCAGTATTTTGAATGGTATGTCTTTTTGCCCGCTGAGACTTTTTACATATGGAATAAATGAGTTAATAGGCTAATCTTCAAATAGAGAAGCTATATAGTTTCATTGAAATGAAAAGGTACATTTTCTTACTAAATTCTTTCAAAATAGTCATGGACTACCACTGCAATATGTACGAAGGTGATAATTTAATTTATATTATCGGCACTACGAACAAAAAGTAACGTAACACGATTCTTTCCTACTTTAAATCCAGCCACTAATTTTGTAGCTCTTGCCAGGCATTTTTTCAAAATAGCCCGGTCTTTTCAAAGACAAAAAATTTGTTGTATCAACTGTATGCCGCGACTCAGTGCTGCCGTCTCTAATTAAATATAAAATTGTCCTCACATCCGATTATAGATCCAACATGCGCATCTTTCGCATAGAGTGAAACTTATTCAAGGTTTCTTTTCTGTACTTAATAGGGCGAGATGAAAACCGAACCTACTTGTTACGATTGCATAAGAACTTCATTACATAATTAAAGATATTTCAAACCGCGAAAATTCAATAAATTAGACGTGAAGACAAGTCACTTCAACATACCTCAAGATTACCTTTTCCGTGAAGCATCCCACCATCAAACTCACCACCATATTTGACAGTGTCAGATATAAATAATCCTTTCCCATGATGGAATCCGTAGCTTACTTGTCCTGTATAACGTTCTCCTGAGCTGTATGTTACTTTTCCTTCACCTTCGAGTCTATTTCCTCTGAAACTTCCTGCAATTAATTTTCATCAAGTCAAATATGATTCTCATACAAAGGCAATGGGCATTTTTGTAAGAAAAAAAAGACCAATAACATACTCGTTTTCTCCGAGTAAGCGTAAATTATACTAGTTCAAATTTATCATCAATTCTCACTTACATGGTTTTCAAAAGCACATGATTATGGTTTCTGATTTTGAAAGCGGGAGCGAGTGTGAGTGAGTCTTGAGATGATTCTTTTTGGCATATTAAATGTTTAACAAACCAATGACATATTATTTTGGAAAATAGATAAATTTTATTAAACCCTATTTTGGCTCAAATGATGTACATTGCATTGTAATTTAAAATGACGAAGATATAATTGACTGTCTGTCATCATTAATTTCCCTAATAAGCTGACCTTTACAAATTACCATATATACCATAAATTTTTCAAAATTACGTGCTTTTGTGGCTATGTTTATGGATTATAAGTTCTCTGTTTAAATGATGATTTACAGAGCATCTATCAATCCAATCTGGACAAACTATATTCATCTCATTTCATCTGTACAGTAAATTGAAAGAAGCTAATATACAATAACTACGTTGCTCTGACGTGATGTTTCTAAAGTAGACTCGCGTTAATGGAAACCAAAATATGGTAGACGATGTTCATGATATTGAATGTGTTCATAAAATCGAGAGCAACAAAAGAAATAGTATTTCAGTTCAACTAAATTAAAAAAGAATAGTCCAATATGCTGCCAAACAAATCAAAAGTCATTAGCAATGGAAATAAATTTAAACCGACCAGATTGAGTTATAAACTTTTCTTTCGTCGTTTGGAGGTGGAAATCTTCAAAAGATACCGATTTGCTCCTGCTTCTCGCCATGTCGGATTTTTAGCGACTACAATCACCTTCTACAAACATCTCACTCCATCACTCATTGCTTGCACTGTCCGTGTGCAATGTATTCCCTGAATGCTTGTTTATTTACTTAGTACTTCCTAGAAGATGTACATCGGTATAATGGATGTATTTTTATTGAGTAGAGTTCAATATTTCCAAGTTTGTTTCATATTTGTAGAATAAACCTTAGTGTTTTTGATTATTAAATTGAGTTTCCAGTAAATAATTACGTAGCATGATTTTAAACGATATTATTTTACCCGCTTCTTTTTTAGAGCGAGGTAGCTTATTGTAAAAATTTGATGCGGCGTTGATCGGATCCACCCTCATGTGCTCTGTCCTAGCATTTTTATTAAAATATCATTCGCGTTTCTCACACTGCAGTCGTTTCCCTCTATTTTATCTAGCTTCATTGTTTTCATTTCTTCTTTCTTTTTACAAATGAATTCTCCTTTTCCATGTTAATCAATCCGTCTACGCTAAGTTCTGGTACTATTAACTTTGTTAACGTCAGTTATGCTCGTAGAAAAAACTGTCCACGAACGCATGTACGTGCACACACACACACATACATACTCTTTTCTAAAAACACTTTATACACTCATCGAAATAATTATATAGGCAATGTTTGTTTCGGGTTTAAAATTTTAATAACAGAATTTACTTCGAAACACGTTTTCATTGTTGAATACTATGACAATGTTCAGTTTATTTTGTTATGAAATAAGCTTAAAATCCACGCTCGCACACAAAGAAACAAAAATTCTCAATTTCCCTTTTATTTGCTGCGTAATATTTATATAGGCAATTTAACAGTTATGGTTGTTGTGTGAGCATTTCGTCACCAAAGCCAAAAAACACGTAAACTTAAGTCAGTTGAAGGTATTATATCACAAATTACTACATTACAAAATCAATCTTCACTTTTTAATTAGTATGCCCCGTGGAAAGGTATTATCTGAAGAGGAGAAGGGGAAAATCATTGTCTGGGGTTTTCAAATCGGCTAATCGGAAGAAAATTGCAGCGATCTGCTGGCGTGGTCGATAATTTCTGGAAAATGGGGGAAAAATATGGCACAATGAAACGTGAAGGACGAACATCGGCAAATCACAGAACGTTATATAAGAGAAATAAAACGACTTGCTACTGGAGAACATTTTTCGGCGAAAGAAATTTGTGCGGCAACTAAGGCAGGAGTTAGTGTTCGTCGAATGCAACAGATTTTAAAAGTGAATTTAAAGTTAACATATGGCAATAAATGTGGCAAACCTGCCCTAACTCAAAAGCATAAAAATGTAAGATTTAGATTTGCGGAAGAGGTGGTCACACTTCATATTAGTTTTATAATGTTTTCGTTTTTCTTCATGTCAGCAAAAGTGCCTTTATATATATTTCGTACTAAGTTTTTTTTCATAATTACTTTCAAAGTGCTTACTCAGGAACTAGTTATTTATCATTAACTTTAATTGTTTCTTCTTTTCAAATAAAATCCAATATATTTAAAGTGGAATGCTCTTAAGTTTTTGTTAAAATTGCAAAAAATGTACTGCCTATATAATTATTTCGCAGAGTGTATATACTCTATAGACCTTAAAACGTAAAGAAATGTTGAAAATTTCAATTTCGATTTTCGAGGCGATTACAAGAACTTCCCATATACTGGGAAGTTAAAAATACTGGGCACAATAATAGTTATGAAAATACTACAGTAATTGAAATGACTTGATATTAATCGTATCATCTACGGGAGCGTCCATTGATATTGGTATTTTTAACTTGTATTTTATTTTTAACTGAGAAATAACTGAAACGATGGAGCAGACCAACGATAGCTGTTATTTTTTCCCCCATGTTAGTTTTCATCATTTCTAAGTGCAGTGTCCAAGTTAGTGTTTCATCGATTGTAAGTCCTGAGTACATCATTTGTTCACTCTCTGAAAGGTTTTTTTTTATCAGTGGCTCAATATTTTTTTGTTTAAAGATAATGTATTTGATTTTGTCGATATTCTATATCAATTTGTTCTGTATGAACCAAACTGGTTTCTATCTAAAGCCCTATTCTGCATCAATTATTCTTTAATTCGCAAAGCTAGTATTTTTTTCATGATTTTACTCAATGATATTGATCGGAATTTATTCGGGTCAGTTTCCAGCCTTCCTTTAAATATGGTTTTTTTTAGAGACTTCGGAAATTTTTCACTCTTGAAGCTTATATTTACTAGAGTAACCAGTATATCTGCAATAGTCTCTTTGATTATTTTGATATAATCAACGCAGATACCATCAGGACCCGGTGCGTTGTGATTTTTCAGAGATTTAATAATATCAATGACTTCTTTTCTAGATGTCAGCCTTAAGTCAAATGAGCAGATGAATGCCACGTTGTGGCATGCTGAGTCGTTTTTAAGGAGTCCTGATATAGACCAGGGCAGATCTCTTTTCACTCCCAACTTTAAAACGATTCATTTTAGAGCAAAGTTGTGAAGAAATAAAAAATTATAAAATATGATTGGTTAAAGACTTTTTAATTTTTTACCCTTGCCGCAAAATAGCAATAAATATAAAAAAGAGGGGTGGGGGGGAATGCATTTTTGATTTAATTTTTTTAACCACGTAGAATGCACATAGGATCTTCATAATTTGCCTAAAAAATCTTTATATTTTAATATACCAGCACACAAATTTTCACCAAAATCGCATGCGCATAATAATCTTGCAATCTAAATTTATTGAAAAAAAATCGAAATTTTTGAAACCTTGCAAGTCAGAAACTAAAGCATATAGAAGTTTGGATTTTGAAATATAAAAGAGCACTTCAGCTTTCAAATGCTTTTTAAAAATTTAAAATCGGATTAATAAGGTGACCTGAGGAATATTTGCTAAACTTGGTAATAAACTCTAAAACAGTGATGGGCGGCTGCGGATTTAGTCGTGGGAGCCTTGCTTCCATGAACTGAAGAGTAGGAAAAAATCAGTTTTTTATATATTTTAAACATTTCGATTTTTTTTGTTAAAGTTCCCGACTTTTTTGAGAGAGGGGATAAGTCAATTATTTTCATACGAGTTATTCCACAACTTTTTCTGCAAAAATCCGCCCCTCAACAGCTAACTGTAGTCGTTTTTTCACAGATCCGCCCTGGTCTAATATATGATCGTTTAAAATATTTGAGATTTTTACTGGATCGTTGAATTTTTCGCCAATGAAATTTATTTCCTTTACCTCATGGTTTTTACTAGTGTTGGTGTCTGCCTTTCTAATAACTTTATCTATTAAGTTCCAAAAATGACGCTGATTGTTAAATCCTTCCTCAAGTTTTCTCGAATAGTAGTTTTCCTTTGCATTTTTAATCTTATCTTATCTTCCTTTTTTCAATGTGGGAAGATGGAAAACTTCAAAAGATACCTATCAGCTCGTAACTCTCGGCATGCCGGATTTCTACCGACTAAAAGCACCTCCGTTTCCTTCAATTACTCTCTCCATCAATGTTCAGTAATTGTGCGTACATAGTACTTCTCAGACAATAAGAATAAGGTATAAGGGATAGTACCAAATGTGTGGAACTTAGTATACTTTTAGTTCGATTGATAATATAGAATATGTGTTTATAATTTTATTTCATATTGATTTCATGTTTGGCTTTGATTTTAGTGGAGGTGATTGTAATTGCAATTTACTTCGAATGTTCGCCCTGCAGAAAGTATGTTTTTAGTGTCGTTTTAAAGGAAGTTGGGTTCACTTTGTTCTTGACTTTGTCCGTTAGTGTATTGAAAAAGTTAGCTGCTTTGTTGAAGGAGTCTTTTTTAGCCGATCAGTTCTGGCAAATGCTATAGCTATATTATCCATGTTTCCCATGCTGTAAGTATTTTTTCCTCAATGATATCTAATTTCACAGTGGTGTATTCATTACGGTGTAAATTCTTAAGTATGAATTTAGCTCTTTCCATAGAAATCATTTCCTGCAAATTTAATTCCTGGAGTGTTTTGTAAACTTCGCTCGTTGAAGTTGGCATAGGGAAATTGTAAATGGTTTTATATGCCTTGGTTACTAGTCTGGAGATGATCACGAGGTAGCCTTTAGAAGTTTGACTCCAATTCAAGATGCCGTAAGAAATTTTGGAAATGAGGTCCGAATACATAATTAAATTTTTTTGGGAAAGAAGTAGAAGCGACGTAGAAGACCAATGAAGACAGCCAGTTTTTTCTTTAGATCATTTATATGTGGCATCCATGTTAGTTTTTCGTCTATTAAATATTTTATTTCTTCTACTCTCTGGTTGTGTCATTGATTTTTACGTGTTGTTGTATGTCAGTCTTGTTCTTTTGTTTGAAAATAATATATTTTGTTTTTCCCGAGTTTATTGCCAATCTACTTTTAGAAGCCAATATGTACCAATACTTGTCCTTGTACTTTTTGTTCAATTTCGAGATTAGTTTCACCTGTGTATACGACCCAGTGTCATCTGCGTACATAACCACTTTCGCAACAAGGTCTGCATTTTTAAGAAATTGATATAAAGTAGAAACCCCTTACGTCAACAGTCATCGTCTAGATAGTACTAACTTTTCATATAAAGAGTGATTAGAAAAAAGTGGAGGTAAATTTCATCGGTAAAAATCTATCATGACCAAAACCAGGAGCTGATCGGTATCTTGTACAGATTTCCACCCTTTACGAAATCTGAATCAAATAATCATGAAATTCGAAAATTCAAAAGAAACTCATGTTGAAAAACAATAAAATTTAATTGAGTTTATTATACTGCAATCGTGAGATCTTATTTGTGAAATGTTATGAGTTCAATTTATATTCATTATTATTTATATCAGGACGTACCTTCGTACATACTGCCATCACTCCATAAATAGATACCACTTCCATGTAAGCGATCATCTTTAACATCGCCGCGAAAAGAGTTTCCATTTGTAAACTTCACTTCGGCGACATAGCTTGGTTCTGGATCAACTAAAGAAACCTCAGAAGCAACTGTGGAAAATTCCTAGGACGACACCAATTTCGTGAATTCAACTTCACTAGACAACCGAAAACTTACAGCTTTCTTCGGGCTTGATTTTTCCTTCCAATCGCAAATTATTATAGGTAACAAATGCTTGTAGATTTCATTGATAACCTTTTGCTCGGGATCTTCGTCGCTTCCAATCATGGTTTTTACTTCAAACTCCTTTGGCACAGGAAGCGAGAGAATAGACTTCATAGTTTTAAAGAAAATTTTAAATTTTAATGACAATTTACAATTAATATCTATCGCCTAGTTAGGCGTCGCAGTGCCCAGGCAATTCAGTTGTTTCGCGCCGATTTCGTTGTTAAATGTACAAACAATTGTCAAGCACATATTTCATTGCGGAATTTCGTTATTGTCGAGCAGCTTATCAAATTTATCTTGTAATCTTGTATAGTTAACGGTGTGTTTTTGGTCAGCAATGGATTCAAATTTTATCGCTGCCTCGAAAGAACTGAACAATTTTCCAGCCATAGAGCCAAGCTTCGCGGAGAAAAACATCGAAAACTATCTGGAAAGGACTACTCCTCGAGAAACGAACCTTTTCACGTCCGCCAAAACATTTATCAACAACTTACATCCCAAGGGAATAGTTCACGTAGACAAAGATTTTGGGGATTCTGTTAAGCAGATTAGGTCTGAGGTGGTGGAAGATATTGGACGTTATTTTAGAGAAACGGATAGTGATGCATCAAAAGATCGAAATGAATCCCACCATTCAAGCCAGACACTAACAGATGAATACACCAGACTCATTCGAGAAAACGAGAAGTTGAAAAGAGATCTCGCGATGAAGGAAGTGGATATAAGTACCCTAGGTCCACGTTACAAGTACATGGAGAAACATTTTGAGGATTTCATTCGAATGAAAGAGGATTATGAGCGGTTGAAACAGGATAAACTCCAACAAAGTAAAATTATTGAAACGAAGAATAAAGCTCAACAGGTGAGATAGTTTTGACGGGAGTGACTCGCCCTTTTTTTAAAGATTCACACCTCCATGTTATCTACTCGAGAACACTTTTTTATCGTAAAGGCTCGAAAATTGTTGGCAATAATCTACTAAGTTCTACCCATTTGGCATGATTGCCTTACATCAACATCTTTATTGCGAATTCTTGTGTTGGCTGGTTTCTACTAGAGTCCCCGAACATTTTTATTTGAGTGTGGGTTTTTAGTGATCTGTATACCGGATCCACACACGCGTAATTCAGCAAGGCTCTCGCCTATGCATCAAAAAAATTCCTTTAGCCAAATGCATTTTTTGGGGGGTGTGGGGACGTTCTTGACTGTTTTGCCGAATGACAGGTTTGAATTGACTGCTGCCACATAACAATTTCTGACTGGCAAAACCAGGAAACAACCATGGTTGGTTGGTTGTAGTGGCAGCCTTATTTATCCAAAGATGGCTCACTTAGACCACTATAGACCCATTGTGGTATCACAAATGATTAAGATGGAACTAGAATCTACAGGATGACGAGAACTATTTAGATTCTCGAATGAAATTGGCTATGCAGATAATATTTAAATCAGCTACTTCCGTGAGGCTGTCCAGGAAAGGTTAGCCTAAGGTTTGCATGCATTTCCTGGATAGTGTTGGCCATTCACACAGACAGTGTTGGATTATTTCTTCCTCAACTTCCGATCTGCAACTTTGGCAGAAATCGTTGAAACGAACACCCAATCTTTCTGCGTGTCTGCCAATCAGACAGTGTCCCATCAGTACGGATACGATGGAACTCAAGGTTTCGTGGCTCGTGTTAAGAAGCTTGGTGCGTTTGGAGCACAGTGCGTGCCAAGTTTGCCTGGTTTCCCTACAGGTTTCTTCAAGTAGCCAGGCCCTATTTGCAGCCTCCATGTAGTATTGCTTGAATCTCAGCTTTTTGGAAGCTAGAGGGTGGCCGACTTGCGGTCTAAGTGTAAACTCTTGGTGCTCAGTGCCAGCTCGTGCTAGGACATCCGCTTTGCAATTTCCCGGTATATCACTATGCCCCGGTACTCAGCAAGGAATCACCTCACTATGAAATGATATCATGTTTAGTTGTGAGCGGCATTCAATTGCAGTTTTGGATGGGGTATGCACGCTAGATAGTGATTGGATAGCAGCTTGACTGTCGGAGAAAATGTTTAAATTTCGTATGGAAATTTTCTGGTTTCTCAGCCAGTCTACTGCCTCGTAATTCGTAATGACCTCTGCCTGAAAAACACTGCAGTGGTCTGATAGCCGGAAGGATAGTTTCAGGCCTAGATGTTCTAAGAAAACGCCACAGCCAACTTTTCCATCCATTTTTGATCCATCAGTATAGATGTCGATCGATTCCTGTATCTCACTTCTTTCTATGGTCCAGTCATCTCTACTCGGGATAATTGACCTGAAACCGTGGTGAAAACAGGAAATCAGAGAAGCAAAGTCTAAGTTCCCTGGCGTTGGTCCATCCCTTCGTAGTTTGTAGAGTGACCATTGTTCCCTCATGCCGAAAACGTAGAGCTTTCAACCGAACCGCAGAGCACTTGGCCTGCTGTCTCGTGAGTAGCTCATTTGGGAGCCAATTTAATAGCATAAACAATGCTTTTGTCGGGGTGGTGCGTAGAGCCCCGGTAATTGCAACAGCTGCAATCCTTCTGACCTTGTTTAGAAGGTTTACATTTGATGACTTCGCCATAGCTGGCCACGAAACAACTGCGCCGTACAGAAGGATTGGTTCCACTATCGCCGTATAGAGCCATGATACAATTTTGGGTTTCAATTCCCACCTTTTTCCAATGGCTCTTTTGCAGCAGTAGATTGCGCATGTTGCTTTGCTTGCTCTTTCTTCTATATTCGCTTTTCACGCGAGCTTGGAGTCCAGAATTAGACCTAAATATTTAACTTGGTGAGGCGGTATGAGGCTTATCTCATCGAGTTTGGGTGGAAGAAATCGTGGAATTTTGTACCTTCTTGTGAAGAGCACAAATTCCGTTTTCTGCGGATTAATCGGTAGACCGCACTCTTTGCCTCACTTGGTAAGAAAGTTTGGTCTTTCAGATAGGTTGTTAACAAATTTTTCCGATATTGCTATTGCAACATCGTCGGCATAAGCTACGACTTTGCAGCCAGTCGCTTCTATTTTTGACAGGATTTCATCCACCACTGGGTTCCATAGAAGGGGTAATAGTACCCCACCTTGTGGTGTGCCTCTGCAAACCCTCCTTCTTAAGGTACTGTTTCCTAACGTGGAGTTGATGTTCCTGCTGCTAAGCAGTTGACCGATGAACTCTATCAGGCTGCCATTGACATTGCTTTCCCCAAGTGCTTTCCCAACAGCCTTATGGCTGACATTGAAAGCCCCTTCGATGTCTAGAAAAAGCGCTTGCGTATATTCTGTGAAGCTTAGTGATTTTTCGATGTAGCTGGTGAGCGAGTGAGGAGCTGTTTCAACCGATCTCCCTTTTGTGTATGCGTGCCGCGCATAAGAGAGTGGTTTCAGAGTAGCTCTCAAATGAATCTATATCAGCCGTTCTAGAGTTTTCAGCAGAAAATAGGTTAGGCTGATAGGTCTATAGCCCTTAGGCGAGGAGTGGGATTTTTTGCCCACTTTAGGTATGAAGACTACTTTAGCTTCTTTCCACCGCTGTGGAATGTAAGCCATCCGTAGGTATACCTTGCAAATGGCATTAAGCATTAAGATGAGATATTGTCCATGCCAGGAGATTTCAAAGGTTGAAATGAGCTGATTGCCCAGCGTAGGAGCCTGTCATTTACAGGCACATTGGTTGACAGACAGCCCGGGAGCGTATGTGAATCTTTTTTGTTAGCCACATCCACACTACCAGGGAAGTGCGTATCCGCAAGAACGGACAACGTCTCGGAGCTGGATTTCGTCCAGATTCCATTTGCGTCTTTGGCAGTCCCTAAAAATGAAGGACAGCTCGTCATGACTTTTCTCAGACGACCGACATCCTTGGAGTTTTCTATTTCTGCACAGAAACTTTTTCAAGAGATGCGCTAAGTCTTTCTGATGGAGCATTTAAACTCCTTTAATTTGAGTTTATAAGAAGACCAGTCATTGAATTCTTTAGCCTGATTAAATGACCTCCTACATTCCTTCCGCAGCTCCGCAATGTCACTATTCCACCAGGGTGGCTTATACTTCCCCTTTGGCTTCGTTGGACTACATGCAGATTTTGCTGCTTCATTGAAGGCCGATGAAAGGGTCTCAACGGCTTCCTCAAGACCACATATGTCTTCAATCTTTGGAGGTCCACTTTCAAGCGTAGACTCGAATATTGATGGGTATTTGACCCAATCCATCCTCCTTTTGTTAATGAAAGTTGGATTTACTGGATGGTTAAACGCCACATCAAACCTTATATATAGGTGGTCAGAGAACGAGCACTCATGTGATACATGCCATCTCTTGATAGCGTTATACAAGTGCTCGTTCGTTAGAATGATGTCCAGAACCTCTACAGCTTGTTCTACAACCTTGCGCGAATAATATATATAGTCCTTTCTCTGAAATCCAGCACGCGGCTCTACTTCTAAGGATGTTTAAGTTTAATGACAATTTAAAATTATCAATAAATTGAAATTTTGTTGCCTTCAGGACCTCATTTCCTCCATTCCAGACATGGGCTACCAGCATTGTTTGTGGGTCATGCGTGAAAACGTTGGAAATTGTTGAAAGTGAGGATTTTCAGTACTTTGTGTCATCTCGTCGAGATGGCTCTTATTGCATTACAAAGTGGGTAAATATTATCTTCATCTGCAGGAGCTTTACGAAACTCTTAACAATTTACAGAACCGAATTAATGGAACTTGAGGACAAATTCAAAGATCTGAAAGAGACAATTACCGAACGTGAGCGAGAATATGAAAACCGATTTGAAAAAGCAGAGGTGATTTCTGCAATTTGCGCCCCCGGCATAAAAATTCAAATTGTTTTAATTTTTTAAAATCACACTATTTTAATTTTCACGTCTATTATTACTTTCAATGTATTAGTTAAAAGATACATATTTATATAATTTCCATTGTTAGATAATCCACTTAACGGCTTTAAATTGTAAATATCGAAATCAACTCCAAGACTTGCAAAAGAAAAATAAACAGAACCAAAACTGGGCAAATGCACTACAAAGAATTATTGCCAAATTATATGCCAGTGAAGACCTGGGGTAAGTTTCCAAAAAATACACGAAATTATTAACCCATTTGTTGCAAAAAAGCTGATTGCAATGCTAGTTATATATACCTCACCTAGACAAACGAAAGTTTGACTAGGTGTGATACACGACTTTTGATAAGAAAAACGTTCAATAGATCTTTTAGGTGTTCTGATAGTTTATAAAAAAATATATTTTTATGCTGGTCCATTATCAACCTATGATATGAAAATGCAGTTTTTTAAGTCAAATTATAAATTTTTTGAAGCATAAATCAGGTAGCTGTTTAATTTGGATTTAGAAGTGTGGAAATCTAACCAAGAGAATGATAAATGCTCGGAAAATCGTTAAAACTAAGGATTTCTATCAACAAGGTAAGTACTTACTACCGCACGAAAAATACTTAGCACTTTAAGCATGGTACTAGGAATTGACGAAATTTCAGTGATTGCTTCTGCTAGACAATCAAAAAAGAAAATTTATTGGGAAAGTTGATCAGTTGTTACGTTCACTACACAGCGTGGCCGATCAAAGGAAATTGATGCCCTAAACAATCAATGCCGGAAGCGAGGTTTATTCAAGGCATAACTCAGAGCTGTCCTATCCTTGAAAACTCGCATCCACTGTCAGTAAACAGTGTGGGGGTAAACTATTACGAATGGAAATTGAATACGCGTATCGCACTCCACACAAGTCACTAGACTGTCTTTGAATATTTTGGGTTGTAACACCACCATCCCCGCTTCTTGGATCCAGAATCGATCAAATTCCGCGACGACAAAATTGACAGTCGCAGCAAAAAAACTTTTCTGACAATTATCAACCGTCCAGACTCTCAGCTGACGATAGTATTGAAACAAGCGCATGAACTCTTCCATTGCATTGATCGTGCAAAGCAGCGCAACGGGACCCGCCAAAGACGTTTGCCAGCTGTCTAGGTGGCTAATTGACCATTTCTTTCCAAATCGTTTTTGTTAACTCGCTGGGTTTTTTTTGGATTGGAGAAGGTGAAACTGTCGTTTGGTGGATTGGAATTTTGAAATCGCTCCTGTGGGAGATGCCGTTTTCTCTGCCGCAATTTCTGGGAAAGAATGATATTTCTATTTGGATTTTTAGCATTTTTCAATATACGCACTGGCTGGCTTAAAATTCGATGCCATGTTTCTTTAACTTCCCAGTATATGGGAAGTTCTTGTAATCGCCTCGAAAATCGGAATTGAAATTATCAACATATCTTTACGTTTCGAGGTCTTAAAAGCATATTTAAATTGTTTTTAGAAAGAAGTATGTATTTGTATGTGTATGTACGTACTTACATATGGGGAAAGCTTTGTACGAGCATAACTCACGTAAATAAAGTCGTATCGATGTCGTTGAGGTGTCAGTCGAAGCGTCTTTGCAATCTTAAGAGCTGATTAGTTTTTGGGAAACTTAATGAGAGGGGAGGGTTTGTTGTTTTCACCCCTTGATGGTCATTTCTGTCATACGCTTTATCACGCGAACCACACATAAAATTTGCATCGTTAGGCTTGATTCACATTATAGTGCCGGTCACAGTTCGGTCTCGGTTCGGTCTCGGTCTGGTAAAATATCCTCAACTAAGAATCAAATGTGTGCATTCACACTATCGGTAACAGTCAAGTCCCGGTCCGGTACCGCTCCAGTAACGATCGATCTCAAAGAAATTTTCGCTGATCGAGATCGAACTTGTGGTGGACTGCAAGGTATATAAACTAGACATGGTAACATCTTCCCGATTCCCAAATGCGTTCACTACTGCCTCGTTTTCTTTCGCCTTGCCAGATGTGCACCCTATGTTTTGTTCAATTGGCAGCCCAAATTTTTTGGCAAAAATGACGTACGTAATGCCAGCTGTGCGAGCGAGATAGTAGAAAAGCTGCGCATGGGTTTACCTCCTGTAGTTTATATACCTTGGGTGGACTGTACCGATAGTGTGAATGCTCTTCGTTCTCGGTTCAGTCAGGTTTTGTTAGTAAAAGAGACAAATGTGTTGATTTGTAAAATTCAATACAATTTAATATAATTTGAATTAGTCAAATGCGTGCAATGTCTCAAATATCTTGGACTTTCGAGAAAGGTATTTACATATGCGACCTCGACTATTGGCGATTCAAGATTGAACCGTGATCGAAGTCAGACCGCTAATGTGAATACAACCAGATTACACGAGATCGAGACCGGACCGAGACCGAACTGTGACCGGCACTATAGTGTGGATCAAGCCTTAAGGTGTCAGTCCTCGGGTTTTAAAATTTTTCGATCCGAAGAGATTTTGTCGCGTGGTGGCCATTTTGAATAGTTGTGTTCAAAATCGCCATGACTTCAGCATAATCATTGAGTTTGTATTTTTTCACGATTTTGCAAAAATCATGCTAATACTTATTTCTTCTTTTCAGTTGGTCTTCAAAAACATTGAATGTGCAGTCAAAAATCGGTTTAATTGCATGTAAAAAGTAGAAAGCATTACGTACGATGATGGAGAAAGTAATTGAACTCTTACAAACACTAAAGAACAAAACTACTAAAAACTGCAATTTTTTTATTTGATGAAAGCTTTTTAAAGTATATGATCTTGCAAAGTTTTGACTAAAAAACATGTTACCATTCAAAGCGTTCATTACAACAAATGTAAATTTGAAAAAAATTTAGTTTTCAAAATTTAAGCAGTTTTTTATTAAAATTAAAGCACGGGACTGTAAAAAAATTAAAAATCTTCTCAAATTATACAAATATTAATAAACTTTGATTGATTCAACTACAATGTCTTTAGAATAAGAGTAATCAGGTAATATCATTCGTATGAACTTTTTACATTGTGACTTTGAAAAAAACATTTAATATTTTTTGTAATCATGGAAAAAGGGTTTGCTGGTTTCTCTTCAAAAACTGATGAGATAATATAAATTTTATAAACATTTATTACTGTGCAAATCCGGTTTAAAATTATCATTTTCACGAAAAAACCTTCAGCTTTCGCAATTTTTTTATATTAAAAAACGGCTCCAATGATTTTTTAAAAACATGAAAACATCATGAAAATGACATGAATGACCTTGAAGGTCATGATGACTTAATGATTTTTATTTTTAATTTAATTTCTTTCATCACTATTAAAATAAATTTTGCTGTTTTTTTCATGCACAATTTAGAGTATATAAATTTTATAAACATTGATCACTGCGTTTCGCAAATCAGGCTAAAAATGTATTGTTTATGAAAAAAAATCTTAATTTTTTGCACTTTTTTTAATAAATTAAAAAACGGATCCAACGATTTTTTCTAAAAGTTTGATGGAATCATATACATATCAATAAGCGTCGATTGACACCTCAATGATGAAAATCGTATGTCTGGTTCTTGAGATATAGCGCATGACAGCAATGACCTTCAAGGGGTCAAAACAGCAAACCCCCCGCCCGAAGTTTTCCAAAAACTAATCAGCTCTTAAAATTGCAAAGACGCTTCGATTGACTTTTTATCGAAGGCGATACGACTTTGTTTACGTGAGTTATGCTCGTAGTGTAGTGTTACTCGCTCGCCATGTTGGAAGTTATGCTTAGCTCTGTATTGTTCCAGAGTGATGCGCGTCTTCTTTCTATTAAATATATATGTTAAGATTGAGAAAACTCACATCTCTTTGAAGAAGGGAAAACGACCTACCGGCATTCCAAAGATTGCCACATATTTGGCGCAGAGACAATGCTCAAGCAGCCGATATTTCTATGCACTTTTTTGCCAATGTAAGGCATACTTGTGCTCAAGTAGAAATCTGTCTTTTTGCCGAATTTATCAGGTAAAGTCTGGTCAAAGTCTTACTCTGCCGAAAGGAGGAAGTTGCTTAATAAAATAGCAATTTGCTTTGAGTCTATTAGACAGACTTAATTTTCTTTATTCAGTTCTCTTAATTTATACAATATTTTATTTACTTATTTTATCCCTACTCTAAATACAATGTAAATTTTAATTCTAAATACATAATAAAAATGCTTACTTTAAAGTTTGAATCAACCAATCCAAATAAAAGCGATTTGGTTCCCACATTCTTCTATCCATTTCATAATACTCATATGTCAACCCATTTTATCAATATGGGCTATGAGTAATTGATTTAGAATCAGTACACAGCAAAGGGCAATAACCAGGTGGTGATATTAGTAGGTCAGTAAACACTCGACCGCGTCTGGCTATTTGTAAACAAAGAGCTTTTCATTCATCTATTGTAATTGGATACTTAATTAGAGTTGAATGAGCTTACATGCGTACATGCCTAGATGGCGTGCTAAATGGATCGTACATGGGTTGAGGTACGAGATGAATGTTGACATGTGCCTGTGCTGAAGTGGTTATTATGTGTGTATATACTACAGTAGAAAAAATGTCCGCGAACGCAAGTACGTACGTACGTACATACACACACACATACTTCTTCCTAAAAACACTTAAAATATGCTCTTAAGACCTCAAATAGTAATGATATTTGGAAAATTTCAATTTCGATTTTCGAGGCGATTACAAGAACTTAAGTTAAAAATCGATTTTTTGAAAATGGTAATGAGGGTAAACCCCTTCAGTTTTCGAATCTTTCAATTTAGTACGTATAGTACTTTATTCTAATGAACAAAATGTTTTCCCATAACCTTAAGCTGTTGCGGCTAATTTTTGTTCTCAGTGACTAAATCCGTTGTGCAATGCTTGTGATTCTTGTAATTCGAAATACAAACGTCGAATATGGCGCCAAACTCTATGCTTAAGAGAAAAGTTCAGCTTATCGTCAACAATCTACGACTTTTTGGTTTCCACTAGTTCCAAATAGTTCAGTAGACCTCGTAGAAAACACAACCTTTGTCTTTAAGCTTTGAATAACACATTCATTCCCTTCCAAACATTTCACAAATCAACATTTTTTCCTCTAAATTTCATGTAAAGAATATCGTGCAGGCAAAGTAACACGCATAAAATGACTAATGTTTGATAATATAGTAGATATTGTCGGTTTCTTAAAATTGATTGATTGATTGCTAACAAATGAAAGAAAACGATTAATTTCATCAGACTGTTAGATAGACGCCTCTATTCAAAACAAGCGCTATCTCAGATAAGTTGGATTAAAAACTTTAAAAAATGCATGCTTTCAGTGTGGAGTTGCTCCAAAACACTTTTTTTTATTTGAAATCAAAAATATCTTATCGGTGGGAAACTGATAAATTCAGAAGTCCGTGCTAATTTGAGGCGCACTTGTTTATAAATGTTTGGATCAAAGTCAGTAATCAATAATACTACATACTGGAATTAATTTTCTATACTAGTTACAAATTGCCGTTTAAACACTCCTGCCTATGTATGTGCATATCATGTTTGCTCGATTAGAAATCTAAGCTGGAAAATATACGAGATTGCATGAATTATTGTTTATTTGATGGGTATGTATCAGCTATACTCACTCACGACATTTTATGTTAGTCCAGTGTGATTTAAGATGACATGCTACACATGTCCACAAATAACAGGAGCACTTTTCTACAAAAACAGATATTGCTTATATAGTCCTGCCATAAATTTTTCAGCAATTATGGTGGGCGTTCTCGGCATAATCATCTGCACGAAAAGTAACTGTTGTTTGAAAGAAAAGTGTATAATATTGACTGATATGCTAGCGCTCTTCGTCCTTCAAGCATTGACATGAAAACAACAAATAACGTAGAAAAGCCGCGACCCTTGAGGTCCACACGGTCAACTTTCCAGTAATATCTAGATAAACATTAAAAATATTAAACACAATAATAATTTTGAAAATAATACTACTTTAAATAATAATAATGAAAGGTATTCATAGCAGTAACAGGAATGAGTTCATATTAATCATATCATCTACGGTAGCATCCATTGATGACGTAAGGCTTTTGGTAGATGATTTGATCAATTAATCGGTGGGGACCTTTTCTACGTTATTTGTTACTTTCACATCGATGCTTGAAACACAAAAGAGCGCTAGCAAAAATGAATGCAGTTTTGTTATAACTCTCCTTGAAGAGATTTTCTCGCGTGATGAACATTTTGAATAGTTGCGTTCAAAGTATCCATGACTTCAGCATAATCACTGAATTTATGTTTTTTCACGATTCACATCAATTACTTTATATTTTCTATTGGTTTTCAAATTTTTTGAATATGCGGCCAAAAATAGGTTCAATTGCATGTACAAAGTAAAATATATGTATTACAAATGATGAAGGAAGTAATTGAAATCTTACGACTACTAAAGAATGAATCTACTAAAAACTACAATTTTTTATTTGATGAAAGCTTTATAAACCATATGATCTTGCAAAGTATTAACTATAAAACATTTTACCTTTCAAAGCATTGATTACCACAAACGCAAATTCGATTGAAATTTTGAGGGTTTTTAAAATTTGTGCAATTTTTTTAAATTAAAAACCTGTAAAAACTATTTAAAATCCGCTCAAATTATGCAAATATTTTAGAACTTTGATTGAATTTACAACAATTTATTAAGAAAAAGGTAGTATCATTCGTATGAACTCTCTTTACATGGTAACTTTGAATAATTTTTTATTTTTTATTCAGTTTTTTTTCATTATCATGGAAAAAAGTTTTGGCGGTTTCTCTTCAAAAACTGATAAGAATGTAAAATTTTATAAAACTTTATTACTGAGTTGTGCAAATCAGGTTAAAAAATATTTTTTATGAAAACAACCGTAATTTTTCGCATTTTCTTCTATTAAATTAAAAAAACGACTGAAACGAATTTTCATAATGTTAAAAAATTCACAAAGATGTTAATACACGTCGATTGATACCTTAATGATGCAAATATTATATCTGGTTGGTGAGATATCGTGAATGACATAAATGACCTTGAAGATCATGATGATTGTTAATGATTTTTTGTTTTTAATTTAATTTTTTTGTAATCATGAGAGAAAGATTTGATTATGTTTTTACAAGCACTGCTTGGATAGATAAATTTTATAAAAATTGATTACTGTGCTCGCTAATCAGGTTAAAAATTTATTGTTTATGAAAAAAAAAACAATTTTTTGCACAATTTTTCCTTAAATTAAAAAATGGCTCCAACGATTTTTTTCAAAATTTCACAGATTCACAAAAATGTTAATACGCGTCGATTGACATCTTAATGATGCAAATCGTATGTTTGGTTCGCGAGATATAACGCATGACAAATATCACCTTGAAGATCATGATGACTGTTAATGATTTTTTATTTTTTATTTAATTAACTTCCCAGTATATGGGAAGTTCTTGTAATCGCCTCGAAAATCGAAATTGAAATTTTCAACTTTTCTTTACGTTTTGAGGTCTATAGAGTATATATAAAGTGTTTTTAGAAAGGGAGATGTATATGTGTGTGTGTGTGTGTGTGTGTACGTACGTACGTACGTACGTACGTTCGTGGACACTTTTTTCTACGAGCATAACTCACGTAAACAAAGTCGTATCGACTTTTTTGGGGTGTCAATCGAAGCGTCTTTGCAATTTTAAGAGCTGATTAGTTTTTGGGATACTTCGGTCGGGGGGGTTTGCTGTTTTGACCCTTTGAAGGTCATTTCTGTCATGCGTTATATCTCGCGAACCAAACATACGATTTGCATGATAGATGTGTCAATCGACGCGTATTAGCATTCGTGTGAATTTATAAAGTTTTTAAAAAAATCGTTGTAGCTGTTTTTTAATTTAAGGAAAAAAAGTGCAAAAAATTAGGGTTTTTTTCATAAACAATAAATTTTTAACCTGATTTACGAAATTTAGTAGACAATGTTTGTAAAATTTATATACTCCAAAAAGTTTGTGTAAAAACACAATCAAAGCTTTTACTCATAATAACGTAAAAAATTAAATTAAAAATTAAAAAATTTTAAAAGTCATCATGATTTTCAAGGTCATTTTTATCATTCACTATATCTCACGAACCAGATATAATATTTGCATCATTGAGGTGTCAGTTGACGAAAATTAATATCTTTGTGAAGCTTTTAACATTACAAAAATTCGTTTCAGCTTTTTTTTAATTTAATAGAAGAAAATGCAAAAAATTATAGTTTTTTTCATAAAAAATATTTTTTAACCTGATTTGCACAGCATAGTAATACCTGTTTATAAAATGTATACATTCTTATCAGTTTTTGGAGAGAAACCGGCAAAATTTTCTTCGTTGAATATGAAAAAAACTAAATGAAAAATAAAAAATCATTCAAAGTTACCATTTATAGAGGGTTCATACGAATGCTTTTACTTTATTTTTTTTATTCTAAAAATTGTTGTAAATTCAATCAAAGTTTTAAAATATTTGCATAATTTGAGCAGATTTTAAATAGTTTTTATAGTCTTTTAATTAAAAAAAATGCTTAAATTTGTAAAACCAACAAAAATTTTCAAGACCAAAAAGGCCCCCACGGATTGATCCGCATAAATATTCAATACGTCCTCATCGACCAAAAACCTTACGTAATCAATGGACCCTCCCGTGGACGATATGATTCATATTAACTCATTCCTGTTACTGCTATGGATACCTCTCATTGTTGTAATGTTGTTGATGTTTATGTAGATATTACTGGGAAGTTGACCGTGTGGACCTCAAGGGTCGCACCTGGCGGCTTGTTTTTTTTTTGAAATCATGAGAAAAAGTTTTGATTATGGTTTTTTAAGAACTGTTTGCAGTATGTAAATTTTATAAACATTGAATATTTCGGCTTGATAATAAGGTTAAAAATTTATTGTTTTTGAAAAAAACCTTAATTTTTTGCACTTTTTTTTTTAAAAATTGGAAAACGGCTCCAAGAAATATTTTAAAAACTTGATAGAATCGCATAAATATTAATACACGTCTATTGACACCTTGATCAAGGAAATCGTATGTTTGGTTCGCGAGATATAACGCATGACAAAAATGACCTTCAAACGGGCAAAACAGCAAATCCCCCGACCGAAGTTCCTAAAAACTTATCAGCTCTTAGGATTGCAAAGGCGCTTCGATTGACACCATAACGAAGTCGATAGGACTTTACGTAAGTTATGCTCGTAGAAATAAGTGTCCACGAACGCACATACGTACGTACGTATATACACACACACACATACATCTCCCTTTTTAAAAACACTTTATATATACTTTATAGACCTCAAAACGTAAAGAAATGTTGAAAATTTCAATTTCTATTTTCGAGGCGATTACAAGAACTTCCCATATACATACTGCGAAGATAATAGATGAAAAATACACGTTCATGATTATGATGGAAAATCACGGAGCAATCTAAAGAAACCAGCGATCTTGAGTGTGTTGGACGATGTTATCCGTTCTTGTAACAGAATATAAGTACCTTTATTTAACGTGGATACTTTGCTGGAGCCCAACTCCGCGGATATGCTACATGTCGCTACCATCACACCTCACATGAAAGGAAGATGCTTCCGCAAACAGTGAGAGAGAATTTTCACCCGAAGCTCGCAGCTGATTTCTCATCTAAAACCTCTGCAACTGCATATTGGATTCCGAAATGTTTAAAGGACCCTGGAACAGGCATCAAGTGCCGTGCTTAGTCCAAGGGAACCCTACCCTCAATGTGGGTGTTAAACCACAATCACCATGTTTTCATCCATACCATTCAATGGTGATCCTTGCAACCCCAGGAAGCTATCTTTCTGGGCTGTGGTACCCCTGGTATCAAAATGCCTCCTTATAAAGATTCGCGGAATTACACAAGCTCACTTCAATTGTGTCCCTTGATCGACTCCAATTGCACCAATCGCTAAACCGAGAACAGCTTGGGACGTTACTCCCTCCAAAAGAGACAAATCAGCAAAAGCTTTTTATTTCTACTGTGGTTTTTCTCCTTGTGCTTTAAGTTGATCTTTTCGCAAGGGCACGAAAACCGATCGGTGACTTTTGACGCAATATAAATCACTAACTGTTAATTTACAATAACCACTTAAGTATGTTTGACAGACAACTTAACGTTCTATAATTTGCATTCAAGATTTTTCTCTACAAAGACAAAGTTTTCTGACATGTTGCTATGTTCGCAAGGCAGCCGAGAAAGAGAGAAATCGAACCACCTTCCCGAGAGACATGAGCCACTTATGGGATGAGCGTCATTTTAGGCTTTCTACCCTTAATTATAGGAATGGTTTGGGGAACCGACATTGATAGCGTCATTTGAGCAACGAAGCTCTCTTGAAAACTGCATGAGCAATTATCGCCGGTACACATTGAATGGAAGGTTGGGAGAGCTGCATTGTAATCCATTGCACTGCTTCAGAAAACAGTCCCAAATCAAGGAACCGGCCATTGACACGCGATAGCAGCACTCGATGCAGACCAAACTGGCGCCTCCGGTGGGCCGCAAGATTCACAGGTGATTCATGCAAGTTCACACGTGACTTCGCGCTGAGGAATTCGTACCAGTGGCCCCGACATGCCCGCTATCAGCTGGAAGCCCGCGTTTTAGGAGGCTAATTGCTACCTGATAAAGCGCAGTGTCCTAAATGAGTTGTCCGATTGGACGTGTCGAACAATGATAAGGGGCGGGCCTGAGCCTCGCGCCGGCGGCAGGCTGATAAGCTGCAAAGGTGCTTCAGGTGAGTCACGGCCCGGGCATTGCGTAAAAGTGCGTGTTATGTGCATTGTCTGCGGTGGACGATGGAACGTGCCCTACCAATGCGATCGGCATCAGCCCGATTAGAGCGCGGGCCTTAATTAGGGACTACTTAACGGAACCGAGAGTCTTATTAGTCATAGCCAATATTTGGAGAGTCTCGCGTTTTATCTTTATGTCGGAAACTGTAGCTAACCTTTGTCCGATGGTGGAATGCTTCGGCGATGTGGTGATGTCACCGTGGGAATCGTGAGATATGCGCGTCTTATTCATCGCGAATGCAAAGGATGGCGGCATTGTGACACGCTCCAGAGCTGAATCATGCGTTTGCCGCCCAACGCATTTTGTTTACATCTGATCTCATCACGGACTTCTAAAATTCGACATTTCTAAACACCCTACGTTTTCGCCGCACTATGCAAAAATTTAAAGATATGTCGACCGTGCTCATCTTGAGATTCGATATTGTTTTCTATTTATTTCCTTGTAAAAATGTGACTACAAGGGAGCTTCTCTGGAAAAAAAGATGAAAAGATTAGTTCAATAGCGGCAAATATTTTTGTGGAATATCTGCGAAATGATTCAGTATCTGACTTTGCACATAGACAACCACGAAAATGACTATGAAAAGAGCCCAAACTTATTCTTTCATGACGAGATGAACGTTTTAGAAATGCAATAAGGAATTCACTTAGATTACCCGCCTATGATTATATTTCTTTAATGATTTGTTTTTTTAATTTTGCGCCGACCCAAATCTGCCTAAAAATCTGCTTTTCTTCTCTTCTTAAAAGGTTTAATTGACTTCCTGGTGACTTCCTATGTATGTATGTATACATATATGGGAAGTTCTTGTAATCGCCCGAAAATTCAAATTGAAACATTCAACATATCTTTTCGTTTCAAGGTCTGTGGAGTATTTCCAAAGTAGTTTTGAAAGTAATATTTCTGTGTGCAAGTGTGTAACTTCGTGGTCATTTCTTTCTTCGACAATAACTCACGTAAAATAATGTCATATCGATTTCGTTGAGGTGTCAATCAAAGCGTATTTGTAATGACACAAGCTGATTAAATCGGACAGGTGCTTTTTTGTTATGACACATTCAAGGTTATTGAAGTTATACTTCTTTACGCAGGGTAGTGAGAAAATTTTTTGGTCACGTGGCGTTACGTTTGAGTGTTCGTTCGTTCGTTCGTGCCAGATAGTCTTGAAGCTGCAATGGAGTGAGGGGGCAGGGTACTAGAGTGAAGGCAGCAGGCGCAACATTCTCTGTATGCCATATACCACCCTGACGCTTTGCTTCGCCGGGTCCCCCATCTAAGTACGCATTGCGGCCCGCAATGCTTGACTTTCATGATAGGCCGGATGACGACGCCTCTGCACAGCTACGTGCGATCATCGTTTGACTTGTCCATTGATTTTGATGAGATGTTCCATCACCGGGTAGAACAGTATCACCAACTAATGGCATGAATCGTTCGGATTGACGAATATTAGATCGAGGAACCTCCATTAAATTATAATAAATTCTGTGCAGCGCTTGCGGGAAACTGGGAAAGAGTTTTATTTGAACCTTTTGTGTAAGTGCGTGTCTGTTGTTTGTGAATTTAATGCAAAATGCATAATTTCGTATTAGTTGGTAAGTACAATGTTAACTCAATGTTGATAATTATTTATTTACCAATTATTAATTTAATATTTATAATATAATTATAATAATACAGTAAAACTTTTATGATACTATTTTGTTGTAAGTTAGAAAAAAAGCTGGACAACTAGCATACGTACTGATCGTCTTAAGGTAACTGTAGAGGTATGTGAACAGTGTATGAGTTTGTCATCGTCCCATATAATTTGTGGGTCACAAAACCAGCTACCTTACTGGAAATTATTTTGTATAAGTAATCATATTAAATAATCAATTACACAAAACAACAATATTAATCAAATTTATTCAATAATAGTGAACTAAATGATAATAACGTATAATTTAATAATTATTAATAAATAATATATATCAAATTAATAATTGAATAATAACTAATTAAATACATTCAAAGACTTGATTATTTTGGTAAAAATACATACATACATACGTACATAGGCGCAAGGTACAGAAAAATAGGAATTCTATCACAAAAACAACCCTACCTTTAGATCAACAAAGCTAAAAAATGGCATTGCCCACTGAAAACATTTCCAGAGATGATTTTAACCCAAAAATGATCAAAATGGAAAAATAATGCTGTTTCATAATTTTGTTTTAGTTTGTCATTTAATTTTTGATTTCAGTATCACATATCAAATTCCACGAATCCAACAACTGCGAAAGAAGTATAACTTCCCCGCGCGTACTTGTTACACACACACTTTTTTTTCTGTCATGCACCATATCTTGATTTACGTCGTTAAGGTATCAATTAAAGCGAATTAACATTATTATGTTTATATAAATTTTGAATAAATGTAGTCGGGCCGTTTCCTAATAAACAAAACAAAGTGCAGAAAATTCAGATTTTTCAAAAAAAAAACAATTGATATTCCACATATCAAATACTTCATCAAATTAATTTCAATGCAAGCTTACTTCCTGCGTTAAATAAAGTGTGTGTAAAAATAATTCTAGCTAGAATCAAATCAATCATTGCTGGAAAGAGGCTGATCCCGAACGAACAATTCGATTCTCGACATGGACACTCCACTGCTCAACAACTGAACCGGGTCCAATGTATCACAAATGTATTTCATATGAAAAAGGCCGTGGGCATAGCTACCGTCGATATAGAAAAAGCCTTCAATTCTGTTTGGCACGGCGGGCTGTTATTCAAACTTGCTCAATATGCTTTTCCAGCGTACTTGGTGAAGCTGATACATACAATCATTTTTATGGGAAAGAACTTTTGTGGTGAAAATTAGTAAAACTCACTGAACCTCTCGGCTCGTTCTAGCAGAAGTACCTCAGGGAGCAAGCCTAAGTCGAACTCTTCTCAAAATTTACACTGCCAACTCCAAATGCGACCTTGCAGTCTTTGTATATGATGTACATATGTATCTATTCCAAAGCAAGTAATCCTGATATAATAGTACGGTCGCTAGAAAGTGAACTAAACTTGCTACACCAGTTTGACTTTCGGTGGAGAATAAAAGTGATTCTTGCAAAAAACCGCACCTATTCACTTCACTCGGAAACGAAGCCGCTCGAATCTTCCAAGTCGGTGCGTTAAATTTGTTGGGAAGGTCATTTCTTGGAGCCAAACTATCAAGTACCTAAGCATAATTTTTAATAAGTCTTCTACATTCAAAAATCACACTGAAAAAAACTTGCTTCAAAATTCAAAAGTCTATAAAGATCCTTTATCCGCACATTAATAAAAAATAAAACTTCCACACCTAACAAACTGCTCATCTAAATCTTCAGCCAATTATTTCCTAGGCAGCACCTGTTTGCATTTCACCATGAAGATAAGCTTCAAATACTCCCAAACAAATGCCTGAAGATTCTTCTTGACTGGTACTTCTTGAGCATCAATTGGCTCAAGTCTTGACAGTAAACAATCTGGTAAGGAAGCGGTGTCATGCATTCCTTGAGAAAACAGCCATGATCGACAATCTTCTACTAGTGCCTTCTAGGTCATAAATTTCTACATTCTACAAATATCTAGATGTTAAGGTTATCCTATGGTAGTTTTAAGGTAGACAAGTTCTTAGCAGTCGGAAACCAGGTTTTTATATTTTTACCTCGCAAATTTCACAAACAATGTAATTAAGAGGGTTATATGCTTTATACACTCAAAAAACTGACCTATTTTTAAGAATTTATTACAAGAACCCTAAAGTAGATATAATTGTAATTCTTTTTGGGTTCATTAAAGACACTGTCAAAATGTACCAAAAAAATATTTTATTGAATTATTATAACTATTTTATTAACTTCCCAGTATATGGGAAGTTCTTGTAATCGCCTCGAAAATCGAAATTGAAATTTTCAACATGTCTTTATGTTTTGAGGTCTATAGAGTATATATAAAGTTTTTTTTTAGAAAGGGAGATGTATATGTGTGTGTGTACGTACGTACGTTCGTGGACATTTTTTTCTACGAGCATAACTCACGTAAACAAAGTTGTATGGACTTCGTTGAGGCGTCAATCGAAGCGTCTTTGCAATCTTAAGAGCTGATTAGTTTTTGGAATACTTCGGTTGGTCGGAGGGGGGGGGGGTTGTTCTTTTGCCCCTTTGAAGGTCATTTCTGTCATGCATTATATCTCGCGAACCAAACATACGATTTGCATCGTTGAGGTGTCAATCGACGCGTATAAACATTTGTGTGAATCTGTCAAATATTGAAAAACATTGTTGGAGCCGTTTTTTAATTTAAGAAAAAAAAATGCAAAAAATTAGGTTTTTTTCATAAACAATCACTTTTTAACCTGATTTACGGAAGACAGTATTCAATTTTTATAAAATTTATATACTTCAAGCAATGTTTGAAAAAACGTCGTCAAAACTTTTTCTCGTGTTAACAAGAAACATTAAATAAAAAATAAAAAATCATTAACAGTCATCATGATCTTCAAGGTCATTTCTTCCATTCACTATATCTCACGAACCAGATATAATATTTGCATCATTAAGGGGTCAATCGAGGTCTTTTAACATCTTTTTGATGAATTTAACATTATAAAAATCCGTTTCAGCGGTTTTTTTAATTTAATAGAAGAAAATGCGAAAAATTACGGTTCTTTTCATAAAAAATATTTTTTTTACCTGATTTGCACAACACAGTAATAAATGTTTATAAAATTATACATTCGTATCAGTTTTTGAAGAGAGATGATATGATTAATATTAACTCATTCCTGTGGCTGCTATGAATACCTTTCATTATTATTATTATTTGAAGTAGTATTATTTTCAAAATTATTATTGTGTTTAATATTTTTAATGTTTATCTAGATATTACTGGGAAGTTGACCGTGTGGACCTCAAGGGTCACACCTCGCGGCTTGTTAACTTCCCAGTATATGGGAAGTTCTTGTAATCGCCTCGAAAATCGAAATTGAAATTTTCAACATTTCTTTACGTTTTGAGGTCTATAGAGTATATATAAAGTGTTTTTAGAAAGGGAGATGTATGTGTGTGTGTGCGTGTGTGTACGTAAATAAATAATAATAAATAAAAATAAAAAATCATTAAAAGTCATCATGATTTTCAAGGTCATTTTTATCATTCACTATATCTCACGAACCATATATAATATTTGCATCATTAAGGTGTCAGTTGACGTGTATTAACATCTTTGTGAAGTTTTTAACATTATAAAAACTCGTTTCAGCCTTTTTTAATTTAATAGAAGAAAATGCAAAAAAATTAATTTTTTTCATAAAAAATATTTTTTAACCTGATTTGCACAGCACAGTAATAACTGTTTTTAAAATTTATACATTCTTATCAGATTTTGAAGAGAAACCGGCAAAATTTTATTCCATGATTATGAAAAAAAACTAAATTAAAAATAAAAAAATCATTCAGTTACCATGTAAAGAGGGTTCATACGAATGCTATTACTTTATTTTTTTATTCTAAAAAAATGTTGTATATTCAATCAAAGTTTTAAAATATTTGCATAATTTGAGCAGATTTTAAATAGTTTTTATAGTCTTTTAATTAAGAAAAAATGCTTAAATTTTTAAAACCAACAAAAATTCTCAAGACCAAAAAGGCACCCCACCGATTGATCCGCGTGAATATTCAATCTGTCCTCATCGACCAAAAACCTTACGTAATCAATGGACCCTCCCGTAGACGATATGATTCATATTAACTCATTCCTTTTACTGCTATGAATACCTCTCATTGTTGTAATGTTGTTGATGTTTATGTAGATATTACTGGGAAGTTGACCGTGTGGACCTCAAGGGTCGCACCTCGCGGCTTGTTTTTTTTTTTGTTATCATGAGAAAAAAATTGCTAGTTTTTTACAAGAACTGTTTGGAGTATATAAATTTTATAAATATTGGTTACTGTGTTTTGCGAATCAGGTTAAAAACTTCTTGTTTATTGTTTTAATAAATTAAAAAACGGCTCAAAAGTTTTTTTTTAATTAAGAAGACTTTAAGCTGCATCTCTAGCATAAGTTTTAGTACCAACACAGAATTGTATCTCGACAATAATAAAGTTCTCATCTATCTATCTATCTATCAATTTCAATACTCACATCCTTTCTTTATTTTTTACAACAGTGATCTCACCGATCAGGAACAAGGATGGATTGATCGAATAGTAGAAAAATATTTATCGTTTGAAGAAGTCACAAAGCAACCAGCATTGAGTGTAACTGATGGCCAAAAAAATGTTACAGGGTCCGATCACTCTTCCGAGGATCGTTCGTAAAGGACGAAAAGCGCGTCAGGTTTTCCAGTGATGAATACGAAATAGATGGATGTATTTTGCTTAAAAAGCCTCTAAACTATAGATTGACCCGCAATCATAGAGACAATCTAGAAACAAAAATATATTATCTTAAATGCACTCCCCAATTACTTACCGATGACGAACAACGTGAATCGCCGTACTTTTCCAGGTAAGCCGTCTAATCATCGACAAAGGTGATGATGAATCGCATTATCCATGCCACGACTACTCATCCCTGGCTGTAGATTGTGTAATTTGTTACAAATTGTTGTAAGAACCTAAATTGAATAAAGCTTAAATAACTAACAAAATGAAATTGAAATTTGGATACACCCCCTAAAATAGTGTTGGTCTGGATGGCGGTTGTGTAACGACGCGAATTTGTCATCGCTATTTATAAAGCCGAAATTGCTTTACAGGGCACTTTACATCCAACACCACCACCATCTTTTACAGCATGCATCAACAATGACTCACTGTTGCCGCAAAAGGGGTCGATGCATCACTTTTCAGTCTATATCAAGAATTTCGCGATTAGCGCTGCAACTAGAACGCGATGATGCATCTCAATGGCCAATTGTTTAGACGCTGTTTGGCTCATCTCTTCGATCCCAGTTTGATTGTTTATCTAAAGTAATAACAACGGAAACTAATCACCACTCGAGTATGTGGACATGGACATCTTACATTCAAATAGTGTTTAACGTTACATACTCGTGCATTTACACAGCAACTATAGTCACTAAACAAATTCCGAAGGCTGACCAGTGTCTTTGCTGTATTTCAATACGCAAATAGTTTGTGCGAAAATCGAAACATCGAGCTGACATGGAACCCAGATTTAGCCAAGGGAAACTCCCCAGAAATCTGAAATTATGAAAAATTCGATCGATTTATCAATGCTTCTATTGTAGCTGACCTTTGACGCCACAAATCGCGATAATTAAGACTCCACGAGTTGACGATGGTGAGTTTTTAGTCATGCGTGTCAGCAAACAAACCTTGAATCACCAATGCTCCAAATTATAATGAAGCTTGAGGTATGCAAATAATATGAATGAAACTTCTATATGTACTCCGAATTTCCATGAATTGCAAGAGTCACAAAATTAGCTACCATTAATGAATTTCGCTGAAAACATCAGAAAACCGAGAGAGAAAAGTATGTGAATGTTTTTGCCCACAAATTTTGATGCTACACAAGACAAATACATATGAATCAAACGTTTCCTAATTAATTTATTGTAGACGAATGTCTGTTAACATGTAATAGAGAAAAAATTCTTTTAACTTCACGATTTGGTTAAAATTTAAAATTCACTTTGATTTTAAAGAATATCTAAAAAAAAAACCGTGAGGTGCGACCCTTGAGGTCCACACGGTCAACTTCCCGGTAATATCTAGATAAAAATCAACAACATTAAACACAATAATAATTTTGAAAATACTACTACTTTAAGTAATAACAATGAGAGGTTTTCATAGCAGTAACAGGAATGAGTTAATATGAATCATATCGTCTACGGGAGGATCCACTGACTACGTAAGGTTTTTGATCGATGAGGACAGATTGAATATTCACGCGGATCAATCGGTGGGGGCCATTTTGGTCTTGGAAAATTTTGTATATGCAGTCAAAAATAGGTTCAATTGCATGTAAAAAGTAAAATGTATTACAAATGATGATGGTTATTGAAATCTTACGATTACTAAAGAATGAATCTACTAAAAACTACATTTTTTTATTCGATGAAAGCTTTTCAAAGCATATGATCTTGCAAAGTATTGACTACAAAACATTTTACCATTCAAAGCGTTGAAATCGCAAATGCAAATTTGATTGAAATTTTGTTGGTTTTCAAAATTTAAGCAGTTTTTTTAATTAAAAGACTATAAAAACTATTAAAAATCTGCTCAAATTATGCAAATATTTTAAAACTTTGATTGAATTTGCAACCATTTTTTTTAGAATAAAAGATATAAAGTAATATCATTCGTATGAACCCTCCTTACATTGTAACTTTGAATGATTTTTTATTTTTAATTTAATTTTTTTCATAATCATGGAAGAAAATTTTGCTGGTTTCTTTTCAAAAACTGATAACAATGTCTAAATTTTATAAACTGGTATCACTTTGCTGTGCAAATCAGGTTAAAAAAAAAATTATGAAAAAACCATAATTTTTCGCATTTTCTTCTATTAAATTAAAAAACCGCTGAAACGATTTTTTATAATGTTAAAAACTTCACAAAGATGTTAATATACGTCAACTGACATCATAATGATGCAAATATAATATTAATATCTGGTTCGTGAGATATAGTGAATGATAAAAATGACCTTGAAAATCTTGATGAGTTTTAATGATTTTTTATTTTTTATTTAATTTTTTACGTTATCATGAGAAAAAGTTTTGATGGTGTTTCTACAAACATTGTTTAAAGTATATAAATTTTATAAACATTGATTACTATATTTCGCAAATCAGGTTAAAAATTTATTGTTTATGAAAAAATACCTAATTTATTGCACTTTTTTTTTTTAAATCAAAAAACGATTTCAACGATTTTTTTTAAAAATTCGACAGATTCATTGAAATGCAATTACGCGTACATTGACACCTCAACGATGCAAATCGTATGTTTGGTTCGCGAGATAAAACGCATGACAGAAATTACCTTGAAGATCATGATGGCTGTCAATGATTTTGTATTTTTTATTTGATTTTTTTTTTGTAATCATGAGGAAACATTTTGATGGTATTTTTAAAAAAATTGTTTGGAGTATATAAATTATATGAACATTGATTACTTGAACTTGAAAATAAGGTTAAAAATTAATTGTTTTTGAAAAAAACCCAATTTTTTGCACTTTTTTTTTAAAATTAAAAAACGGCTCGAAGAATTCTTTTAGAAACTTGACGGAATTACGTAAATGTCAATACGCTTCGATTGACACCTTGTTCAAGGAAATCGTACGCTGGAATCGCGAGATATAACGCATGACAGAAATGACCTTCAAACGGGCAAAACAGTAAACCCCCCGACCGAAGTTTTCCAAAAACTAATCAGCTCTTAAAATTGCAAAGACGCTTTGACTGACACCTCAACGAAGTCGATAAGACTTTGTTTACGTGAGTTATGCTCGTAGAAAAAAGTGTCCACGAACGTACAGACGTACGTACGTACACACACACATACATCTCCCTTTCTAAAAACACTTTATATATACTCTATAGACCTCAAAACGTAAAGAAATGTTGAAAATTTCAATTTCGATTTTCGAGGCGATTACAAGAACTTCCCATATACTGGGAAGTTAAAAAAACAAAGTAAATAAAAAAAAATTAGATGATTAAGTAAAAAAGTGAAATAAATTCACTACCTAAATATTACATTCGCGAAGTTACGCTTAAATGGTGCAAGAGAAGGTGGAAAAGGTCCAAGCTGTAGACTATTATAAGTTCGTGGTAAACGGAGTAATGTAGAATTGAAGTAAACTTCAGTTCTAGCAAATGGTAAGGCAAAAATATTCGGTACACGAGATAGTCTAGAGCGTTGCCTCAACGAAATTAGGTTGGAAATATCTATTCCAATGTAGCCGTGACACAACTTCTAGAGAAGGCATAGGTCAAGATATATCCTTCTAAAAGCCAATGGAGAAATGTGAAGAAACAGAAGACGTTCATTGTAAGGCAAATAAGGGATTTTAAATTTACAAAAGAGAAAGCGTGTAAACTTACGTAGTAGGGCAATTAAATAGACATAATGAGGTGACCAAATTTGTGAGGAATATTCGAGTAGTGAACGTACGGTGCTCACAAATAATTGCACCGCAGAATGAGGATTAGAAAATATCCGGCAATGTATCAGTACAAAACCCGAAAGCTTTGAAGCCCTGGTAACAATACTGAAAATGTGAGCATCAAACTTCAGTTTAGCATCAAAGATCACCCCCAGATCCTTCACTTGATCAACCACATTCAATATAGTGGAGTCAATGGAGTAATCGAAAGAAGTGGGCGTAGACTTAAGGGAAAAGGACATTGCATGACACTTAGGAATATTAAGGAAGAGAGAGTTTGCTTCACACCAAGAACTGAGAGTGATTAAATCTTTTTGAAGAGCTTTGCAGTCGTCAAGAGATCTAATCACTCTAAATAACTTGAGATCATCAGCATAAAGAAGGCAGGAAGAGTCAAACTGAGAAGGAAGATCATTAATGAAGAGAATGAATAGTAAAGGTCCAAGAATGAAACCTTAAGGGACACCAGATCGGGGATAGAATGGAGCGGAATAGCTACCACAAACGGAAACACGACAGGCTCTATAGAACAAGTAGGAAGATATCCATAATAGAAGGGAACCAGAAACGTCAAACAACTCAAGCTTACGACATAGTATCGAATGGTCAACAAAGCTTTGAAAAAATCCGTGTATATGGCATCAACCTGAAGATGATTATCAAGAGCGACAGCAATAGAATTAGACATGACAAGTAGGTTGGAGATCGTGGAGCGGTTCGGAAGGAAGCCATGTTGCTGCGGAACTATAAAATGATCCAAGGCAGTTTAGAGATATGAATGGACAATACGCTCAAGGATTTTAGGAAAAGCAGAGAGACGGGATATGGGACGATAGTTTGTAACGGATGAAGGATCACCCGATTTAAGAACAGGTAAAATATAAGCCATCCTCCAACATTGAGGGAAAGTACCAGTAGATAAGCTCAGATTAAATATGAAGGAAAGACGAAAACACAGAGAAGATGATAACTATTTAATGAAAAAAATTGGGATGCCGTCAGGACCAGCACCAACATTGGAGTCTAAGGAGTCAATAACAGTGCTTATTAAGAGATGATCAACTGTAATTGAAGAGATCACTTCATTGGGAGAGGCTGCATTGGGAATGAAGGGGGCAGAGACACTAGAAGAAAAAGTTGACGAGAAGTAAGAAGCAAACAGATCATTGATGCTAACAGCAGAGGAGGCAACGGAATCATTCCAGTGGACCGTATTAGGAATAGACGAGGAAGACCTTAGAGATCTTATTTAGAACCAGAAAGGCTTGGTTTGATTGGAGATAAACGAGTCTGCAATGGAAGAATGGTAAGTACGAATAACTCGAATTTCCATCTTAGCGCAGGAACGAAGCCTTCGAAACTCGAGTTGCGTTTCAAGTGAATTAGACCTTTTCATCTTTTGGTGAGCCCTGTCTTTAAGCTTAATTAAGTTAAGATCAAGTCCTTTAAAAGTCTTTCGTGGGTATAGATTGGCCTTCTTTTTAACCATTATTTAACCCAAAATCGTTTTCTTTTTCTTTTTTTTAACAAAATAACCAGCGCGGTCGCTGCCAAAACTTCGTCATCTGACATGTTCCTTGCAAGAAAGTACTAACCCGAATGCCATGTCAATTTTATTGACTTAATATTATTGAACATGTGTGGTGCAAGAATGTGTTCAATAATATTGTGCAATCATAAATATTGCGCAATATGATTGAACGTGAATGGGCCGCCAAGGGGAGAGTATTCTGTTGAAACGGGGAATCTTTTTTTAAATACAGTCGACGCTCGATAATTCGTATTTCTAGGGACCGGACATTTTATACGAATTATCGAGAGAAACGAATTATCGAGAGTACGAATTATCAAGAGTGATCGAGAAAAATACGAATTATCGAATGAACATTTATTTTATTTGCATATTACATATAATACAGAGTTGACTTTATTCATAATATGTATGTTTAATGAAATACATAATAAGTAATAAAATACATACATTATATCTGTAATATTTATTTAAAATAATCAGTGATTTTTGATTGTTTGGCTTTGGCCTTATCTATAGCGCTATCTACGGTAGCGATGGCAGAAAACACATCATCGTGTATGTCTGCAGTTGTTAAAAAATAACGTAACCATGTTGCCATTCCGAACAAACAGGCTTTTCGACATTGCCACTTCCACCGCAAACTATTTTAAACGCAATTTTATTTCGTTTTTTAAAATCACTGGCTTGAAAATCACGAATAAGTAATGTTGTTGCGAAAGAACGAGCTTTTTCTTCCAAAACATGTCCAGAGATCGGTAAATTCTGACTTCTATGCTGGATAAACCACTGTAATAAGCTATGTTCAAGTTCTGGATACTGAGCTCCTTTATCTCGTTTGCGTTCACATTTATCTGAAGTGTCAGAAAGAATATCTTTTTTTCAGAATTGAAGAAATCGAAGAAGGTGTTATGGAAAACCGTGCAGCCACATTTTTCTATTTCTCTCCATTAGCCACTGCTTCTATAATTTCTTTTTTTTTGTGCAATAGAAAGGCACTTGTATGCGGATCGTTTCTTAGAAAATTTCCATGAGCGGCAAAATAAAATACGAATTATCGAGTGGACCGAAATACATGTATTTTATACGAATTATCGCGATTTTTCAAGGGACCGAGAGTTTAATACGAATTATCGCGAGATACGAATTAACGAGCTACGAATTATCGAGCGTCGACTGTATATAAAAAATATATATAAAAAAAATTATGTATATATATAAATATATATATATATATATATATATATATATATATATATATATATATATATATATATATATTGAGCATAAAAGTTCAGATTCACATTATTTAAAAAAAAATTAAAAAATGGTGGCCAAGCGCTTGAGCAGTACCAAACAAAAAAGCGGATTGCGCCTCGTAAAACCCTGAGAAAATATCCATATCTGACCATAAGCCAAAAAAATTTATTAGTCTTGAGTATAAACTACTGCACGCCCCTAAATTTAGGGCAATAAGTAAGTTTTCCGCGATTTTGTGCACGTTTGAATATACGTGTAACGATTTTTGACTTTTTTCGATTTGCTGTAACCTTATGCCAGTGCAGTAGTTAGATAGTTAATAAGTATGTGTCAAAAATTTCAAATAACTCGGAAGAGTAGTTTTTCACAAAAAAATATGTTTTGAGAAAAACGCGTTTAAAGTTTCTTTGGTTTACGAGAATTATCTCGTCTTTTTTGACTTGAAAGCATTTTCAATCACCATTTTTGATGTGAACACTATGAAATTCGAATATGCACTAACTTAGCATATGTAATATTACTGTAGGTATTGTATTAGAAAGTATAATAGTCGAATAGTTACATAGCGGCCATGGTAAATAGAAATAGAGGTAGTCTCACTTTTAAATCGTCATCCTATTTCGCTCGCACATTTCACGCACTCTACGTCATGGATTCAATGAAATTAGGAAGAAATCGCAGAAGGCGTATATGGCAAGACAAAATATAACGGATTGTCATATTTGAATCAGTCGTTACGAAAACACTACATATTAAAATTTAGAAAATTCCCTGGCAACAAAATCGAATGTGAACTGTAGTCAATATTAAAGCTTAAGGCACAAAAAATATTCTCCAAAGAATATCCAAAAGGTGGGTGCAACTGAAAAAGAGATCGTCTACTGCTTATTCTGGAAAACTCATGTCCTCAGTGCATTAAACACGCATTTGGGTGTTTTTAGTATAACGCTTTTAGTATGGGCATCCTTAACAGGCAACATTTATGAACACTGAAAAAGCGAGAAAGTGTTAATATACCAAAATAATGGCAAGATGTTACCTGAGGGTTTTAAGAAACTACTGCAGCGTTTGAAAATTTGGAAATAGTGGCAGGCGGCATTCGTGAAAATATAACACTTGTACAAATATTTCTTTCCTGCCACAAATATTTCGGTGAAAGATGTATAATGGGGTATTCGAAGTAAAGGTCTTAAACTGGGAGTTCCTGGCTGTGCGTCGCCACGTTAAAGGACTACAGAATGCTTGGCAAATGGCTTGGGAGTTTGCACATGTATCACGAAACGCACGGGTGAACGCATTTTGGGTTTTATACGCAAATTGACTTTGTTGTTGAGTACCTGTTTTAAGTATTCTTTCAGCAATATTGCCAAAAAATGGGTAAACCATAAAATAGCTGATACTAATTATTTACATCTTAAAATCAAAACGTCTTTAGGTGTAAATTATATTTTAAAATTAGAATACTTAACCAATCGTTGCTTGACAATGTAAAGTCACGTCCAAAAACTTGCTACCTAAGCTGCAAATTACACGTTGTTCTTCAAAATCATTACAGTTGTTCTTTTGTTACGTTCGCCACGCAACGTAGTCGATTCTAAACCCTCAAGGGCGAAATATGGGACTTCCCTGTCCTTGAGACCCCAAACCACCGTGCGGGTAAACACCATTTGTAATGAAAATAAATAATGTTACGTTCGCCACTTCACGCAGTCACGCCAAGTAATGGAATATATGGTTACTTCATGAATTGTTATGCTTATTAATTAATGAATTGTAGGGAGTAAGTCAATTTAGGCTAGAGCTTGAATTATATAAATATAGAGATGTAGGTAGGTTAAGGAGGTTGGAGTAAATAGATAAGTAGGTAGTAAGGTTTTGATGGAGTGTTCATGACGGCAACAACAACAACGCTCAACCAATCGCGCAGTGGACCCAAGTCCAGGCCCCGCCCGGTCTACGATGCGCCCCAATGGAGTCCCCTATGCGCCAGTGAATCCCACAGCCATTGGCACTGGCAATTCGCCATGGCTGGCGGCTGCCGCGAGTTTTTCGCCGGACAGGCGGCAATCGGAAATCCCCTCGCATCGAGACACAACGTCTGACCCCTGACGAAACCAGTTGAAAAGCTTTGGAAAGCTGCTGGGGTCAACTGCCCAGCTGAGTGGTCGTCGACCTACGACACGGAAAACGGGACTCGGCTTGGCTTAAATAGCATTGCGGGAGCAGCTGACGGGGCTTTTGAACGTTGACCGCTGGAGTAGAAGCTGCGTGATTCTTTGAATTTTTTCGTTTTCGTAGTGAAGCTCGGAAGACGTTTTGGCGGTCGAGTCGGTTTTTTTTTCCTTTTGTTCCATGAGAACAAATTTAAGATTCTGGAAAGTGAATCAAACCCTACCGTAGAAGAGTTGGGGGAAGACGAGGACGACTAGCGACGAGCGAGCGAGGAGCGAGAAGCAGCCGAGCAACATAGGATTAAGGAAACAAAAAAATTGTAAGTAGATTTAAGTGTAGCTAGTTAGAAGTTAGGGTTTAGCTAGGTTTTTTCAAAATAAATTTTGCTTGAATTTGAGATAAATTGTGTTCGCGTTCCTGGCTGTGTTTTTGTGCTCCCCTATCGGTCGGTGGTTTTGGGTCACCGTGAATCCGATTCCCGTTTCGGGATTCGCGGACAGGGCAGTCCCGGCGCGGAAACGGGTGGCGCCCTTTCTTTTTTTAAATTACATATTCCCACACCCCTTTTCGCGGGTGAAGCCGGGTGGGATTGCCCGAACCGTGGCTCAGATCGGCTACGGTGTAGTGGAGAACGTTACACAAAATTACAGACGTAACACTTTATATTTCTCCTCCGCCTCCACCATTTATATAATTTAATTATCAATTTTTACACACTCTCATGCAACATATTCACATCATCTATCTTTTCCTTCCAATACGTGTCACTCCACCCAGCAGGAAAATCACATCTTGTTTGCCGCAAAGTGTTGCTGAAATTCAAACTGGGCAAAATGTCATAAGTTTTCACGAGAAATACGTCATCACAGCTTCGGAAGAAACTACCTTGTCGTCTATATACCTTGCATAGCGGCAAATGTTCGGGCATTTCAAGGCTCTCCAAAAAGTATAAAAGGACGGAGCTACGAGCAGAATGCAGAATGTAAACCAGTTTAGATATCGATATAAAATTTTGTACAGGTATTTTTCTAACGAAATATCCACTAAAAATTAATTTTTTTAACAGAGTATTCCCCCCTTCAAGCAACATCATCTGTAGGAAGTTACATACAAATTTCATCTCGTCTAAAATAAAAACATTATTTTCTTTTAAGAAAATTATAAATTGATAACTGAAGGAAACTATTTGTGTCGTCCATAGCTACAATCAAGCCTGTACACTGATTATTATTTTTTTAACTTTTTCAGGTCAGTCTAGCATTTTTAATGAATTTTAATGAATATGGGAGATATGAAGCAATTTAACAAAAACAGCTATTTTTTTATAGTCCAGCTCTAATCTCAAAATTGCTCAACATAAAAGAAAATGTTTTTAATTTTAATCGATGAAGCTTATCTAAATGATCAATATCTTCCCGTAATTTTTCGCAAAATTGTTTAAACGATTTTTTAAACGTGTCATAATGTCCTTTGGTACGTTCACTACTCGTTGAAGCAAATCTTTGAATAATTTTCACTCGAGATAAAAACTACTCAAACCTAAGGAAAACTGATCAAACTACACTCGAGGAACGTTACCGTCTAGGTTTGAAGATATGAAACAATTCACACGAGGCTCATCGAGTAGAGAATTGAATAAAATTATATTTTTGGGCATTGCATTATAAGAAGTAAGTTTAAACACGAAAGAAATTATATATTATCGTTGTAAGGTAATGAATTCTAGATACCTGCGAGCCAACACCGGGAGTAAAAGCGACTTCCATATCAAGAAAGCATTCAGTATTGAAGTTGCAGGTGTTATCCTCAAAAATTTGCTGATTTGCACTTTAAGCAATCAACGCTTTTAAAATTCAGTTGCTCTGATGCGTTCTTATCAAAACATAATTATTTTCTGATGATTATAAATAAATTGATATAAAATCAAATTCAATTAATTTACTAAAATGGTAGTGGTATCGATCAATGTGAAGTATCATTTCTATGCTATGGTACAATTTTCAATGAATTCATCGCAGCTGTTTTTTAATTCCATAAAAATATGCAGTAACATAAATTATTATAAATTAAGAAAGTTTCCTATGTGATTTGCCATTTTGCCAATCAGTTCTTAACCAAATCAGTTGCTTTAAAGAGTTTTCAACAAATGAAATCAAGGTTGTTTTTGTACATCCAAAAAATATTCATTTAAAATCAATAAACAATGAATATTTATAGAGAATAATTGAGCGTCTATTAATTACGTTAGGATGATTTTTGTGAAATTTTTCAGTCGATTCATTGTAAGTGTTCTCAGGTCTTCTTCACCAACGTATGATGAGGTAAGATTTTATATTTTTTACATATAATCAGACGACGAATTTCAACTCCATATTAGATGTTGTTGTAAGATCAACTGGAAAAAAAAGATCATTAGTCTTTAAATGTAAAATGATGAAATAATTTAGATTCAATCCGACCCCAACCAGCAATGGACGCTCTTTAACATGATACGATTATTTACACCTACTGTAATGAGTTCTCTTTATTATTAACTTCCCAGTATATGGGAAGTTCTTGTAATCGCCTCGAAAATCGAAATTGAAATTTTCAACTTTTCTTTACGTTTTGAGGTCTATAGAGTATATATAAAGTGTTTTTAGAAAGAAGTATGTGTGTGTGTGTATGTACGTACGTACGTACGTACGTATGTGCGTTCGCGGGCAGTTTTTCTACGAGCATAACTCACGTAAACAAAGTCCGATCGACTTTGTTAAGGTTTCAATCGAAACGTCTTTGTAATATTAAGAGCTGATGAGTTTTTGGGAAACTTCGGTCGAAGGGATTTGCTGTTTTCACCCCTTGAAGGTCAACCATGTTATGCGCTATATCTCACGAACCAAACATGCGATTTTCATTGTTAAGGAAGCAATCGACGCGTATTAACATTTACGCGATTCTGTCATATTTTTAAAAAAATCGTTGGAGCGGTTTTTTAATTTTTTGAAAAAAAGTGCAAAAAATTGGAATTTTTTTCAAAAACATCAAATTTTTAACTTGATTTTCAACACGCAGTAATACATGTTTATATAATTTATATACTCCAAACAGTTTTTGTGAAAAAACCACCAAATTTTTTTTCATGATTTCAAAAAAAAATTAAATTAAACATAAAAAATCATTAAAAGTCATCATGACCTTCATGGTCATTTATGTCATTCATTATATCTCGAGCACCAAATATAATCTTTGCATCATTAAGGTGTCAATCGACGCGTATTAACATTTAAACGATGTTTTTAACTTTTAAAAAAATTTTTAAAGCCATTTTTTTAATTTAATAAAAAAATATTGAAAATTAGTGTTTTTTTCATAAAAAAAATAATTAGTAATTAATAAAATGAACATCGTGATAATAAATGTTTATAAAATTTATAAACTTTTATCGATTTCTGTAGAGACTAGCAAAATATTTTCTCATGGTTTCAAAACAAATTGAATTGAAAATAAAACAATCATTCAAAGTCACCATGTAAAAAGGGTTCAAACGAATTTGTATGCCTTAAATCTCTTATTCTAAAGACATTGTTGTAAAGTCAATCAAAGTTTATTATTATTTGCATAAATTGCGGAGATTTTTAATAGTCTTCACAGAACCGTGTTTTAACTTTAATGAAAAAACTGCTTAAATTTTGAAAACCAATACATATCAAATCAAATTTGCAATTGTGGTAATCAACGTTTTGAATGGTAAAATGTTTTGTAGTCAACACTTTTTAAGATCATATGCTTTGAAAAGCTTTCATCAAATAAAAAATTGTAGTTTTTAGGAGTTTTGTTCTTTAGTATTCGTAAAATTTCAGTTACTCCTTCATCATTTGAAATACATATATTTTACTTTTTACGTGCAATTGAACCTATTTTTGACTGCATAATCAATGTTTCTCAAAATCAACAGAAAATAAGAAATAATTATTAGTTTCATTGATGTAAAATCGTGAAAAAATACAAATTCAGTGATTATGCTGAAGTGCTAGCAGTTTTGACCGCATTTATTCAAAATGGCCATCACGCGACAAAATCTCTTCAGTTGTCGTAATAACAAAAACTGCATTCATTTTTGCTAGCGCTGTTTTGTCCTTCAAGCACCGATATGAAAATAACAAATAACGTAGAAAAGGCTTTGTAACCTGTCCCCCCTCCGATTGATCCACGTGAATATTAAATCAAACCAATGCACCAAAATCCTTACGTAATCAATTGACGCTCGCGTAGTTGTTATGATTAATATTAAGTCATTCCAATAACTTCTATGAGAGGTACATTTTTATTATTAAAAGTAGTATTATCTCTATAATTATTATTGTGTTTAATATTTTTAATGTTTATGTAAATATTACTGGGAAGTTGTACGTGTGGACCTTAAGGGTCGCACCTCACGGCTTGTTATTATTATTATTATTATTTGACCTGACCTCATCTGTCGCACCTCGCCTTATTTTATTGAATTGGCATTATCAAAATTCTCTGTAACGAAAGCTCTTCAAAACGAAACGATTTTGAGGTCCATTGACGATTGTTTATAAAGGATTTCGATTTTACTTCTAAAGCTTCCTGCATGTGGATTTGTTGTCTAATACATTTTACTAAATAAAATATTTCTTTTGCAACGTTGAGAGGTGGCAATCGTCATAAAGATATCAATCAGCTCCTGCCTCTCGGCATGCCGGATTTGTACCGACTTAAACCATTTCCGTCTCCTTCAAATCATCATCTTTACATCAATTGTCCATATTTAGATTTTAGTACGTAGTACTTCCCAGACGATAATGATCGGTAAGAGGGGTAGTACCTAATTTTTGAAGCTTAGAATCCATTTTGTTCTATTTATAATTCAAGATATATGTAAGTACATATGTATATTAACTTTACAGTATATCGAAATTGAAATTTACAACATATCTTTACGTTTTGAGGTTTTTAGAGTATATTTAAAGTGTTTTTAGAAAGAAGGATGTGCGTGTGTGTGTGTACGTACATTTGCGGACAGTTTTTTCTACAATTGGTAATTTTTTCTACAATTGTGAAGTTTACTCACGTAAACAAAGACGCATCGACTTTGTTGAGGTGTCAATCGAAGCGTCTTTGCAATTTTACGAGCCGTTTTTGGGATACTTCCGGTGGGGGATTGTTTTGACTACTTTGAAGGTCATTTCTGTCGTGCCGTATGTCTCGCGAACCAAATATAATACAGTAGCAACTCGTTATAGGCAACTAATTAATGTCAGCCTAGCTGCCGATTTCGAGGTTTTGTAGCAATTAAGAGACGCATATAACGCATATACAAGTAATTTACTTAAAAAACATATAATTTGAGAAGAGTATTTAAAACATTGTTAAGAAATCTAGATATATTACTGTATAAAGTTAGTTTTTTGAAAAATATGAAGTTATTTTAGCTTGGCTCAATTTGTTCCTCGTTTTCCTTAATTGCTTTAAGCTTAATTGAATACAACATTAAATTTTCACTTAGTGGATAAGAATTTTCTTCACACCAGTTAATCACAAGTTCAACGCTTTTTAAAAATTGATTGTATGATCCTTCGGTACTTTTGGAATCAGTGATTTCAACAGTTTCAGCATTCTCGCTAGAATAATTTGCATTGCTTTCAAAAATCCAATCGTTGATCTCGTCTGCATGACGAACGGTATTTGTTGCTTGTATGAGTAAATTTTGGAGTCGAAGAGTTTCTGCAGCCAGGTCGCGTTGAAGGTTGGCCAGAGGAATATTATTTGGCTTACGAACCAAGTTGCAGCATCTTAATCTATCGTGCCAGTTGGCAAATGACTCTATCATTGCCAGTTGGCAAATGACTCTGGCATCTTTAACTCTGAACTTTTGCCTAATTTTACCAAATATCGTAACGACCGCAATCTTCACCTATCTAATAAAAATGGTGTTGGTGGAGTCTTAATAGCTGTGAAGAATTGTCTTTCCAGCGCTCTCTGTGAAGACTTTCTCCCTCCTCCTATGATAAAATGTGTTGTCGTCAAAGTATTTGCTGACCCTTCTTCTCCATTGTATATATCCTGCACCTATATCTCTTGTGGTTCTCCTCTTGAGCTCTATGAATCTTTCTTTGAGTCTGTAACCTCATTTTGCCTCTCCCTTAACCCGTCGTCTCGTGTTATCATCTGCGGTGATTTCAATCTTTCTTCTATTGATTGGCACATTTTTCCTCAAATTAAAATCATCTCTTATAATCGATCATCTAACCTTCTAACCAATTTTCTCTCATTGTCGGGTTTTTGCCAATTCAACCATGCATTTAACTTGAACGGTCGACTTCTCGACCTTGTTCTATCAAATATTGTTTCTGGTAACTTAACTTTAACCACTGCTCTTCTCCCCTATGTTCCCTTGGACCCCATCATCCACCTCTGCAGCTCGAACTCTCCTTTTATTGGCCCAAAGCTCAAAATAGGCGCAGACAACTTAAATTTAACTTTTGGAAATCGAATTACATTGCTTTGTCGGAAGAACTCAAATTGATTAACTGGGCATCTTTTTTTGACAGTCTTGGCTGTGAAGACTCTCTCGTTAAATTCTATGATCTTCTCTATGACCTTGTCTCTCGCTTCACTCCCTACCATAGTCGTACCACGGTTACTGATCCTCCTTGGTTGACCCGTAATGTTAAGGCAATCTTGAAATTAAAAAACCAAGCTTTGAGGCTTTACGAATCCAATAAAACTTGGGAAAATTATACCGCCTTTTCAAACCATCGTGCTTCAGCCAAACTAGAAACTAAAAGAGATATGCGTAACTACTTCGCTAATATCGAAAATTCACTGCACTCTAACCAAACGAAGCCGTTTTGGTCTTATGTCAATTCCCTTAAGTCTTCGTTCAATATTCCTAATACTGTTTTCTGGGACAGTAAACAAGGTTCAACTCCTGAAAAAATCTGCGAGATATTTGCTAAATTTTTTTCGTCAATATATCCTGCTTCCACTCTCCCAATGTCTTTAATACTCCTTTTTGTTTTCCACCTATTCTTGATTGTATTTCTACTGACCCAGCTGAAATCCAAATATTAATTAGTTCTTTAGATTCCAGCGTAGGCCCTGGGCCAGACGGGCTTCCAAATGTATTTATTAAATCCTTATCCTCGTCATTATGCGTTCCTCTTTCTTATATTTTTAATGCCAGTTTATCCTCCGGTATCTTTCCCAATATGTGGAAGTTGGCTAACATTTTTCCTGTACTCAAATCTGGATCCATTCCAATGCTTCCAATTTTCGTCCGATTTCGTTACTTTCATGTTTTCCCAAACTACTTGAACGCATTGTCTACAATAAAATATACGAAGCTCTTAATTGTAGGCTGTCACCATTCCAACACGGATTCGTTGTGGAGTTCGGAGTGATTTTCGATCCGAAACTTAAATTTGAGCCTCACATTGTGGCTATAGCCGCACGTGCCTCTCGGGTTTCTGGGTTCGTGTTAAGACACTCTCAGATGTTTACTTACATTTCCTTCGCCGTCAACCTATACACTAGCCTAGTTAGACCCATGGTATAAAGACGACCTGTAGTTTTTATACCATGAGACCCATACTTGAATATTGCTCGCAAGTATGGTCACCACGCTATCAATATTTGGATTCTTTGATTGAATCAGTACAGCACAAATTCACTCGTTTCCTTATCTTTAAATTTAAAATCCCATATATGCCATATGAAGAGCGACTTTCCTTGCTACAACTTCCTACTTTGCAATACCGCAGACTCCTTTTAGATGAATGTTTTCTATTTCGGCTTCACCACCATCAATTAAACTCTAACCTCTCTGATTGGTTAGAGTCAGTGGCGGCTCATCAGGGTGGGCTGGGCCCACCTTGTAAATTCAACATGATTATTTCAATATTCTCCCTATTCTCAATTTAGAATTCTTAATCTAATCGAATTTTTTGTTATGGTATTGAAAATAAATTGATTTCTCAAACGTATGATGGAGCATCAGTAATGTAGATGTAATAGACTTAATTTGACTTATAGACTTAATTTGGTTCTACAAGACGCTACATGTAAAATTAAAGAATGTCGAATTTTTTTGCTAATTTATCTGGTTTGACTGCTTTTTTTGGAAACTCTACTAAACGCACTGAGGTGTTGGATCGAATTTGTGAAAGGCGGTTGCCAAGCAGTAGTAACACTCGGTGGAACTTCAAATCACGAATTATTGAAGTTGTAATAAGCAATCGGTATAATATTTTGGATGTTTTCGAGGAAATATTGAAAAGTGACAATTTTTCTCGTGATCGGGAAAGTATTAGAGAATCCGTGGGATTCAAATGTATTTTGATCGATATTACATTTACGTTTTTGTTAAGTGAATTTAATATGATTTTCCGGCAAACGGATATTGTTTTCAATGTCCTAGAGTTGAAGAGCGCGGGCCTTAATTATTGCAAAGGTAGAATAAATACATTAATAACTACATTAAAAGAATATAGAGAGCAAGACGTTTATTTTGCAGATATTTTTAAATATGCTTGTACTACTGTAGGGCAACCATCGAAGAAAAGAAAACTTGATCATGATGGTCTTTCAGATCCATCTTTATACTTCAGGCGCCGTTATGCCGAAATAATCGATTAAGTGATCAATCAACTAGAAATGAGATTTTTTGATTTAGATAAATTAACGTTTTTGAATTTGATAAATCGTGATAGCTTTTTCGAATATAAAAATAAATTTCCACTTGACCTACTAGATAGCCTAATTTTAAATTATCCAAAAATGTTTGAGGTTCCAAAGTTACATAATGAACTATCAGTATGGTATTCGGATCCCAGTATTTTAGGTGTTTCCACAAATAATGTAGAGACTTTATTTAATTTATTGTTAAAAATAACTTGAAGAACGATGTTTCTGAAGTATACAAACTATTATGTTTGGTTCTTTCCTTACCAGCTACTTCAGCATCAGTTGAACGCAGTTTTTCCGCACTGAAGCGAATTAAAAGTTTTTCCAAAAACTCGATGAGTCAAACACGTTTAAGTGAACTAGAGACCATCGCAATAGAGAAAAATGGTTAAAACTTTAAAAACAGATATAAAAATCAAATTCTACGACAAGGTGATTCATCATTTTGCTAAATCGAAAGATAGACGAATCGAATTAAAATATAAATCACTTTAAACAAATAATTATTTTTGCAGTTGTCAAATTCGTTATTTTTTACTTACTACTGATTTCCATTCCCATCAATTCCTTTGAATTCCATCCTCTCCCTGGCAAGAAAGCTCTAAACCCCCACGTTGGTTCTTGCTGGACAGAGTACCGATTTCGAGTACTCTGACTAACATAGAGCATAGATCCTCCAATGCTCCGTGCCCACCCTGAGTGAATGGGCACGAGCCGCCACTGGTTAGAGTATCGTTTTACAGAACGCCCTGCCAGATCTGCCATTATATTTACAGTTCCATATGCTAGAACTGAGACTTTGTACCATTCCCTGATGTTGCGGCTTCCTCGTAACCACAATAGTCTGCAACTTGGTCCGTTTCCGTTCTCACTCTACATCTACCAACAAAATGTAGAACGTATTTTATGTAATTAATTTTACTTTACTATATTTTTCTTTCTTTTTTGTTTAATTTGTCTTGTAATTGGGCTATATTAGTCTGTAAGATGAATTCCTAATAAATAAATAAATAAATTATCTTCCTCATCCCAAGCTCCATCATCCACTTTCATTAGTTCTCTGACACATTTTTGATGTGGTTGGTTCCCGTGCTTCAGCGTTACCTTCTTTAAATCATTTTCGGTAGTTTCACTGCTAATCAAACGAGTCAGTAAATGTTCTTTGGAGGATTTCTTAGTTAAGCGAATGGCGTTCTGATCCACTGGCTGAAATAAAGGAGTACAATTTGGTGGAAAAGACATTACTGATATGACACCATCGTCGCTGCTAATTGTTTTTGGATGGCAAGGAGCGTTGTCGACTAATAATACCGCATGTGTTGGAAGATTTTTCGATCGAAGATTATTTTGAACTTTTTGAACCATTGCACAAATATAATAGACGTCATCCATGCTGAGATATTGCTTTTGTAATCAACCGGCATCTTGGATATTTTTTTAATCCTCTGGGGTTGACTGACTTTCCAATCACTATAAGTTTAATTTTATGATTTCCTGAAGCATTTGCACAAGCCAGAAAAGTTATTCTTTCTTTCACCATTTTTCGTCGTGATGCTGATTTTCCCCATGCTGCAACATATGTTTTATCTGGTAGCATCTTCCAAAAAAGACTGCTTTCATCAGCGTTAGAAATTTGGTCATCTGTAAGTTGAGATTCGCGTATAAAATTTTTCTACAAATGGTTCCACGGCATCAGTATTGGAGCACAAATTTTCTCCGCACACTTTTAATGGTCGTATTTCCCGACGTTTTTTAAAATTCGCAAACCATCCATTGCTAGCGTTAAATCCTCATTCTTCCTCAGGGTTCAAATTGTAGATCTGAACAGCTTTTTTCTTTAATATTGTACCGGTAACAGGTAAATTCATTTTGCGCTGTTAAATAGTTTTTTCATTTGGGGATATTCAGGTTGACGTAACTTCAGTTCGTTTCCAATTTTTGATTCAGTTTATCCAACGAAAACTCGAATCTTTTCTTCAACTTTTTAAATTTTAGATATTGTGGCTTTATGAATATTGTATTTTTCGGCAATCGATTCGTACGATTCCAATCGACGAACGGAATCTAGGATTTCTATTGTTTTTTATAAATAACACGTTTCGCCTTAATCAAGAATAACACTATAATTTATTCTTAATCTAACAATACATTCAAATAATAACTTTATTTTCACTTTAGCAGAATCTAAAAAAATCACGAACCGCAACGAAACTACAAACAGACGTGCTATATTTTACGTGAAGAATAGAAAAATGCGTAATTCCAGGAAACAAATGACACCAAACGGAACAGTGGACTTTTTTATGTTTTTTAATACATATCTACTTATTTAGAATCACTTTTTGTAGTTTGCTTAGTGAATCCAGTATCCAGTTGCTCATATCAAGTCAAAAGTTTTTGCCCGTCGCCTATATATGGTAGAGTCATTAATGCTGAAAATTGCGCCCTGCTTATATCGAGTAGTTGCCATTAACGAGCTGCTACTGTATTTGCACTATTACGTCAATCGACTCGTATTTACATTTTTGTGATGTTTTTAAATTTATAAAGAAATATTTGGAATCTTTTTTTTAGTTTATTAAAACAAAATTGCCAAAAATTGGGATTTCTTTCATAAAAAAATCCAACCTGATTTGCACAACACAGCGTTAAATGTCTATAAAATTTATAAACTATTGTCAGTTTTCGTAGAGAAACCAGCGAAACTTTTTTCCATGATTAAAAAAAATTATTTAAAAATAAAAAATCACTCAAAGTCACCATGTAAAAAGGGTTCATACGAATGATATTACCTGATTACTCTTATTCTAAAGACATTGTTGTTAAATTAATCAAAGTTTATTAATATTTGCTTAATTGAAGCAGATTTTGAATAGTTTTCACAGTACCGTGTTGTAATTTTAATAAAAAAACTGCTTAAATTTTGAAAACAAATATTCAATATCATTTGCATTTGTGATAATCAACGCTTTGAAAGATGAAATGTTTTGTAGTCAATACTTTGCAATATCATTTGCTTTAAAAAGCTTTCATCAAATAAAAAATTGTAGTTTTTCATAGTTTTGTTCTTTAGTGTTCAGTTCATACGCGGGAGTCCCAGGTTCGTATCTAGGACTGTTCTTAGTGTTTTAGTTTCTTTTTTGGAAGCTAATTAAATCATCAAATTTCACCACATTTAGCAATATTTTCATTCTCACACATGAACGGTTACACCGTGTTGTATTTGACCGTTCGGTGTTGTATGATAGCTTTCTCTTTGTGGACCATTCGTGTGTATTGTATTTAGCGTCGCCGTTCAACTTGGTCATATTTTTTTAGTTTGTTTTGCTGTAGGTCGTCTAACATTCCACAAAAAAGCGTTTTCAGTTGAAGAAAACTTTCAAGATTTAAAATCGATGTTTGATTTTCCTAACATTATTTACACAAACCGGTTTGGTAGATCTCACGAATGTGAAAATCGAATGATGGCATGCGCAAAACGCTTAGCATTGCCATACGTTCGAGACGATTTGAAGCGCCAATAATTGAATAATGATTTTTAAACATTATTAAAATTCATAAACATTTATTAATCACAATAAAAAACAAATTTCGCTTGCCGTTTTATTATATTGATTGATGATTTAAGTTAAATTCAAAAACCTTAGGGAATGGATCAATTAAGCTGATTAAATATATCATAAGGCATACACCTGTGTGGAAAATAATAGCAGTGCTGGTAAATTTGATTAAATTTTCAAAAACAACCAGTTTCGTTGTAAGGAACAATATAAAATGTAGTCATAAATGTGGCAATACAAATATAGCAAAGAAAACAAAATGTTATAAGGTGCCCATACATATTTGAAATGAGCTGTGCAAAAAATAGCAGTTTTTCAACTTAAAACTATAATGATGCAAAAACATATATTTCAATGGCGGAAAATAGCAATATTAAATTTCTAAATTAATAGTTTATTGTATAGCCCTTGTTGGCTATTACTTTAACACATCGGCGTGTCATTGACGCTACCAAACTTTGACGTCGTTCCGTGGTAATAGATTTTCATGCAAACTCCACTACCCGCCAAAAATCATTCACTGTTTCGGCTTTGCTTAAAAACCGCCTGCTTAACATCAGTTCATAAATTATCTATAGGATTGAGGTCGGGAGATTGACCTGGCCAGTCCATAATTTCTATCCTATTGGTCGAAAACCAAGTCTTGGCTAAACGACTGGTGTGTTTAGCAGTGGCGGCTCGTGGGAGTTAAGTATGGTGGGGCTACTGGTACGAATTTTTCTATAACCAATATAAGTTCTTATGTGAGTTTCCACTCCACCCAAGAGGCATGGGGAGCGTTAACAGATTTTGAGTGATCGGTTTCCCCAAAAGTAGTTTCGCTGGCAATCAAAGATACATGTATTCCTATTATCGTGTTTTAAATAACTTTTAAAGCTTTAATAAAACTTCAGTGCACTCTGAATAAAAAAAATTTTGTTAATTATTTATTTAATCAAAATCATAAATACCACAACCTGAAGAATCCTTTTCTGGAACAAACTTTAAGCACTACAAAACTTTAAAAAAAACCAAACACTACGAAGGTACACTATGTACTAATACCATGCACTACACTGATGAGACTACTTTTGCATTAATAGTCATCACCTTCGGCCCGTCGTAAAAAAATGTTGCTCATGCCTGCTCAAAAGTATTATCCAGACCATGCCAAGACTAAACGTTGTCGAAGCACTGAACGGGCTGCATATGATTAGCCCGTCCACGATGTATACACATCTTATTTCAAACACGCACACTCCCGCCGCTTCAGCATAGAATTCACGCAGCCATTCAAATCGAAATACTCTTTTCGGGGCAAAATCCATGTAGCCCCTTGCTCTTAGTAAAGGTGGAAAATTGTCAAAGAGAAAATAAGTTGCAATTTTACTCTCAGCTTTTACCCGGTGCAGGCACAACGAAGCGAGTCGAAGAGAAAAGCAAATTATTCTACAGTGCGTGGCAAGAAGACTATGTGAAAGTAAACTACAGAAGGGGGAAAAAATGCTACATTATATTTTGAAGTGAAATTAAATTATGAAAACTATATTGAAATCTATATTTTATTACATTTACACTAATATAGGCTCATCAATAAGTGGTGGGGCTGAGCACCACTGGTCCCAAAGGTAGAGCCGCCACTCGTGTTTAGGATCGATATCTTGCAAAAAGGCCCACTTCAGGGTCATACATACCTTCTTCCGCAAAAGGTAATATATTTTCCAATATGTCCATGTAAATTTTGGTGTCTATCGTGGTGGTGGATCCAAAATATGGGGACCAGAGCCGTAAAATGAAAACATTGATTTTTGCCCCTCCGTGCTTAACTGTCTTCGTAGTATACCCTGGATCATGAGAAACATTTGGCGGTCTTCTTATGTATTGTTTCCTTCCCGGATAGCCAAATAATACAACTTTTGATTCATCAGTCCAAACTATATTTCTCCATTTGGAAGTAGGCCAGTCTTTATGGTCTCGTGCAAATTTTAACCTGTCTCGAACGTGTCTTTCATTTAGTAATGGTATTTTCCTCGGACTTCTACATTTTAATTTGGAGTTAATAAGGGTTCTTCTGATTGTACAAGTGTACTCGTTGATGTCAAAAAAAGAGTCTTTTCGTACAAGCCGTACAACATCTTTGGCATCTCGCGTGCTGAGTTTCTTTTTTCTTCCACGAGTTTCAGGCGTTTTCACCAACTTTTTATGCATTCGAGACCATTCTACTAGAGCAGCGAAGTGTTTCTTCAATAAATTTGTAGATTTTGCATTCCAAAAGCCTTCCGAAAGTGTTTTGGAAGCTGTCAACCTTCTTTGCCCTCATCGTATCCTAACTGCAAAATTGAAACAAGTTTTTTTCCCGAAAACTAGTTTCATTTACCTCCGCTGCTATTATTTTGCACATTCAAATTATACCTTGTCTCCGAAAATTAGGTGATTCCCCCGATCTTTGCTGACGTTTCAACAAAACGGTTATGTAAAACATCTGGCAAATTATTTTCATCGATCATAAACAGATGACTCTGGTATGCGATCGAAATTTATGTTGTACAGTAGAATCTCGAAAAAGTTAACTCGCGTAAAAGTTAATCGCTCGGTTAAGTTAACCGAATTTCAGCTTCCACGTGCCACTCTGAAAAGATAACTTTTCAGTTAACTTTTCTGAGCGTATGAATTTTTCAAACCAACCGCTTTTTTCGGTCACTAAAGGGGCAATTTGGCTCCTATCAATACGATAGTGAAGACGACATTCCGTTGTCTAAATTGATTAAATCAAATAGTGCTTACGACGATACACTTCGAGAAGTTCAATTGTTGATGTCGAAGTTGGGTGATAATGTTGACATCAGCATTGATGTCATTGAAATTGGAACAAGGATCAAATTGCGGAAGATGACGATGATTTCGAAGTTTCCGATAATGATAACGACGGGTCAATTATCGAGGAAGATATTCAACAACCAAAAGTGAGCTTCTCGAAAGCAGTTGGAAGCATCAATATCTTGATAAAATTGTTTGAAAACAATAACGATGCAAATCAGGTGACAGACCTTGTCCATATGCGTACGAAAATGATCAAGAGCTATTACACAAAAGAAAAGAAACAAACAAGTCTCGACTGCTTCTTCAAACGACTCCACAAAAATTAATTAATATATCGCACGAAAATGACCAAGAGTGACTGAGAACCATAAACCAGCCGGTACAAATTCTTTTTGTTATGATGAAAACTAAGTCATTGAAATAAATTTAGCGTGTTATTTACGAAAAATCTATACTTGTTATTGTATTTTTTCACTTTTGAAAACCACTTGGAAAAGTTAATAGTTCGAAAAAGTTAATTACCCTTGGGACATTTCGGTTAACTTTTTCGAGATTCTACTGTAACTCCAAAAATATAACGCTTCAAGTGTGCACTGCTGTTATTTTGCACACAGGTGTATAAATTTAAAGATGCGGAAACGAGTGAATTTGTACTGTACTGATCAATAATAGAATCTAAATATTGATAGTGTAGTGACCATACTTACGAGCAATAGTCAAGGATGGGTCTAACGATGCTACTGAATAGGTTCACGGAGGAAGAAATGTCAGTAAACATATAAGAGTGCCTTCATACGAACCCACAGACACGAGAGGCACGTGCGACTATTGCCACACGCTGGAATCTAAAGAATTGATCATAGTTTGGATTACAGTTGGGTCTGTGGAGATAATATCGAAGGTAGGTGGAAAGCAAAAAGAGTATCAAAAGAATTTGGGAGAGCAGTGGCAGGATATATTGACAACACTGTATTCATTACGATGTAAATTCTTATGTATAAATGTAGCTTTCCATTGAAATCATGCTTTGCACATTTAATTTAATTCAGTTCTTGGTCTATTTTGAAAACTCCGGCCATTGAAGCTAGCACAGGGGGATTGTAATTAGTTTTATACGCCGTGATTACTATGGAGATAATCATGGGGTTGCGGAATACCAGCGCTAATTTGAGCGTTTTCGCTTTGACATCTCAAATAATGAACGATTTATTCGCGCTTTCGAGACATTTACGCGTTTTGCATTTAAGTCGTTACGAATTTCTTATCAGCTCAACGCATTCACGTTGAGCAGCACTGTACTGGCGAGCGAGTCGGTTGAGTGAAGTGTGCCTACCGTGTATACGAGATTCCGCCTCCGCCGAACGATGAATACGCGGCCCTACGCTGCGGCCCTGCGAAGGCATGGCGGCTTTGGCTGACATGCCTCAGCCTCTCCGTCTCGGCAGCGTCTCTCGCCTATCGCCGCACGGCATGATTCACTCCGACGTGTTTCGCGGCTGCGACGAATGCCTTCAAATGGCCCCGCGCGTGAGTGCGATGCGGTGCGTGTGTGTATGTGCGGCGATGAGTCATGCAATCTCCGAGTGATGGCTGGCGACCGCACTCCCTCCCTGCTGCGCCGTCCCGCGGACGAAGCACTCGCATTCGACATCCACTCCGCCGCCAGCTGCCGCGCGATTCGTCATTCCGGCGAAGACACAGCAAGTGAACGGATGAACAGCGCTGTCCCGATATTCGAGTGATTGTGCCTGCGACCGAGTGAGAAGTGCGAGCGTCCTAACGGGCCCACAGAGTGCCTCAAGTTACCGTTGCGTCCTTGCGCGCGTGAACACCTTGCGAACAAACTGTCAACGAGCGCCGCGTCCTGCGAGCTGCCCCGTCTGTTAACCCTTTCCCGCCCGACGCGCATTCAGGCTGCCGTTTGGATTATGTGCGAACTCAATTTGCTGCCAGCGAACTTGGGCTGAGTGTTTATCGCGTCGCTAATCGCCGTTCCGCTGGTGCGTATCCGATCCGGGACCGCGTTCGCTTCCGTTGGAGCTGCCTGCCTTGAGCCAGCGACCGGTCACGCATTTCCCGTCCGCGGAGTGCCCACCACGAAAATTCGGGACTCGAGTGGAACAAGTGCCGCGTGTATGCGCCACAAACAAGAAGTCGAGAGCTGACAAACGCAAAATAGACCGCGCAAAGGCTTCGAGACGCTTTCGTAAACGGACCGCAGGTGAAGTGTGCGACTCCACCGTGAGTCACAGAAGTGACAAGAAAATGCGGATAAAGCGAGACTCCCCGTGCCTGGTGCTGCGCTTCATGCCGATCAACAAAATAGGTAAGTCCTCATCCTTCTGGTAGCCCGCCGCGTCGTTTGACCGCGGGCGGCGCGGGGCAGCTGGCCGTGAGCCTGTTGCCGCGTTATCATCTTGCGAGGAAAATGTTATGCAAAGCAGAGGAAATTATGCTGACAACACGCTCAGTGTCGATAAGTAGTTGGGGCTGGTGTGAGTGCGCCACATACACGCGCTCGCCCCGTTCAGAAGGCGCACACACGGATCACACGAGTCACGGATGGAGCGAATGTGCGCGGCGAACGGGGAGCTACACACACTATTTCCTGAGGGCCTCCATACACCTTGACTGAGACTTTTTAGCTCAAAATTCTTCTACATTCTTCTGAGGACATCCACGTTCAAGTTAAGTTCACATCCTTTGCGTGTCCCCGTAGTTTCCCCAAAATTTCACCCTAATTGTCGTAGAGGTCACGCGTGAGGTCAACTTTAGGCAATGGTTGTCTAGACAGCTGAGTGTGACGTCAGGGGAATCCCTTCTCGCATTGGTGTCTTCGTTTTACATTTCTTTACGAAGGTATGGCAGTACTCCTCAAAGTACTAAAACAAAGTAGCGATCACTTAGTTTGCTAGATGTGAACCAGTCTTTCTTCATAGTCAATTCTGAATTGAAATAATTAGCTAATTTATCTTTTATTACGAAAAGTTTAGCATAATATTTACTTTTGGTTGGAAGAGGACAAAATTTCTTTCTTCGTTTATTCTTGAATAAAGTTTTCGATTTCCTTGCAAATGGTCTTAATCGAGCCTTTTTATATTTATTATTTTTTGTTGGATATAATTTTTACTATAATGCTTGAAACGACACCTATCAGAATGTAAATTCAATTATAGTAAACAAAAAATGGTAAATAAGTGCTGCAAACAATTAGTGTAGTTACTTATAATTGCTGGTCCATAGCTAGTCATGAGAGAATGTTACCTAAATGCCTGCGGAAATTGAAATTGTTTAAGGAACAGAAAGCAAGAATAAAAATTAGATTCTGGACTACTGAAGGGCTCCTCTAAACAGGTTCTATCTAATATTCCGGCAACTTATCAGGAACAAGAAAAAACGTCCTACAAAATACACCGAATCAACTTTTCCCAGTATGAATTATATGAGGTTTTATTCGAATCATTCTGAAAATCGATCAAAAAAAAACTCCATCAAACTGTCGAGATCGGAAAGATCCTATTAACACTGAAATGCCGTTGTATTCAATTTTGTTAGATAGAACCTTTTTAGGAGAAACCCTTCAACTGTCTGATGCAGGTTATAATATGTTTGGAGTATGCCACATATAGGAAAATTAAGTTTATAACCTCTGTCATAATTGCTTAGGCCATCATCTCGTGTACTTCAAGCTTAGCAAGGATAATGCCGTAACTAGCAATTCGTTAATTTTAAAATTGATTGCTCTTCATCTTCTTCTAAATGAATGGCAAAATGTAGATACGGAGCGGTCTTAACTATCTGTAAAAGAAAAATGAGAGTCTTGTTAAGATTTTAGTCGCATCTGGCTTACAATTATTCCTTTCTACATGACATGCTCGCTTATTGATTTATAGCAACAGTTAAACACTATTAGACAATCGGCGAATATCAAGCAGCGGCTATTCGCCGAATCGGTTTTAGTGAAGATTTATTAATCTGGCTTAAGCCGGGACTACCGACGATTGAAAGACAAAAAAGAAGAAGAAGCGAAATGTTTAACGAAATAAAGAGAAATATTGAATGCGTACTGAATTGTTTCTTTGTATGAAATTTTTTTGGCGACTAAGTCAACCATAAGTGAACCGGTATTGCATTCAGCAGCTTTAAAATACTATTGTAAAGTTTGTAGCTCATCATTTTCACTATTCTGCTTTTCATGAGTCAATTGACTCCGTTTCGGAGTAAATTCTGCAAAATTTTATCCAGATTTTGTCCAATCGCTCCCTATTCCTAATATGGTTCTTGCATGTGAATGTTGCCATTGATTTGATTCCAACTTATTGCAGTACATACCCAGGTATTGGCAAACACCATCTTCGCTAAGACTTACTTCCATACTGAATCTGTTGTCTCTATTCCATGTCTCGATTTTTGAATTCATCTGTCGAATCTCTTCTTTGTTCTTCTATGGTGTTCATTGTCATTTCTTCATGTACCATTCTGTGTCCGATATTTTTCTATCCAGCATCCACTTGTGTTTCTCGTACCAATTTATCTCGACTCGTCTCTTTTATTGCATATTTCGAGTAGTTTGTTGTCTGAGTTGTGTATCCTTTTTTCTAAATCAAAAGCTTTCACTCCAGTCTGAATGGCTTGCTATCGATTCCATTTTTGTTTCCATTTTTAATCCACTGCTTAGTTCAGGTTGGTGGAAGCTTTTTTGTGAAGATCAATGAACCATTCAATCGAATAGTATTGTTTTAAAAAGGACATGTTCTTCTGCTCTAATAAATTCTTAGCTCGACATATGTGACACTACTTGCTTGTATATTCTAGCCTCAAATTCGTTGCACCTTCATTATGAAGGCTTATTATCTTCTCATAAGCAAATTAGGTAGTTTTACAACTTCTTTAAAGATTTTTTACTGAAAATAGTACGAAATTCTGGTAAAGGTTAAGATTATGGTCTTCCCTGTGGGTTTGCTAGACAACCAGGGGGCGGCGGGAGGGGTGCAAAATGTTTGTTCAAAATTTTACCTCTATTTATATGACATTAATGGTAAAAATGGCATTCTTTATATATATTTTATTTTTCAATGTTTTACAAAAAAATCTTTTATTTTTGAATTTTTTCGACTTCTAAACAAGTCCAAAAATCACATCAATTTTACGGTTTCATATGATCTCTAAAAATAGGCAAAATAAATATTTTTTAACTAGGGGAACCCCCATAATTTTTCATGGGGCCGTGACCGAACCTCCCTCTTTCGATCCCTCCGTCTCCCACCTCTTTCGGGGGTGAAGTTCATAATCTTAACCTTTACCGAAATTCTTGATGATATTATTTGATGACTCCGAACGAATGCCAGCAACATTGTTTTTGGTAGTTTGGAACGTGTATGGACTTCTTCTGCCAGTTTGTCTAGAGTACGGTCTGCTCTGGCGCTCCAATTCCCCAATAATCGCTACTACCACGCTTCCAAGCGTGTATTATAAGGTAAACATATGCACAGACACCACATCATTTCACGTTGGCTCGTTGACGTCACCGCCAGCTTTCTTGGCTAATGTTTATATATATGTATGTATATAAAATGGAAGCGCGTGACGACAGGTAACGGCAGCGGGACCGAGGGCAAGCATTTCTTTGACCCGCCACCTGAGAGGCACTCGAGCTCCCCAAACTAACTGGCATTAGTGGTGATTCATAGTGTGGCTTTCTCCGTCTTCTTCTGCAAATCGGAGAAGGTGGCACGTTTCTTGAGGATGAGGATGAAGACGGTTTCTAAACGAAACGCTTCCCAGGGAGCTCAAGTCATCCAATTGTTCGTAAAACTGTAGCACAGTCCCTTATCGAAGTCGTTGATAAGGAAGTGGGTGACTTGTGCTCGTCGCTCCACTTCGAAGGGGCTTGGTACTGGCGTGGATCGATTCAGCTCCTTTCCATTCGGCGCAATTGTCCTCGCACTCGGACTTTGTGCCGGGCTGCGTAGCTTTCGAGGCAATCAATATGTAACAGGTTCAGCCCACTCATGTGTCGGAATTCCTGCCATACCTGTCGTCCGAAAAGGCATCCATCATCGCTCATTTACGTAAGCAATCTGGCTTGCACTCTCCGCCACCGTCGCAGTCTTCCGCTTGATAAACACTATTTTTATGGGCATGACTCATAGCCTATTGCTGCGCTGGTTCGGCGGGTGCCCACGACTGGGTGATCTCCCGAACACGCTGAATAAAGAAAAGAGTATTCGTCGATTGTTGTTGTTGTGTGCAGCTCTAGCCAAGATAGATAGCAAGCTAGCTGGCTTGCTAGCCACCTAGCCTAAGACGCGGGCCGAAGCCAATCGCAGCATTGGCCACCAAAAATAGCTGCCTTCTGTGCCGTCTGGAATTTCGGGAAGTAATGCACGCGATGTGCCACTTTCAAAACTTGACAATTTGCCCGACGACGACGTCTTTCGCTCCAAACAATATCACTTTCGATGGATGCGTATCTGATGGATCGCGGGACAGATACATTGTTTTTTTGTAGTTGCCCCGTAGTACGTGTGTGGCGGCGTGGATTCTGAATGATTGTAGGTAATTAGCGAACTTGCTCAAGCGAAACGACGCAAAAAAAAACACGGATTAGATATGTTCAATGCAATGATTTTAGCCACGCATAGATTATATATAATTTCATGAAAATACTTCTGCGATAGCGTAAATTCAAATATGATTTACGAATTGGCACAGAAGCTACTTCTTTCGTAGTAAATCTATTGAACATTTACAAGGACCATAGTATGAATTACAACAGATATAGCTCGCGATACTCTAGATAGCTCTCGATACTTCAAAAACTGCTGAGATAGGATCCCAGCAGTTTTTGAAGTATCGAAATCGATGCGAAAAAATTGACTTACAAGTTAAAGTATACATTTGTAGCTTCTTCACACATAGCTGATTGTTAGGAAGGACATATCATTCTTAAAAAAATTGCAACTGATTTATCCCCAAAACACCTGCTTTATCCCCAAAAACACATGCTTTAGTAACAACATCGTTAGCCCTCTGCCACCTCTGAAAATGGTTTATTTTATTCGCTCTTTTAGAAATGCCTTTTATTATCTGCATATATGTATGTACTACTGTGTCCAAAAACTAGTCGGAGTTTTTTTTATAAATCAAAAAATCTTTATTTATTCATTCAAATCAATTTCGTCCCCTTCAAAATAGTCCCCTTCCGATATAAGCATCGAAGCATGCCAAAAATTCTTCTTCCGGTATAGCCTTCAGAGCGCGTGCCGATTCACGTTGAATGTCTTCAATCGACTCAAAACGGTTTCTTCGGAGTGGTGTTTTGAGTTTTGGAAATAGCCAGAAGTCACACGGAGCCAAATCAGGTGAATAAGGTGGTTGCGCAACAATATTGGTTGCATTTTTGGCGAAAAAGTCACGAAGAATCAGTGCAGTGTGAGATGGCGCATTATCGTGGTGTAAAAACCAAGAGTTGTCTTTCCATAAATCCGGCCTCTTTTTACGAATAGCTTCACGCAAACGACGCACAATACACAAATGGCATTCCTTGTTGACAGTTCGACCGGGTGGAAGGAATTCATAATGCACTACACCACGAAAATCGAAGAAAACAGTCAACATCACCCTGATTTTTGAGCGACTTTGACGCGGTTTTTTCGGTCTTGCTTCACCTTTGGCATGATATTCACTCGATTGGTCGGTTGTTTCGGGATCGTAAGCGTAAATCCAAGTCTCATCTCCTGTAATAATGCGTTTATAAACCGCCTGATAGTCAGAGAGCATTGTTTCACACACATCAACATGACGCTGTTTTTCAAGAAAATTCAGCATTTTTGGTACCAATCGAGACTTGACACGTTTGAGGCCCAAAATATCTTTCAAAATGGATCTAATTGATCCTTTTGATACGCCAATTTCACCAGCAATGTCTCTTATAGTTAGTCGACGGTTTGCAAGCACTAATTCTTTCACTTTTTGGATGTGAGCATCGTCAGTTGAGATCGATGGTCGACCAAGACGCTCTTCACCTTCAACGCGTTCTCTACCTTCTTTGAACAATATATAAACCAATCGTATGTTGTTGATTTTGGTAGAGCTCGGTCCCCGTAAGCCTTCTCCGACATTTTCAATGTTTCTGCAGCATTTATTCCATTCAGGAAAAAAAATTTGATCGCACTTCTTTGTTGAATAATTTCAGACATTGTAAAAATCGCCAAATTCACTTATTGTGTCGCACAAAAACAAGCGTAACTCAAACACTAATGAATATTTTGACAAATAATTTGGCATGGAAGTCAAGAACAGTTGTACCAACTTTAAAAAAAAATATATTGAGCGAAAATATTTACCCGCGTAATTTAAATCGAAAAATTCCGACTATTTTTTGGACACAGTAGTATATATTCTCAATTGTTTCGTCAATTTATGGCTTGTTTAAGGGGGCAACCTACTTTAAACCCTCCTGTGCGGGTATGTGAGGAGCCCGGGGCGGGGAGAGGGGTTGAAAAACGTGTATCCAAAGCGTCACCTCAATTTATATTACATTTACGGTAAAAATGACATTCATTCATTTTTCATATTCTTTTATTTTATTTTTTACAAAAAAAAATCTTTTATTTTTTAATTTTTTCAACTTCTAAACAAGTCTAAAAATCACTTTCCAGATCAATTTTACGGTTTCATGTGATCTCTAAAAATAGGCAAAATAACCATTTTTTTATGGGGCTACCACCATAATTTCCCATAAAGCCGTGACCGCCGCGAACTTTTTATGCCATAGTAGTAGGGGAACCCCCCCCCCCTCTTTCGATCCCCCACTATCTTTACCGTTTTTTCAAGTATTTTTTTATACAAAAAGCGGCTTTAAAATAGAACGTCTTGAAAATACACGTCTTTGTGGTGTTGATGATTTTGTGGAAATGACTTATTTGAAACAAAAAAAAATCAAACGGCTTCATCCATGCTATGACACCCATAACTGACCCATAATTATAAAATTTTATTCAAAAATACCACAATGGGGAAGGTTTGACCAAAATTTGGAATAAATGTATTTTAGCGTGATTTTATACCGAAAAAATTGATATTTTGAAAAATTCTAATACTGAATTTTTTTTAAAGTAGGTTGCCCCCTTAAACATTTAGCATATTGTTTCGATAAAAGTTGGTTGAATTTCATTGATTGTGCTACAAGTTGTATTCTACCAAGTGAACTATGTTGCCAATACTTTCGATCAGCAAGATTTGAAAGGGCTGTTACAATAGATAAAAAAGATATTCATTACCATTCATAAATGAGTTTCAATAGTTATCTGATTTTCTATTGTTCCTTTGATTCTTTCGGCATTTTTTTTCTCTTTTCATATTTTTGAACTGAACGCAAATATGAATAAAATCATCCATGTAATATTCTACACTCAAAAAGTATTTTATTGATTATTTTTAAACCTTAATTTGGTTAAAAATTTGATAAATACTTGTAATTATTTGTAGTAATTATTTAACAACTATTAGTAATTAATAGCTTTTGATTTATTACAATATGTGATCATTTAAGCAAGACACATAAATATTTTTTTTTCTTTTATTTTAGCAAATCACAAGGATTACAATAGCAAACGAAAAGAACCGCTTACACCATGTGAAGAATCTGGCGGTTATCCGCCTTTATCACGAAGCACATCTAGTCCCGCCATTTACGGTAAGCTTGATATTTCAAATATTTATGATTTTATTTAGAATTATCTGGAAATTGTCGAAATTGTTATTTTCCCGGAAAATTAGTATTAAGCTTCATTTGTGTTCTCTACGCTTAAATGGCCTGTGTCCTTTCAAAGTGACGATCAATGCTGATCAATTTTGCGCATTATGTTCTTGCCATTTGGCTATTCTAAGCAAAGAAATTTATTGTGTTGATTTTTTCATGTCAACACCTCAATACTGAAAAAATGTCTTGTTTTTGCTTTATATGAATTTTTCTTTACTTTAGAGTTTATTTCAGTTTGTAATTATTTAGTCATTAGATTTTTAACACGCATGAAAAAACCCTTTCTCGTTTACCAGATGATTTACACTAACCAGAACAAACTGAACGTGAGGAGGATGGCTTGCAAGTAAATGAGTCCATTTACCTCTCCTCTTCGTCCCTTAAACCCGTCTTCCGGCAGAGGTACTATTGATATTGGCTAGAGGTCGGATGACCCGGTGGAAGTGAAAGAACCTGAGTGGCAGAGAGTTCTGCGAAAATTACAGAAACATATTTTGACGGTTTTTGGAACATTGACGAAAATATTAGCAAATGAAATTAAAATTTACGCTGACAATGTAATTGGAGAGTGCCAAACTGGCTTTAGGTCTGGACAATCGACCACGGGTCAATCTTTCACTGTCGAAAATTGGTTAAAGAAATGCTGGAACTTTAACATCAACGCCCATCAGATTTTTGTGCAAGAACATGACAGTATTTATCAAAACGGTCACAAAATGCTAGTCTGAATTTTCGCTGCAGATTCAAATCAGTTATAAATATATACTAGTTACAAATTAAACTAAACTCTTCCTATATTGAGATTAATTCACGAAGAGTATGTGGATTTTATCATATCCTTGAATTTTGTGTATCATTTTTTAACCACGCTCTCGTCAGCGTATCATCGTGACAGCGAATAGTATTTAACACGACTCATTTTCTTTATTTCAACTAAAAATAAATCCAAAAATTCCTTTATTACATGTCACCCATTATTCCAGAAATACTTTTAATTAGTCACAATCGTCCAAACCAAATCCAACCTTGTGTGAATGAAAAATTCTACTAAAATTCAATGATAAAGCAATTTAGCAAAACGATAATCCGCGACACACGTAAATCCTTTGTATGTTCCTTCTCACCCGATCGACCGACCATGCCTTGAGGTATTTTTAAAGAGAATATAATTCTTTTCCGTCGTGCCCAATGCGGTCGATCCATCTTTAAGTGTTATTAATATCGCAAAAAATATCTTGAAGGCGAAATATCGGCACACGCAAAAATAGATCAGCCCAATTTAAAAATATCGTGAGAATTTGCGTAAGAATATGAACAGTAAATGTCCGCATGGGACCAGCTGAAGCTACAAAAGGCGCTGCGGAAAAGCATTTTACTCATACTCATGTTGTCTGGTGGAAACTCGGGGCTCCGGAAAATAATGAAAAGACAAGCAGACTAAAAGTCGCTTACGCATCCAGCCATCATCGGCTGAAATGGATGGATGCGACGGAATAGGATGGTACTCTTTAGGTGTTGCAGTCACATCGGCCAGAAGTCGAGTGCCATTTAGAACGTGATCGACTCTATAAATCGAATGAGTCACACCAGAAGTATTTTTGTGTTGGGTGAAAACTTGAAGACGTGAACGGACAACGATCCTTTGCACACAGTTCTGCGACCCAAGGAAATCTATTTCTAGAGCAGCTCGGATTGAGCCCACTCGGCTTTTGAAATGTTGTTGCTGTTGCTGCTGACGATGATGATGTTTGGGTCCAATTTGAATTCACTGGTATCTAGAATAAAGTTCTTTTTCCGCAGTGTCTTAAATAAGCGTGCGTGTGTCACCTTATTCACAGAGTTTCGTGGACACAAATAAATGACAAAATTTAATTTTGAGGAGAACGCTAAAGTTTATTGTCCATGCTTCCTGGTCTTTTTTGAGACATCGTATAAATAGCTTGGATGTGTGTGACTAACGAATGATTTATGATTTGACATTGACTTGGCGTGAAAATATAGCTTTACCTATTTAATAGATTTAATGCCTTATCAAATCCAAAAAATTGATACGACATAGAAATCTCCAATCATTCCCTTTGGCAAGCAAAACATCTTAAACTGCTTCTATAAAACGAATCTTTCATAATCTACTCTAAAAGTAGATTTTGAAAATGTCAAAAACTCGGAAAACATAATCCCTTACTCTTGCTATTGTTGCCAATCCTAGCCCTATAGAACTGATCATATTATCTATCTATCTTTCAGACATTGAAACGCATCCTGCATCGCCAGTATTTCCACATCTTTGGCTTGGCAATGGACGCGATGCTGTTGATCCTGCGAGTGTGGGTGCAAACTGTGTACTAAATGTTACATGCCAACCACCGAGCTCGCAGCCGCAACCCGGACTTAGTTACTTACAAATACCCGCCAGCGATACCCCACATCAAAATATTAAGCAGTATTTCGAAGAAGCGTTCGAATTTATCGGTAAGGACATTTTCCATCACTAAAATGTAATAAGAAAATTCTGCTTGTTAACTTCCCAGTATATGGAAAGTTCTTGTAATCGCCTCGAAAACTGAAATTTTCAACATTTCTTTACGTTTTGAGGTCTATAGAGTATATAAAAAGCGTTTTTAGTAAGAAGTATGTGTGTGTGTACGTACGTACGTGCTTTCGTGGACAGTTTTTTCTACGAGCATAACTCACGTAAATAACGTCGTATCGACTTTGTTGAGTTGTCAATCGAAGCGTCTTTACAATCTTAAGAGCTGATTAGCTTTTGGGACACTTCGGTTGGGGGGATTTGTTGTTTTGACCCTTTGAAGATCATTTCTGTTATGCATTATATCTCCGGAACCAAACATACGATTTGCAAAGTCAAGGTGTCAATCGACGCGTATTAACAATTGTGTCATATTATCGAATTTTTAAAAAAAATCGTTGGAACCGTTTTTTGATTTATTAAAAAAAGTGCTGAAAATTAGTTTTTTTTTCCAAAAACAATAAGTTTTTAACCTGATTTGCATAACGCAGTAATTAATGTATATAAAATTGATATACTCCAAAATGTTTTTGTAAGAAAAACAGCAAAACTTTTTTCATAACTACGTAAAAAATTAAATTCAAAATAAAAAATCATTAAAAGTAATCATGATTTTCAAGGTCATTTTTATCATTCAATATATCTCACGAACCAAATATGATATTTGTGCCAATCGACGTGCACTTACTTTTTTGTGCTATTTTTAATATTATAAAAAATCGTTTCAGCCGTTTTTTTAATTTAATAAAAGAAAATCCGAAAAATTAGGATTTCTTTCATAAAAAATAAATTTTTAGCCTGATTTACACAGCTCAATAAAAAATGTTTATAAAATTTATACATTGCTGTCAACTTTTGGAGAGAAACCAGCGAATTTTTTTTTCATGATGCTGGAAAACACCAAATTAAAAAAAATCATTCAAAGTTAACATGTAAAAAGGGTTTATATATTTTGTTTTAAAGACTTTGTTATAAAGTGAACCAACGTTTTATAATATTTGCATAATTTGAGCAGATTTTGAATAGTTTTCACAGTGCTTTAATTTTATAAAAAAATTGCTTAAATTATGTAAACCAACAAAATTTCAATCAAATTTGCTTTTGAGCTGATCAACGCTTTTTTGTTCGTGAGGTTTCAATTTCTTCCTCCATCATTATGTGTAAAACATTTTACTTTTTACATGCAATTGAACTGATTACTGACTGAATATTCAATGTTTTTCAAGATCAACTGAAAATAAGAAATAATTATTAGTCTCAGTGATTATGCCGAAGTGCTGGCAGTTTTGACCGCAACTATTCAAAATGGCCACCTCGCGAGAAAATAACAAAAAGCGCATTCATTTTTGCTAGCGCTCTTTTGTCCTTCAAGCATCGATATAAAAATAACAAATATCGTAAAGAAGGCTTTGTAGCCTGCGCCCTCCGATGGATCCGCGTGAATATTCAATCAAACCAATCCACCCCCCAACCAACAAAAGCCTTACGTAATCAATGGACGCTTCAATAGATATGGTTGATATTAACTCATTTCAATTACTGTTATGAGCACCTCTTATTATTATTATTCAAAGTAGTATTAGTTTCATAAATATTTTTTTGTGTTCAATATTTTTAATATTTAAAAAGATATTACTGGGAAGTTGACCGTGTGGACCTCAAGGGTCGCACCTCGCGGCTTGTTGTAAAAGTCTTTGCAAAATATTAGATACCAGCTGTATATCCAAATTTAAACTGTTTTCTGTATGCAGTTCCTTGTGTCCCTAATTCTTAAACTGATTTACTTTCAACCGATTTTTATTTGGAAATCCTAAATGCAATTGTTATCTAATTTTGCTGAGGAAGTTGCTTCTGCCCATAAAGTTTTTTTTAGGCAGGATCTTATCTATTTGCACCTGCACAAGCTTCCCGCATGCTTTGTCTATATAAACAATACGCAAAATGAGAGCACAATCTGCATTCCAAAATTAAATCGAAATAAATGAATTGTAAAGAAGCTGCATTCCGTTTCGGGCTAAGTATGAAGGCACAATTAATCTGAACAATGTCTAGATAGCGAGTCAGCACCCGTTGACGACGACGACTGCTGTTGCCAGACGTAGTGACTAACGTCGATTGAGTATCAGGCACATTGCAGGATAACGCAAATTCCTTTATCAGCTCGTACATTTTCTATTTCGTGTCAAACATCATATTGCATGTGTGGACAGTTATATAGATAGGTGCGCAATGACTTTCGGGAGATATTTTTAGTTGTGACGCGAGTACCGTGTTGGTTTTCCCACATGACTATCGGCCGTTGAAATTTCTTTGATAAGCTCGTCTAGTTTCGTGGTAAATACAACCATCGAGCGTCGCGAAAGGATACGGGAAGGAACGTTGAAGCTGAATGGAAAGTTCTAACCTACTGCTATGGTCGCGAAGCTTCTAGCTGATTAACAATGCTATTATTTCGAATCAATCAACCAACGATACGAGAAGCTCCTTCCACCGTGTTGATATATGATAGACCGCTTCAGGGGTCACATTACTGCCACTCAAATTGCGCTTCCTAGCCGAGATCGCAGTCTCGATTCATTTAAATATTTAGCAAAGTGTTGGCGCATAAATGCGATTAAGTATTATCTAATCTTGGGATTCGAGCAAACAACGTATGTACACACAACCCAGCTCACATGCTACGACAGCAACTTGTGTACACTGGCTCTGAAGTGCTTCGAAATACGACGGACCAAGAACACGAAAGCTGACTCATCTGCTGACTTTAAATTTTTATTCAAGCTTTCGTGAGGTTTCCACATCGTTCTGTGTTGCTTTGGTCACCATTGTTTGACATGCTTCGTCTCCCTTTATCTGTGAATGGCTGCCTCCTATTTTATTCTTTTTTCGCGTCGTCGTTGCTTATTATACGAAAAGCGACTTGAATTTTTCTCATATTGTACGTAGCGGCAATATGACGACGGTTCTCTGGTTTACGTCTTACTTATTTCACCTTCAAATCCAAGCAAAGTTTTCCATATTTCCTCGACGAACAGTTGAATAATCGCATAAATGGATTGAGTCATGAAGCTCACGTTAGCTGGGCTATGAACATCGAATTAATTGATGTACAGTGGCTCAATAAAGAAGTCGGACACATACCTACTTCCATTTCAAAAGAGAATAAACAGCCCAAGAATGCACTTCAGACAAAAACTAAATATATATTTTTAACTGCATATCATTTATTAATGAAAAATAAAAACATTGAAAACATAACTCAATTTCATGATTTTATAAAAATTAAAAGGAAAAAGAGTGTATAAAATTCATGCCAAAAAAGAACTCGGACACTTAATTCTTCATAAAGTTTAAAATATTATTAAAGGTTTCTAATATTTGGTTGGCAATCCATTATTTTTCCTTATGGCTGTTAGTCTTGCTGGCATGGACTCTACAAGTTTTTTGCAAAGAGAAGGATCAATTTTGGCCCATTCGGTTTGAAGTGCTGACTCCAATTGTTGCTTGTTCCTAATAGTATAATTTTTTAACTGGTTCTCCAAATAAGCCCATAAATGCTCGATAACATTTATATCGGGGAATTGCGGAGGTGTTTCCAACACATGCGGACAATTGTACAGCAGCCATAATCGAACATTGAGCGCTTTGTGCTTTGGATCGTTATCCTGGTAATATTGGAAGTTCTCTTTTATTCCCAATTTGTTAGCACTCTGCACCAAATTTTCTTTTAGAATGTTCAAATACTTTGTTTGGTCCATAATTCCGTTGATTACACAAAGATTACCTGGGCCAGCTGCGGACATGCAGCCCCAGACCATCACTGAGCCACCTCCATGTTTCACAGTAGACTGTAGATTGCGCTCTTGGTTAGGTTTTCGCCACACATAACATTGTCCATCGGATCGAAATATATTAAATTTACTTTCATCTGCGAATAATACAGTAGACCAAAACGAAAAGTCTTTGTTTTTGTAGCTGTTCGCGAATTTGAGTCTCTTTTTTCTATTGCACTTGCTCACAAACGGTTTTTTACGGGCTACTCTCCCGTGTAAATTTCTTCTTCTCAAAACTAGCCTTATAGTTTCGGGGTTTACATTTTTCTTAAGATATTCCGATACTTGTCTGGCTAGTTTAGGAGCACTTAACTTCGGGTTTTTATAAATTTGTTGTACAATCCACCGTTCATCTGACTTTGAAAGTACTCTAGGTCTACCACTTTTTTGTTTATTTTCCACTGATTTTGATGATTTATAACGTTTAATAATGTCATGAACTGTAGAGTGTGCCCTATTTACGATTTTTGCAATATCACGGACCGATTTCCCTTCTTTATATTATTTTATAACAAGTTGTCTTACTTCTAAAGAACTTTGGCCACGTTGCCTTCCCATTTTCAATTTTAAGTTCACAATTTCACACAAATAACAAATTCAGGCCTTTAATTTGATTCAGTTGAATGCGCAAAGCTGTCAAGTACATAAAATCCGGGAATTCCCCTTTTAAACCCAAAGGGAAAAAGAGTACTGCCACTTGTCCGAGTTCTTTTTTGGCATGAATTTTACGCACATTTTTCTTTTTAATTTTTATAAAATCATGAAATTGAGTTAAGTTTTCAATGTTTTTATTTTTCATAAACAAATGATACGCAGTTAAAAAAAAATATTTAGTTTTTGTCTGAAGTGCATTCTTGGGCAGTTTATCCCCTTTTGAAATATAAGTAGGTATGTGTCCGACTTCTTTATTGAGCCACTGTACATACATTTGTCTGAATTTCTTTTGCACTACGTTGCTTGATTTGTCGTTGGTTTCATCCGAGTACTAGAAAGTTGTATTTGAATTTTAATATGCACTTAAGTGTAATCATGACTGACGTTTTTAGTTCCGCAACCTAAAGCAATAGTCGTGTAGACTCCCATTTGAAATTATATACTTATGTTACAATGTTAGATTTTACTATCATATTCTGAGTAATAACTAAAGGATCAGTTTTTACGAATCGGCAAATGAAAGTCTATCAAAATTGTTATATTTTAAAGAGTTTTTTTTGTTGAAGAACCTACAAACATACTCTAAACACACTGCTCCTGAAGCATCGATAGGCTGCATGAAAATGGCACCAAAAACCGAAAGTGCCTTATTATTTGTAGGTTAATTATGACTAGCAGAATCTAGCACTCGAAATTCGAGTGCAATGATACTTTTATTATAACTGACTCTCCAAATTCGATCGAATAATCATCAATCTCAGTTAGAACCCTTATTTTGACGCTTTCACAAATTTAAGTTAATTCAAAAACCTTTTTCCAAAATTTCATTAAAAACGTATATTTAAACTATTTAAGATGTACATTTCTTCTGGCACTCCCAGACTTCTTCAGTGTATAACTAATTCCCTAAGTTCTGTGTTTCTATTTTAATCCCTAACGTTTTACATTTTCATCGCAAAGTTTAATCAGCTTAATTGCTCCATTCCTTAAGTTAATATTCATTCTAATCCCTACAGGTACTCTACTCTATCTCTATAGTTTTCCTTATGTAACCTGGTATATCCCACTTTTTTCTCCTACTTCCAGTTTGTCTTTTTCCGTCGATATGCTATTTTTTAGTTGAATACCGCTCTTTGGTACCACTCCGATGTTGTATTTTTTAACATGCGTTTCAAGTCCCTGTGCATATCCGAGAATGTTATAAAGAAGTCTGGGTGTGCCAGACGAAATGGTTTTTGAATTTAACTTAAATCATCAATCAATATAATAAAACGGCAAGCTAAATTTGTTTTTCTATTCTGATTAAATAATGTTTATGAATTTTAATAATGTTTAAAAATCATTATGCAATTATTGGCGCTTCAATGCGTCTCGAACGTTTAACAATGCTAAGCGTTTTGCGCATGTCATCATTCGATTTTCACATTCTTGAGATCTACCAAACCGGTTTGTGTAAATAACGTTAGGAAAATGAAACATCGTTTTTAAATCTTGAAAGTTTTCTTCAACTGAAAACGCTTTTTCGTGGAATGTTAGACGACCTTCAGCAAAACAAACTAAAAAAATATGACCAAATATTGATGAAATGTACGTATACATTTGCATAATGAACGGCGACGCTATACACACGAATGATCCTCAGAGAGAAAGCTATCACACAACACCGAACCAGTGAACGCACAATCCACATGAACGGTATAAAGTGTGAATGAAAATATTCCTAAATGTGGTGAAATTTGATGATTAGCTTCCAAAAATGAAACTAAAACACTTGGACCAGTCCTAGATACGAACCTGGGACTCCCTCGTGCAAGGGCAAATCACCATTGTATGCACTACACAACCTATACACCTTTAGAGTTTCTATTTTGATAGTGAAGGCTAGTATACCATTCGTATTTATCGCTGTGTGAACGTTCAACGTTGTGTATGTATTAGTAAGAAAATCTATTTTTCTTTTTCTTTCTATATTTTCCAAACAGATTTTCACAACAAATACAATTCTGCACATCTTCAGGATATCCTCTTTCCATTGATGTATTTTTAATGAAAATCGGTCCAGAAACAACGGCTAAAATGGTACCACAAAATTCATGTTAGTCGTTTAATTATATAGATGTAAAATCAGCTTGAATTGAAATCCTAGCGGGTCCTTTTTTCCAAATTTTGCATATTTTTGTAATATCTAGCGTTTAAAACTGAAGTTTATATTTAATAAGCCTGTTGAAAGGTATTACACACATGATTTCACACGCACACACACATGAATATCAATATATTATTTCCACACCATCTTTTTGTCTGGATCAGAATTGAATGCTTCTTCTGTTAAAACGGCTAGAGAAATTTTGAAGAATCCCTGTCCTCCATCAGCCGTTACCTTTATTCGAACATTTTCCATCGATGCTATGTTACGCGTTTTGACAATTATATCAAAAAGTTCTGACGCATTAACGTAAACGACAGATCTACGTTCTATAACTCCAATTTTACCTTTGGTGGTCTCGAGTTCATAGATATCTCCTTTGTAAATATATATGAATATATATATATATATATATATATATATATATATATATATATATATATATATATATATGAAAGTTTTCTTGTATAAGACTTTGAAAATTTTTAGGGATGACTTTTCTTTCAGCAAAACTTCGAATAAAATTGGTCATTTTTGATTCATGTGTCTGTTAGAAACTCGGGGAGTTCCTTGGTAGTTATTCAGACCTTCAGCAGTAAAATGGTTTCTTTATTTTTTGTTTTATTTAAAACTACTCGAGATTTTGATCCTAAAGTATTTAAAATAATTTCACCGTCCACCAAATCACTTTTTTCATGTGCCTTTTTTCAATAATGTTGTTATTAATTGATTTTGATATTTCTCGGGTAATTTTTCTACTATATCTAATACATTGTCGCGAGCACTAGATGAATATGGGCCCATAAAATTATGTTTTATACCTTTACCTAATTTTTGAAAGCATAAATTGCAAATGTCGAAATTTCTAGACTCAATTTTTTCCCCTCATCCTCACATTTATAAAGATGCGTATTTCGTTTTGTCTCCATCAATATCACTACTTGCATCAATTTTATTATTAAACTTACGTTTCTTTCCTCGACCCTTAGTTATTTTTGAGTGTGATCCTTTCCGAGCAGTTTAACATTCATAACAATTGCAAATCTTGGCTAAATTAAGATCTCGGTAGTTGACCATAACTGGAAGTGGTCTTTTTTTATATTATTTTCATGTTCAGTAATAGTGTGTCTGCATGAAGTACAAATACTCAAGGGAAATTTAACATTTGATAAATTAAACTCTTTATTGACATAGTTTTTGATGAAGGAATTAAGTCTTTCAGTGACTGAAATTTTGGAGCGTAGATTTTTACCAAAAACAATCTTTTCACCACAAGTTGCACACATTAATACTCGATTATCTTCATGTGTGCAGTTACGATCAATGCGTTGATTAATATATTTACCATGTTTTGTCTCGTCCATTTTTAACTTCCTAGTATATGGGAAGTTCTTGTAATCGCCTCGAAAATCAAAATTAATAGAGTATAGAAATTAATTAATAGAGTATAGAGTATATATAAAGTGTTTTTAGAAAGGGAGATGTATGTGTGTGTAAGTACGTACGTACGTCTGTACGTTCGTGGATAGTTTTTTCTACGAGCAAAGTAAACAAAGTCCGGTCGACTTGGTTGAGGTGTCAATCGAAGCGTCTTTGCAATCTTAAGAGCTGATTAGTTTTTGGAAAACTTCGGTGGGGGGGGGGTGGTTTTGCTGTTTTGCCCGTTTGAATGTCAATTCTGTCATGCGCTATATCTCGCGAACCAAACATACGATTTTTTTGAACAAGGTGTCAATCGACGCGTATTTACGTTTGTGTGATTCTATCAAATTTTTAAAAAAATTCTTGGAGTGGTTTTCAAATTTTTAAAAAAAAATGCCAAAAAATAGGGTTTTTTTTTCAAAAACAATAAATTTTTAACCTTATTGTCAAGTGTTAGTAATCAATGTTTATAAAATTTATGTACTCCAAACAATGTTCGCAAAAACGTCATCAAAACTTTTTCTCATGATTACGTAAAAAATTCAATTAAAAATGAAAAATCATTAAAAGTCATCATGATTTTCAAAGTCATTTTTATCATTCACTATATCTCACGAACCAGATATAATATTTGCATCATTAAGGTGTCAGTTGATGTGTATTAAAATCTTTGTGAAATTTTTAACATTATAAAAATTCGTTTTAGCCGTTTTTTTTTAATTTGATAGAAGAAAATGCGAAAAATTGTGGTTTTTTTTCATAGAAAATATTTTTTAACTTGATTTGCACAGCACAGTGATCCAGTTTATAAAATTTATACATTCTTATTAGTTTTTGGAGAGAAACCGGCAAAATTTTATTCCATGATTATGAAAAAACTAAATTAAAAATAAAAAAATCAATTAAAGTTACCATGTAAAGAGGGTTCATACGAGTGCTATTACTTTATATCTTTTATTCTAAAAAATTTTTTGTAAATTCAATCAAAGTTTTCAGATATTTGCATAATTTGAGCAGATTTTTAATAGTTTTTATAGTCTTTTAATTAAAAAAAATTGCTTAAATTTTGAAAACCAACAAAATTTTTCAACACCAAAAAGGCCCCCACCGATTGATCCGCGTGAATATTCAATCTGTCCTCATCGACCAAAAACCTTACATAATCAATGGACCCTCCCGTATACGATATGATTCATATTAACTCATTCCTGTTACTGCTATGAATACCTCTCATTGTTGTAATGTTGTCGATGTTTATGTAGATATTACTGGGAAGTTGACCGTGTGGACCTCAAGAGTCGCACCTCGCGGCTTGTTTAATTTATATTTTAACTATCAATACTGTTATGTTGAATATACGAGTATAATAAAGTCAAAGCATCAATCGTCCAAGAAATTATCCCAGTCTTCAAAAAGAAATCTGAGGAATACGTCACCACCTGTTCGTCGTGATTTTCATCTCATTTAATGGTGTGGAAATAAATAATATGTTGATATTCGTGAGTTGCTGTGTTTTAACAGAAGAAGCATTCAATTCTGATGCAGACAAAAAGATGGTGTGGAAATAATATATTGATATTCGTGTGTGTGTGTGCGTGTGAAATCATGTGTGTAATACCTTTCAACAGGCTTATCAAATACAAACTTCAGTTTTAAAGGCTACAAAATACAAAAATATGCATATTTAGAAAAAAGGAGCAGCTAGGATTTCAATTCATGCTGATTTTACATCAGAATTAAAGTACAAACAATAAGAAACTGTCAGTTTTTGGTACCATTTTCATGCAACCTATCGATGCTTCAGGAGCAGTGTGTAAACAAGAGAAGCGTTTAACACACATTACATTATATTAAGGGATTTATTCCTGATATACATAAGCAGGCTGAACAAGATTTGCTACAAAATGTGTGTTAGTTTCTCTTTCCAGAAGACTTTCCGTGTTTAACGTAGAGCCTTTATTAGACGAGGGTTAGCTACAGAGTCCTCTTCGAACTCGGGTTTTTTACAATGCGACAACATGTCTTTGTATGGTGGCAGTACCAGTTTACACTTATCTTACTGATGGAAGCAAGACACATCTAATAACTCTATCGATCTTTGGATCACGACATCCAGTTGTTGAAATGCAACGCAGAGCACCAATAATCACGTAAGAAGTCTTTTTGCTCGAAAGTACATCGAGTTTACGGTGTGAACAGAGAAGCAATAACAGCCACTACGTTTCACTCCAAACAGAGTCCTCGCCGCAGTCGGAAAGAAGTTTGATTTTGTTGGGCTCTGGGCACCCGTGATATCAAATTAATCCCTGTAAATTACTCTGCATTAAGGAGTCTATGTATTAACGCGAGCAATTCCATGTGGATCATTGTGTAACCTAAGAATGTTAGAACCTATTCTTTATAGAATAGCACTAAAATCAACTTCTTAAATCTGATTGTTATCTGAAGCACTTCAATCATGAACTTCGTATATATGTTTGTTAACGCAAATCCCTTATAATGTATAGCATTTCCCATTCAATTTAGGCGTTTTCCAAATCAATTTGGCCCTTATACAATATAAATTGTGTTGGACAGGATCCAATTTGATTCAGAAAACAATCACTTTCATTTCAAAAACATCTAAGTTGAATAGGAAAAATATATTAAACTTTTATTAACTGTTTCCGTCACAAGATTTTTCAGGGGAAACCCTTCATTGGTTATGAATTTACACATAGCGGTTAAGTTTTATTGTTTTGCGTATAAAGCATAGAACTAATTATAGTTTCAAACCAATAATGGTTTTTCCCTGAAAAATCTTGTGACAGAAACAGTTAATAAAAGTTTAATATATTTTTCCCATTCAATTCCGATTCAATTTAGACGTTTTTGAAATGAAAGTGATTGTTTTCTGAATCAAATTGGAACCTATCCAACACAATTTATATTGTATAAGCGCCAAAATGATTTGGAAAATACCTAAATTGAAGGGGAAATGCTATACATTTACGATAAAGGTTTACAAGTTAACAAACATGGATACGAAGTTCATGATTGAAGTGCTTCAGATTACAAACAGATTTAAGAAGTTGATTTTATTGTTATTCTATGCATAAAAAATAGGTTCTAACATTCTTAGGTTACACAATGATTCACGTGAAATTGTTCGCGTTAATGCATAGACTCCTTAATGTGACGGAAACAGTTAAATCCATGACTGTTTAATCAGCTCCGAAATAGATGCACAACAAACTATTTGTGCGCAAACCTGAAGAACTCGGGCAAATATGAACTATCACCTCCAGTTCGCTTTCCTATGAGGCATAGATTCAAATGCACTAACAGAGAATCCACATGTGTGATTCATATAACTCTTCACATCAGGTACAACATATAAAAAAAGTTATCGCTAACTAACTACAAATTAGTAAACTGCTGAATCAAAGCTTAAACTTTCGTTGCGGCCAACTGAAAAACTTTGGCCACAAAGCGAACTTGCTGTGCAATCGCAAGGCCGTTTTCGATGACTAATGCAAAAGAATGCGTTTGCGAAACAATTTCTGGCTGCCTAGGATTGCAAGTCTCATGGCGATGAAAAGGAAGGCACCACCACCACCAGCTTGAGTCGAGAGCAAGCAGGCCGCGCATGCAAATTATAGGAGTGTTGCTTGGCATTGCGAAAAAAGTATCTTGAAAGACGCGACCATCTCAACATAGGGGCATTCGCATTGTCTTGTGATTCATCTGGGCGAAATAAAGGCAACAAGACGTGGTCGCCGCTTGCAGCCGAGTCACTTGAAAAGGTCGAATATGAGCATTGAGCTGGCTGCAGCAGGTGCTGGCTTCATATCCTCGTCGGAGGGATGCAAAAGAATTTAGGAACAAGTGCAAGGAACTCACTAACTGAACTTTTCCGTTGAAATGCTGTTCATTGTAATTGCACTCGAGCCCCGGAAAGCAGCTACTTTCGACACGCAAACATGCTCAGTGCTCCTAGATTTCTCATGGGCTTACGATGGTCTGCTCCCTCCTCGAAAGCCACTCGGAATAATTTGCACGGCTTAGATAACTACCATCAGACCAAGAAAAAGAAACGCCAAGCAGCTAAAATAAAGTTGGCTCGCAAGCCACTCACATTTGAATACAATAAAGTTGCACTGCAACTTTTCATAGTGGAATATTTGAGCCCCCTGCGCCCGTTGGGGCTCTGTTATGCCACTCCGTAGTTATGCTGGCTGTCCGGAATGAGTGAGTCAGCCCCGTAGCTGTTTGCCGGAATGACCTTTACTTCTCTTGACATCATTCTAAAGGCCGAATAACGTTGATGGCGCGAGTACCTGTGATGCCGAGCGGTGATTAGAGGAAGGCTGAGTCTGCCGAGGCCGGGACATCGCACTGCTTGGCGAGCACGCCAGCTACCCGAGGTGCAGGTTACCAAGCAGCTGTCTCCTCCTGCTGCTGCGCCCTCCAGGCTACCGTTGGAGCGCTTGCCATCCAAGCTGGTGACTTCGACTATGCTTTGGCATAGACTACGACCAAATCTTGGTAGTAAGGTGGAACGAAAGCCAGTCAGAGTAGATGGTAGGTTAGCTGCGAGACCGCGCCACGCCAGCAATGCTTGATCGCCTAGCTCTGTATAGCAGCTAGCTCTGCGGCCCCGTTACATTGGCTAGCATAGGTAGGTACCATTCGTCTATGTAAAAAGATAATTGGGAAACATTCGGATTGAACCTCTCATGAACCTTAGTTACATGCCTAATCGCTTTCATGCTGCCGAAATCGAATCTACTACACATGGAAGCATCTAGCTATTGATCCACCACCCGAAGAACTTGAAGCAGCAGACACCCTGTGCCTAAATATCTTTCGTTCGGATCAAAACACCACCAGCGCGCGCAACTAAGAAAAAGTGTTGCTGAACAGGTTTGTCTACTATTGGCCGATTCGAGCTCTTGCAACCTGATATAGACCAGAAATGTGAGTTGCTTGCAGATTCCATTCAATCCATTCACGAGGCATCTTGGCTGCCTTTGATTGTTTTCATTTTTCGCCCAATGGCTTTTACGGTCCAATCTCTATTTATTTCCTCCTCGATATCAACAGCAGCCTCAGCCTCTTCGAATGTTTGCTGTTTGCGTCGTTGAATGACTCATCCGCCATCGAGAAGAGGTGAATGTTTGCCTATGAATGCCAACCGAAAGGGGATGCTCGCAAAACATTGCTTGGTATTTTTCGGATCGAGTTCACCCTTCCTTTCCCCCATTGCAAGGAAACAGCATCCTGTCGAGCGTACCTCGCTACGTAATGCTGCTGTTCGTTGCTTTTGTGGTCAAAATACATCTAAACCCATTTTCTATGCAAAGATACTTTGAAATGTACGTACATACATAGATATGTACATCCCAGGGAATGGAAGCGAAATTTTGCATTGTTCACGAAATTGAAAAGCGTTCCTTAAATGCGTCAACCGTCAATCCACCCCAAAAGTTTTTAAAATACATACCCTTCTTCCTGAACCGAACGAAAGGAAGTATGAATCATCGCCAGCGAGGTCTGTTCTGTACGTGAGTAATAATAACTCCTGATTATGACGCGGACAAAAGAGATTCAAGTACCAAAGAACAGCACACACCACACATCCTCCGCTCGGAATTGGAAGTCTTTGCGAGAAGGGTGGTGCACACAACCCCTAGAAAACAATGCGTATTAGCTGCGACTGCAAGAGTTATTAGGTGAGTCATTCGCATCTGTAATGTGAGTACGAAATATGCACGGCGTATGAACAAAGGCACATTAAAGGTGATTCATTCATAGAATCCTTCCTGGACTCAGGACGAAATTGTCTAACGCTGATTCATCCTGTGAGTTGGGCGTTTGCAATGCGGATGCTAATCTAAGGGTGCTTAGTCAGGTAATATGTAAAGGCCAAATCGTCAAAGTACTGTTCATTTTCAACGCAGGAGAATATCATGCCTACCTGCCTATTAAGGACTTATTTTCCAAAGTAATTATAGAAAATAGATAGAAGATTCGCAGTAAACCATACGAAAGTTGAGTGAATCAACTCTTGATAACAAAACAATGCCGATTTGGAAAGCAATTCCATAAAATTTTCTGCTTTATCCAGAAAGTTTACTGAAAGTCACCGTAAAATCAGCCCTTGAACGTTTGCCCATTATGAAATCGTGTTCGAATCGAGGAAAATAGCTGGGCGTCAAAAGCGCTTGCTAGCTAGCGAGCTAGATTGCACGATAACAAGTGAATCATGCAGTTTGCTTGTCAGTTCCGACAACAATCAACAAATTTAATTACGCTCGCAAGGCTACCAAGTGCGTGCAATAATAATAAACCCAGTGTAGTACAAACACTACCTGGTCGCCTAGCGTAGCCTATGTCGTATTAATCATAGTGGGTGACGCGTGGCTCTTAATTGCACGCATTACCCTATCTTTATCCATCGAATCTGTTGTTTTTGCGAAGCAATCTAAAGATATGGACGCAGGTCTCCTTCTCACATCGTGCCAGCTATCGCCAGGTTATCAATTTCAACTTTTATTTCCCAAGGAGTTAATTTCTTATCTTTAGTCTGCAAGAAAAGAAAAAGTCTCGGCAATGAGCCTGCATTTGTAAGTTAGCGTGCTTCGGTGCTGTGAAGATCGCCTTCCAAGTAATGAATGTCGCTCGTCTTTCACACTTCCATCAACTTATGAATGAATTGATTCCGGGACAGATAAATAGAACACTATGGCCAACGATTAATCATCTTGAGAATTTCCTTTCGAATGCTTTATCGACGAAGCAGTGTGTGATCATCATTACTAATCAACATTTCATATAATCTTGGTAACATTTTTTCGGTGTCGCGTCATCCGCTCACACAAACATTTGCGTTTCTGTTACATTTGCGTATTTTGTCGCTGTGAGTAATTTACATCGAAAAGCATGCAAACTATTAATGAGAATTCTTGATAATTGAGTCTGCAAACAGAACACGGATTTGCCTTACGTGGCTGGCTCCGAACCCGGATCGGTCCCTGAAGCTTTGCACAATAACAGACCATAAAACTCTTAGCGGATTTGTTTTCCGAAGAAGCTTCGATGCAACACATGTGGTGGATCGATCGACAAGGAAATAGGGTGGTTTCTTCAGTAAGGTCTTTACGCGACATTACTTTATAATATTGCGGGTGATTTATTATTCCGGCAGCCAGCGGTGACTAATTCCGCGTTCGTTTGAACATTCCTCAGCGTTTCGTTCGCTTACCTCAATGCTTATTGCTGACCCATGAAAAGTGCCACCTGCTCCCATTTGCACTGCTCTGCGGAAGTGATTCATATTTGTTGGAACTACAGCTTGGAGTCCTGTATACAGCCTTCTCTCTTATTGTAATCACATATCAACACTGACCCAACGATATGAACACCTTGCTAGATAATTTTGCGAAATGCGTAGACTACTTTAGATTTTACCATCCATATTCAACTGTTACATCTTATTAATCAATTTATTTCTTCTTTTTGCAGAGGAAGCACGCAAAAAAGGCTCAACAGTCCTTTTACATTGTCAGGCGGGAATATCGCGAAGTGCAACTATCGCTATTGCGTATGTGATGCGCCACAAGTCGCTTTCGCTGTTGGACGCCTACAAGGTTGTGAAAATGGCCCGGCCAATAATTTCGCCCAACTTAAACTTTATGGGGCAACTGCTCGAATTGGAACAACACTTGCGCGAGAACGGTATACTGGGACCTCAAACCCCACAAACGCCACCACCTCAATCATCGTCATTGTGTCCTTTCGACGAAGACGACAGTGATGACAACAGCGCGGAGTTGAACGCACGAATTCGTGAAGCGCGTTGCATGGAAGAAGGTGAAAGTTCCTCGTCATCGTCAATGTCCTCGTCCGCGGCATCGACACCCACCACCAATCTATCCCCGGTTGAGAAAGAAAATTCTAGTCATCCTTTCAATAGCCAATCGAACAGTTGCTCCAGTTCGTTGTCAACATATTCGAATGATCGTAACGGAAACTTCAGCAGGAGTGGTGAACACTCAAATTATTTGTAGAGATACATAAATTATTTTAATATGATAGGAACATTTGAAGGTTCTTATAGTAAGTCGTACGTTAGAGTACTTTGTACTGATTTGGGAACTAGTTTGGTACGAAAGACGCTAATCATTGTTGCAACATTCACACTATATGCTGCGAAGTACAGCAAAAATTGTTTGCTTGTATCACCAACTAAATGGATTACAATTCTTTTGAAAAATCGCCACAAGATCATATATTTTTTATCAATTTTAGTCAGATCTACATTATATTTGATTTTATTCAATGGTGAAATCTATGTAATTTGCAATGTTCAGCAACGAATTATTAGTTGAAATTGATTTCATTGGTATGTAAGGTAACGAACGATTGATTTGAAACCAACACAAAAACGCATTAATATCAGAGCGCCTTCTTAGAAACATGCCGTAATATTGCCTTGATTATATGACAATATCACTAAAAATAATATCAATGATCAACTATCCAAAGGATTGATTGAATCGAAACGAAAGAGAAGAGGAAGAATTCGAACTATGTAGCTATAGCCCAGCCCCAGGTTTTCACTAAACTAGATACTTCCTAAAATGTATTGCGAAGCGAAGAATATTATTTAAGCTATCAAACAAATGTGTAAATATATATGTTTCCCAAATCATGGATGTAATGGAGTTACAACAACACTTGAATTGTATTTCACTAGATTTATAGTTAATTTGCGAATTAAATTCGATGCTTGGTCGATTCTTGTGCGCGTGCAAAATAGGAATAACCGCAACTAAAAACAAACATTTCACCCCAAGCAACGAAGGAGATTTGCAAATATCCGGTTGAACTGTTCTAAGTTTACTTTAAAAAAGTCAATTTTAAAGCGTACTATAGAGATTTTGAGTTTGTTTGTTTGTTTGTAAGGTTTTAATATAACTTGTAGTCGAATTTGTGTTTTTTTTGCGGAGTGCATTTGATAGCTGAACTTAAAATTAGTTTTATTTATTGAAAGTGAAGAGAAATATGAAAATTGAATGAATAAAACATTAACTTTATTACTTTCAAACGGATGTTTTCTTCAAAGTTAATTTTAAACACAATGTTTGATTGGAACGGATAATACTTTTAGATATAGGTTGTGAACAGCCACAAATATTGATTTTTCAAAGTGAATGACTGCATAAATAATTTCCTTTCATATTCATTCATATTTTTGATTGTCAAATAATCGAGCAACTGTTTTGTGTTTCAAAAATGCCGATTGTAGTGTGCAGCTCGCCACTATTGAGTTATCAATTATATAACCTGAAAACACAGTGCTTGCCTATATAACTGTAATTACTACACTATTTGCTGTTAAAATACAAATCAGAATCAAGCAACAAATTTGCAGTTTTTGCGCTGTCTAGAAGCGCACGAATCAGTTGAAAATTAGATAAGATAAACGCTACTTTTCCGTTTGTTGTTGTGATCTTGATGTAGCAAACACATATCGCAAATATGAAATTTTTCATTGCAAAGAAAAACATACTAAACAATAGATCGTCTTCTTGTGACATTATCTCCGACTTTCGATACAAAGATAAAGAGCTTTAGTGTTGCCTAACAACACGTTTGCGAGAGTAGTTCCTAGGAAAGCACATAAGAGAATTGTTAGCTCTAGTCCTTGTACAACACTGATAAAAAAAAAATTGGTGAAAATCTGTTCCATATTAAAATAACCAAAAGGTTTTTGTATGAAATTGTAAAAAACTTATTCAAAACATCTCATAAAATGCGAAAATCATCTTGAAAAGCAAACCTATATGCTTACAAAAAATGAAAATTATAACTTTCAAATTCAAGTAAAATTTAAGAATACGTCGGCAATCGACTAGCTTCAAATAAACAAGCGAATGAGCAAAACTATCGTAGCTATTGGAAAAAAATCGGTCCTTTCTATTTTCATAATGCAAAGGCTGTGTAAAATAATATACTGTACATAGACACCTTATGTAATAGGTCGAATGATTAATGTTTAGTTAAATTATCGTAATTTATTTTGATTTAAGAATGAAATACGCAAATACATATATCGAACGATAAAACATGTACATTATCTTATTTCATTGATAAGTAGCTTATGTCTGCGTGCAAAGCGGTGATATTAAATTAGATTTATACATTTTCCAGAAGAATTATCTGAGTAAATGTTGATTTGATCCGACAACAAATCACAATTGTATTACGTCTCTTAGACTTGAGTGTCCAGCAGGGATCCTCATACAAATCCGAAGCTTCGTGTATGGAATTGCGAGAAAATCTATTTTATCTTCAGGTAGGGGAGACTGGAAACTTATCTGTTTAAGAGACTTATTTTTGAATATGTTTTTAACAAGTAGCTTTAGTTCTGGCAAAATGATCGAGCAATCACTACTGGTCTGCATCTTAATTCACGTGGTGAACCATCAGGTATCACTGTGAAAGAATCCGAACATTTCGAGTTACAACATCAGCAAAGTCTTTGAATGCAGCAGAACGGCGCGCAAGCTATATAAACAAAATAAAATATTAAAAAGCTATTGTAATGTCATAAAACTCAGTCATTAATAATAAAATTTTTGCCAAAATAAAACAAACTTTTCATCGCTATATTTTTTCCAAAATCTCGGCAACTCTCGGTATTTTGTTTCGTTTGGCGAAACATTAATTTTTGTCTGTGCTAAAAATGAAGCCTTTTCTGAATAAATATGAAGGAAATAATCACCATAAGCCGTGAATATTTCAAAGAAAGATTTGTATATGTTTTCAATCGCAACCACTTCCTTTAAGGACAACCAATGTCGCATACATGTTATTATCTTAAACTCTCTGCTAGGCGACGGTGTCCTGACGGAACCACTTTTTAAAAAATCAAGCAGTATCTGATTAGATTAACAGACCGGGCGGCGGCTGTACTATCAAGGGGAATGCATAACCTTGTAACCTCAGATCAAAGCTATGAGTACCTAAGCTAGTTACAATTATCAATGTCTGCATTTATTTGTGTATGTGTATCATTATCTGGTTCCTCATTTAAATATATCTGATCCAAATTCTGCCTACTATACTGCTTCGGATTTGGAGAATTTTGATTTGCGTGTAGGCGCTCGGTTTATTCGATCATGCTTGTTAACTAAGGAGTGTATCGGAAAAGTTGACCTCTATAATTATGTCTCTAAAAGTGGTATTAATTGCTTCAGCGAACTATTTTTTTTCATTATTACATTATACGAGGGTGAATCAAATATAAACGAGACTTTTCGCCCTTCCGGCACAATAGTGGAGGGAGAACGTTTCCGTTTTGTTTGTTGTTGGGTAGGTTTGTCAGGAGTAGGGGAAGCACGTGGGCTCGCCTCCTCGACGCTCTCAGTGTCGACCGTGACGATGTCGGAGCAAGAGGTACCTCCGTCAATAGCGCAACGTGTTGTAATCAAGTTTCTCGCCGAAGAAGGCGTAAAACCGGCCGAAATCTTAAGGAGATTGACTGCCCAGTTCGGGGAAGAGACATTGTCGCGAGCCAGAGTGTTTGCATGGCATAAACAGTTCGTGGAGGGTCGTGATCATTTTGAAAATGAGAGCCATGACCGCAGGCCTCGCACCAGCATTACAGCGAACAACATCAGCAGTGTTCGACGGCTTATTGAAGATGACAGACGTCGTACCACTTCTGAAATTGCAAGTTAGGTCGGGATAAGTTATGGGAGCACTTCATACTCACAGAGGAGCTAGGGTATCGCAAGGTGTGCGCCAGGTGGGTTCCTCGCCTTCTCACAGCTGACCAGAAATTGCATCGTCTTCAGGTGTGTGGGCGTCTTCTTGCACGATTTCAGGAACAAGGAGACCAATTTCTCACTCACATTATCACCTGTGATGAAACAAGCGAGTGTGGAGTGGAGAAAACAAGGAGAACCTGGACCAGTGAAAGCCAAGTCACGTTTGTCGGCTGGCAAGGTTTTGGCTACCGGTTTTTTTTTTGACCAGCGTGGATTGCTGTATTTCGATTTTTTGCACGAGCGCAGGACAATTAATGCGGCCTACTACTGCGACGTTTTGAGTGAGGTCCGACTTGCATATCGCCGCAAAAGACGAGACCTATCGATCAGGGAAGTGGTTCTTCTCCATGACAATGCTCGCTCCCATACAGCAGCCTTGACTAGGGAAAAATTGGAGCAACTAGGGTGGGAAACATTGGAACACCCTCCTTACAGTCCAGACCTGTCACCCTGTGACTTTCATGTGTTTGGCCCTCTCAAGGAAGCTTTGGGAGGTCGAAGATTCGATAGTGATGCTGAGGTTGAAGCCGACGTGCGCAATTGGTTGCGGACACGACCTGCATCTTTCTACGTGGAAGGAATTGGAAAGCTGCCTATCCACTGGGAAAAATGTGTTTTCAAATCAGGAGATTATGTAGAAAAATAAACATATATTCTTTTTCGCGTTTAAAATAATAATAAATTTCAAAAAAAGTCTCGTTTATATTTGATTCACCCTCGTATTAACTAATATTTACATAAAAGTTCGGACCTTTCCGTTAACTCCACGCATTAGGTTCCGTACAACGGTGTCAAGAACTACCTTATATGCGTTTCTCCAGTTATTTTGAAAATCCTTTTCGATTTTATCATTTTTTTTTGTTTTCTTTAATGTTTTCTTCATTTCAGCTTCTTTCGATTGGTCGAAGTTCTGGACAGTTTGGAGAGTTAGCTGTTTTTGGTACCGCGGAGATGTTGCTGTCCTCAAACCACTTCATTGCTGACCGAGTATAATGACGTGTCGCTAAATCTGGCCAAAATGTTACAGATGCGTTGTGTTTCTCGATAAATGGTTTCAGTCGCTTTTCTATACACACTTCGATGTATACTGCTGAGTTGATGGTACCCTGCGCTACAAGTTCCTCTGATCTGAGACCACATCGATATATTGCCTGCCAAATCATATACCGCTTAGGAAATTTGGTGCTTTTTTGGTTTTATGTTTTGAGCTAACACCACCCTTTGATCCTGCTGTATAGAAGTCCTGACCAGGCAACTGCGAAATCGGCCTTCACGTATGTTTCATCGTCCAACACAACACAATCGAATTTGGTCAGGTAATCCTTGTATAGCTTACGAGCCCAATTTTTCGCTTCTTCTTTTCCTCGGATCGATTGGGTACTTTTTGAACTTTATATGATCTAAGATTATAATGCTTCTTAATCCTCTGAATCATTGCGTTCGATGTTTGTACTTTTTGGGCCATATCTTGAATGGGTGTGTTCTTACTCTGCAAAAATTTTCCTCTTTACCTTTCGCCTCAAATTTGTATCGGATGGACCTTTTTTCTACCTGATTCAGACTTTCTAGTAACAGGTAGACCCTTTTTGTACTTTATAATCGTTCGTTTCACTGTTGCAATCAACGAATTGGTCTCCTTTGCTAGTACCGAATATTTACGAAGGAGATTTTCCAGGTATTTGCACAAAATTAAACCACGCACTTTTTCTTGATTTGATGACATTTTTTCAAGAGGGATCTTACAATACGAATGGATTAGACGTTCTTTTTTGTCACATTAAATAGCTAATTTTGCAAACCTGATAAAGACTTAAACTTATCCCAAACAGGAGCTATGCATTTAAAACTAAACGTCAATTTTTTTCCGATACAGTCCTTACTTCCATCTGTATCAGGCTCCCTGCAGTGTTAAATGCATTTCAGCTTGTGGCGAAGTAACGGGATCCGTGGGCGGATAAACGTGCTGGGATAGTCCAATTAGGAGTAATCGAGGCTCACGATAAACATGTGGCTAGCTGAAGCGATAATTAGCCAATGACCAATAGTGCAGGTGTTAAAGGTTGAAGACAGTGTCGTAGCATGGACATATGTGGATATACAGTGGTCCTTTTATAATTCGGACAGTTACGTTCCATGGCTTGTCCGAATTACCAAATCGGCCGGATGACCGAGAACATTCATAAACTAATATTTTAAGTACCTTATGCATATAACAAAATCGTTTTATTCAAATGTACAAAAAATTTATTTGCTCAAATTCATAATTATAAATTTGGAATATAAATCAACAAACTGTACCAGGAATAAAATCAATCGAGCAGTAGTTATTTGAAAAAAATTGTAATCTTTGCTTGACGAACACGAACCCGTTTGTGATCTAGCATGGCTTTTTCTCTTAATTTTTGAAGGCACAATATTTCATTTATATTGTACTTTTCTTATTCTGCATATTCAATGCATTTGTAAAGTGCAGACAGACTTCAGCATGGGAAACCTTCGTGTTTTCCACAAGTGGTTTATCGATTTGATCTTCATCGACTTCACCTTCACTACTCAGTTCTTGAATTGCGTCATCTGCAATCCATTCGTTAACTTCTGAAAATTGGTAGACGTCAGGAGAAATATCACTGAGCAAGTCGATAATTGCATTCTCTTCAGACCTAGCAGTTCTCTCAATGTGGAAATAGGCAATTCATCTTCAGATTCCCATTCATCGACTCCTAGAAGTTTATTCCAACATTTTCGCAAAGTGCTTTCTGTGACAGAGTTCCATACGTTGGCGACAATCATTGCAACATCTTTGAGATTGAATTGTTTGATGCACTTCATAAAATCGTCATCTAGGGTAGCCAAAATATGACAAAGAAAACTCTTGCGGTAACTTAGTTTTAGAATTCGAATGGCGTTTTGATCCATGGGTTGTATGAGTGCAGTACAATTGGGAGGGAAAAACATAACACAGATTTTACCATCATCGCTTTTTATCTCGGATTTTGTTGAATGGCAAGTCGCATTATCCAATAACAGTAATGCTCTTTCACTTTTTAAATAACATCTAACTTGCTTGACAAATGATGTATGAAACCATTCTTTGACCAAAACTTCCGTCATCCAAGCATTTTTGCTACTGACGTACTCTTGGGCTTTTGAATTTGCCTTTCATCAAGAGTTTCATACGATGCTTTCCAGTGGCATTGCAACAAACTAAAAGAGTCACTCGTTCTTTTCCAATTTTTCTACCTGCAGCAAATTTTTCCGTACGCAACGCCAGAGTCTTTTCCGGTAATTTCCTCCAGAAGAGGGCGGTTTCATCTGCATTATAAATTTGACAAAGATGCAAATTCATCTCTTTTACTCTTTCCTGAATTTTAATTTTAAATGCATTGCATGCATTCTAATTCTTTTAGTTTGTCCGGATTACCGAAAATTTTACAAGATTTGAAAATGTCCGAAATACCGAGTCCGCAGTATAAAATGAAGAGGTGTCCGGATTACTGCGGGGTCCGAATTAACGAGTGTCCGGATTATTGAAGGACCACTGTATTTAGACGTGGGCGAAGTCGCATCAGCGAGGCCCCTTTTACCCAATAAATCTATCTTAACAAACATGCTTTGACACGACATACTTATGTACCTATTCATGATAGGGAAAAAATATAAATGCACGGTGGGAGGATATTGAAAAGCATATAGATTTGAAAAAAAGTTTTATTTTGTAACTTGAGTGATTTAATTTTTTACAAAAGTAATGTTCCTCGGCTTTTTGCTTTACTGAAGTCCTTTAGTAAGGATTTGTAATTAATTTTTGCTGCTAAATCTGCTTCGATTGAGAGTTTTGGTAAACCAGACAGTCATACTGTTTATTAAGTAGTTTTTAATATCTTTCAACTTTGAAAAACTTCTTTCTGCGGAAGCTGTACTTACAGACATAGTCAACATAATTCTAATAGCAATGTAAACATTAGGATAGATCTCTTCCAATTCATTTTTAATTATGTATTGACAGGGGCGTGGCGAGCTTCACGAATTTGGGGAGGGGCGGTGATAAATGTTGAAAATGCCGACTTGATTAGAAAAACTTGCCGACTGTCCGACTTTACAATCAAATTTCTTGAATATGCCAACTTCGGCACGAAAATGCCGACTTGCTACAAAATTTTAGGGGGGTGTCACACCCCCAACACCCCCGCCTTGCTTTCTCCATCTTGAAGTACTACACCTAAATCATAACAGTGCTTCAAAAGCTCATTATTTGGCAAAAATTTTGAATCTTTGTATCGTACTAGAATCCAAAATTGTTGTAATATTCAGCGAGTACTGTAAATGTTGTGCTAATGTCTTGAGTCACGGCGTCAACCATTGTTATATAAAAATCGGTTCTGAAGCTACTTTCAGCGGAATTAATAGGCTCATCTACAGCTTCATAATTGAACCTTTTTCTTTTTCTTGCGATCCCCTTTCTGTTTTAAAGTCATTGGAATCTCACAACGTCTCTTCTCTATTTTTGCAGTACATTCATTGATCTTACTTATGTTATTGACGCGGTTTAATATTTCGTGCCACACGTTTATCGAGATAATTAATTCCAGAGTTAGTGTTTCAGTTACAAATGCCTGGCAATCGCAGGGAATGTCTGCATCTTCAGATTGATTTTGTATATTATTTATAAAATCGATATTATCATCAAACTAAAATAATATAGTTTTCACTGAAGCAATTCGGCTTTCCCATCTTGTATCAGACAACCATTTTAAGGTTATCTTCATTTTATCCTTTACTAATTTCCATCTCTTGCTGGATTTGGAAAAAAGGACATATATTTTTTACACTTTTGCGATGGATGATTGGCTACGTCTACTAAAATAAGATTTCAAATATGGCAGCCTCAAGAGTGAAGAATGCTCTTGGATTGATAGTTAATATTCGTGATTTTACTCCTTTGTTAATGCCGACCATATTGGCGGCATTACCTTAGCCTTGGCCTCTACAATTTTGAATATTTAATTGATGTTTTTCAAGTTCATTGAGTATGACGTTTGTTAAAAACTCTCCTGTTTTTTCTGATACTGCTAAAATGTTTTGTATTACCTGTATCTATCTATTATCAGGAAAAACTGTATTTTAATTTTTGTTTTGTCATTATTTGTAAAATAATAATCACAGGTCACAAACAAACACGGTTTTAAAAGAGACAAAATTTTATGGTATTTAAATCGGAAAAAATACTACAAGTTTCATTGATATATCCTTTGAAACAGACGAATAAACTATCTTATTCTGAACTATTCCTACTTCTAGAATTTTTTAAATCCTCCCTTTTTTCAAAATGTTTACCACATTCACTGTTTTGCATGAAGCATGCGTGTAAAAAAACGTTTTGCAAAGCTAAGCTGTGTTGCCAGTCTGTGACGAGTGTAGCCAATATTTTCGTTGAGGTGTCAATCGAAGCGTCTTTGCAATTTCAAGAGCTAATTAGCTGTTGTTTTAACCCTTTGAAAGTCATTTCTGTCATGTGCTATATCTTGTGAACCAAACATAGGATTTGCATCGTTAAGGTGTCAATCGACGGGTATTTAAATTTGTGGATTCTATTAAATTTTTAAAAAATTGTTGGAGCTGTTTTTTAATTTAATAAAAAATGGAGAAAATTAAGGTTTTTTTATAAAAAATAAATTTTTAACCTGATTTGTTCAACACAATATTCAATGTTTATAAAATTTCCAAACTATCAACAGTTTTTTCATGATAATGTAAAAAGTTAAATTAAAAATAAAAACGAATACGAAACGATACGAATGATATTACCTGACATCTCTATTCTAAGTCAGCCATAGCTTATTAATATTTGCATGATTTGAGCAGATTTTCAATAGTTTTCACATTATCGTGTTTTTGTTTTAATAAATAAACTATTTACATTTCGAATTTTATAATACTTAAGTTATCGAAAAGTTAAGTATTTGCTTTTTACCAAAAAGAGTATATATTTATATATCTCATGTATTTCGGCTGCTGCTTGCAACCTGCTTCGGTGTTTTGTACACGACTGAAGTTTTTCTCATTCTTTTATAAACATAAGTATTTAGGATCTAATTAACTGCTAATTTGATCTTATCCTAATCTTAATTATATCTATTTTTATTTATCTACTCTATTTTTATTTATATATTTCGATTCTCCTTCTTATTTCCTTTTGTGAAGAGCCATGAATGTTCGTTGCCTTGGTCTGCGTTTAGAAGCTGTGTTATTAGGTTTTTGTCGATGGCGATGCTTTTCTCTACATCCAGTTGCCTGCTGTTCATAATGCTTTTTATTTTTGTGTTCCCGATGCTGAAGTTATGGTTTTCTTTTACCATGTTTGTCTAGATTTTCTCTGGTACTAGTACGTCTTAAAATGGCAATCTTCCTTCTACTTCAGTTTCGTATGTGAATTTTATGTTTTTGTAGACGTTATTAAAGTCCTTGAGCGTCTTTTCTAATTCTCCATCTTTTACTATGGCAAAGCAGTCGTCTACGTATCTTATCCATCCTCTCGGTAGTTTACACTGCTTTTGTAGTGTCTGTTCTAGGTTGCCCATGAATATTTCGCTTAAGAAGCTGAGAAGGGATTCTCATTGGTGCTCCACCCAGCTGCTTGTAGAATTTTCCGCTGAAAGTAAAGTAGTTTTCTTCTAGGCACAGTTTTGACATTCTCATGTATGCTTTTATCTCCTGTTTTGATACTTCTTCGTTTTGTTGCTTAAGCCAGTCTTCCAACATATTGATGGCTTCTTTAATTGGTATGCTCTTACCTCATGTCTGAATGTTGCGGTGAGTTTTGCGAGGGGAAAAATGTTTTTCTCATAAGTGTTTTATTTTGTGCTAAAACCTTCAGATACCTAAATGCATGCCTTAATGGTTGCGCCAAAGTCCTCATTCGCGGAGACAATTCGCATGCGAGGACCTTTCTCTTTCCAGTAAACACTTTCGGCGTCATCAAGTTCTGTGAATGGTTTTTGAAGGAAAGGAAAGTAAAAATTGATGTAACCGTGCATTTTTGAACAGTCCAAACGGCCACTTTTATTTAATCATTCACGACTGACTACAAAATGGAGCGTATCGACAGTGAAAAATGTGCAATTTGAAAAACAATGATTTCAAGAAAATTATATTTATTTTTCGTACATTCTTATGCGCTACGAAAATATAACAAAATCCATATTTGCATTTCACTCAATACTTCACCCAGCGTAATACACGATACCTTCACAATTCATATCCTCAAATAATCGCTAGCGTATTCACTGCATCATTAATAATTACGTCTTCCTCGTTTCAATCCAAACTTATCAGCTTCATTAGCACGCCTCTCCTTCATCACTTGGAACCTTTGGGCCATGTCACGCAACTCCTCCGGGACATATTGATTCGCCTCCTCCAAAATCGCTATCAGCTCCTTAGCACCGCCCCAATCTTGACGTGTTATAAAGCTAATCGACGTTCCCTTTCGACCCGCTCTTCCCGTCCGACCGACTCGATGAACATATTCTTCAATATTACGCGGGAAATCGTAGTTTACAACATGACTGCAAATGCAAAATCATTATGGAAAATGGTGAAACAACATTGACAAGCATAACTCACGTAACATCCTCAATATCTAATCCTCGAGACGCCACATCCGTGGCAATCAAGATTTTCACCTCACCGGAGGTTATGTCCGCAATCGCTTGTTCTCTGTCGGCCTGTAAGGATTATTTTAGCGAGAGGAAAAATACAATCTGAAACACATCTTACTTGGTCTCGCGATCCATGTATACATTGGCAGAGAATACCTTTCAGGGTGAATTCACTGGAGAGATCATCAGCTCGGGCTTTCCTTCCGCAAAATATTATCACTTTGTCATGGCGATCCATCTCATGTTTCACAAAGTTGAATATCTGTTTCGAATTGGATCAAATTTTAACAATTGCACGAAATCGATTTAGCTTACTATTTGAGAAGGCTTAAATTACGAAAACGATGGGAATAGTCAATCAATGTGGTCTTTGATCTTCGAAGCGAGATATTTGGAGTTAACAGCGATTTGGCGTGAATTCGCCAGAAAACTCAAAGCTCATTGGAAAATCAGTAAATTCGCACAAAAATATTCGCCATTACTATTCGACAAACAAGGATCAATTCATGCACACGAGTGTGATACAATACTAATTAAAAATTTACCTCTAAAATGATCAGAGGATAAAGTTAATACGAGTTACATTCTTTCCATATCCACACAGGTTTTTAGAATGCTGTGTTAACTCCTAAGCTTGATTTAGTTACCGCTTTGATTGTTGAAAAATATATTACATATTACCAAGAGGCATTAGGGCCATTTTCGCATTTCAATAGAAAAACAGCGACGAGCGAAATCCATGCAGTTTTTGTCTTAGGTACCTGTGACGAAAGAACTGTGCGCCACTCGTAAATAGATTTCAATACTCAGAGCAAGCAATTTCATTGGAAAATATGACAAAAAGTCCTCAAAAACCAGCGAACAATACCGAACTAAAAGCAGTTGTGGATTGAAAACCGAGTGCTCCGCATAGCCTCCCTTCATTTTATGTCCAGTGGAAGGATACAATAAACACTAAATTTCTGAGAAGTCAGGAAGGCCGTTGATGTTGCAGAACAAGAACATTTAAGTGTTCGCAAATTTAGCGAGAGGTATGTTTTAAAAATTGACTTTAAACAGAATTGTAATGTATAAAATTAAATTTAACGATTTTAGGTTTAAAATAAGTAGAACTCAAGCATCAGAAATATTAAAGCGGAAGGAAATCATTCGTAAACAATTGTAATCAAGCGATAATTTAGATCAAAAAACAAAAATTTGATGCAGGTTTGCTCGAGCCAGAAACCAGCATGTTACCGTATCAGGGCCGTTAATAAAAACAAGGGCCAAAAAATAGATACAGCCTTGGGATATGTGAATTTAGTGCATCGGATGGATGGCTACAAAAGTGGAGAAAAGGGCATAACATTAGCTTCAAGTATGGGATGTAGGGTAGATCGCCTCCTCGTGGTGCATCCTGGATAACGCTAAATGATCTACCACGGCACGACTTTCGATTGTTTCTCTCGTCTTAACGACTATATCTAACGCTTTGGGCTGGTAGCTGGTCACCTGAGTACGCAAGAGTGACATCTTGCGGAAATGGCTTTCAGGCTAATGCCACTGCTGCCTCCGTCCCGGTAAAACCCTGGCAGGCCTCACACGGTACGTTCAAAACTCGTCGCCACTAGTCTGGCCGTGTAGATTCAGTTGATTTTGGACTCCTGATTAAGAGGCTTACAAAGCCTCTATTTCAATGAAAGAGGCAACTCATAAAAGATGTAGATTTAATGAATCTGCCCCAAGTCAACCGAGCGTCCAACAGCCGGTTAGTAAAAGTCCAAAATTGGTCGCACCCAATCCTGTTAAGGGTAGGAGTTTCAATGAAGCTGCGAATGACAGCCTGGTATGGGCTGTTATCGACAGAAGCAGTAGCGATGGCACCATCCCACCGTCAAATTGGAAGATGGTGGAAATCGCGCTTCTTCGGGTGTACAAGCCCATACTCGAGACAAATCCTGGCCCTCCACCAATAGCCTGCATGGATCAACGTTCAGCGGATCTACACAAGCAGGCTATCGGTAGATTGGGAGAAGTCTGGCCTGGAGCAAAGCTGGATGCTGTCTCCAGGGAAGACATCCCGAATAGGCCTCGGTTCAGGGCATGAATACCAGCGGAGCCATCCACACCGGAGGAAATTGTTGAGCTAATCAAGCTCAGCAATGCTGACCTCCCGGTGGAAAACTGGAAGGTAGCTAAGGTTAGCGAGCCCAGCGATGGACAGCGAGAGGCCCTAATAATCCTGAACGAGGACTCGCTAGCTCCATTGGAGTCGAAGATCGGGGTGATCAGCTACGGTTTCTCGGCTATCACCCTGCGAGTATATCGTAAGGACCGTACTGGGAAGGCAGTACGGGAACCAAGTAAGGAGAGTGGGAGTGAGGTAACTGTGGAAGCATCAGTAGACCCAACCGTGGACCTCTCTGAGTCAGATCTTCTCTCCGATGACGGAAGAAGTACCACCTCCACTGCGGAGTTGGCTGGGGACCTCCTCAAATCCCTCGACCTGGTCGTGGAGGAGATGTCCTTATCTGACGAGAAGGCGGACAAAACTCTGTGTCGTGATGTTGAGGTTTCTACAGATAAACCTTCAGCACTCTAAGGCGACATCCGCCGCACTGCTCCTCCACCTGGCCCAAACAGGAGAGGAGCTAATACTGGCCCAGGAACCTTGGGTTGTAGGAAACCGGGTTTTCGGGCTCAACATGAAGGGATACAATACAGTATCCTTCAATATAGCAGGTAAACCGAGAGTTTGTATAATTTGAAGTTTTTAACCTTGTATAATTTCAGTGACCAGGACACAGTTGCTATAGCAGTGGAAAGGCAGTCCAAATCTCTTTGGGTTGTCTCCTGCTATATGGCGCATGATGTTCTGCCACCTCCAACTAGCCTGCAGAGGATCACAAGGGAAGCCACTGCAAGAAGTATCCCTTTAATAGTCGGGGCGGACGCCAATGCCCATCATCGCATTTGGGGTAGCACCGACACAAAGAAACGGGGTGAGCCACTATTTGAATTCGTTTTATTGCAAGACTTAGCCCTAGCTAACAAAGGTGAGGATCCTACCTTCATTACGGCAAGCCGTAGGGAGGTACTGGATATCACTCTGACGAACGAGCACTTGAACCAGGCTATCAAGGGATGGCACGTATCACAAGAGTGCTCGTTCTCCGACCATAAGGTTCGATTTGGCATCTGACCCTCCGACAAATCCAACCTTCATTAACAAAGGGAGGATGGATTGGGCCAAATACCAATCAGTATTCGAGTATGCGCTTGAAGGCGGTCCTCCAGAGATTACATATGCGGTCTTGAGGAAGCCGTTGGGACCCTTACAATGGCCTTCAATAACGCAGCAAGGTCTGCATGTAGTCCAACGAAACCTAGGGGGAAGTATAAGCCCCCCTGGTGGAATAGTGACATTGCGGAGCTGCGGAAGGAATGTAGGAAGTCCTTCAATCGGGCTAAAGAATCTAATGACTGGTCGTCTTATAAAATAAAACTTAAGGAGTTTAAATGCTTCATCAGAAAGGCTAAACGCACCTCTTGGAGAAGTTTCTGTGCAGAAATAGAACACTCCAAGAATGTCAGTCGCCTGCGAAAAGTCATGACGAGCTCCCCCTCATTTTTAGGGTCCGTCAAGGACGCAAATGGAGTCTGGACGAAATCCAGCTCCGAGACTGTCCGTTCTCGTGGATACGCACTTCCCGGGCAGTGAGGGTGTGGCTGACAAAGCGGATCCACACACGCTCCCGGACTGTATGCCAACCACTGTGCCTGTAAATGACAGGCTCCTACGCTGGGCAATCAGCTCATTTCAACCCTTTAAATCCCCTGGCATGGACAACATCTCACCTATTGAGAGCCAGCAGGGTATCAGTATAGCACTGCCATGGCTGAAGGCCATTTTCAAAGCATGTGTACGGATGGCTTACATTCCACACCAGTGGAAAGAAGCAAAAATAGTTTTCATACCTAAAGCGGGTAAAACATCCCACTCCTCACCTAAAGATTACAGACCTATCAGTCTCAACTCTTTTCTGCTAGAAACTCTGGAGCGACTGATAGAGATTCATTTGCGAGCTACTCTGAAACCACTCTCTAATGCGCAGCACGCATACACAAAAGGGAGATTGGTTGAAACAGCTCTTCACTCGGTCACCAGCTACATCGAAAAATCGCTAAGCGTCAAAGAATACACGCAAGCAGTTTTTATAGACATCGAAGGGGCTTTCAACAATATCAGCCATAAGGCTATTGGTAAAGCACTCGGGGGAAGCAATGCCGATGACAACCTGATAGGGTTCATCGGTCAACTGCTTAGCAGCAGGAACATCAGCTCCACGCTAGAAAACAGTACCTTACGAAGGAGAGTTTGCAGAGGCACACCACAAGGTGGGGTGCTATCACCCCTTCTATGGAACCTAGTGGTGGATGAACTCCTGTCAAAAATAGAAGCGACTGGCTGCAAAGTCGTAGCTTATGCCGACGATGTTGCAATAGCAATATCGGGAAAATTTGTTAACACCCTATCGGAAAGACTAAACTTTGCCCTTACCATATGGAGCAAAGAGTGTGGTCTTAAGATTAATCCGCAAAAGAAGGAAATTATGCTCTTCACAAGAAGGTACAAAATTCCACGATTTGTCCCACCTAAACTTGATGAGATAAATCTCAACCCACCTCAGGTCAAATATTTAGGTCTAACTCTGGACTCAAAACTCGCATGGAAAGCGAACATAGCAAAAAGAGCACGCAAAGCTGCATGCGCAATCTACTGCTGCAAAAGAGCTATTGGGAAAAAGTGGGGACTGAAACCCAAAACTCATTTTCTGTGCGAATGTCCAGTACTGTCCAGGAAGCGCATGCGAACCTTGGGGACGCCCTTCCTAGACAACCTTACGGAAGTAGCTGATTTGGACATTGGCTGCATAGCCGGCTTTATTCGAGAATCTGGATGGTTCTCGTCATCCCGCAGGTTCTAGTGCCGCCCTTATCTTCTGTGGTATCACAATGGGCCTCTCGTGGCCTACCTTTGGATGAAAAGGGGCTGCCACTACAACCAACCAGCTTCAAATGTATCTCTGCTGAGTCAGCAGACGTTAATATGAAAGATGTGGACCAATTTCGACAAAAATTGCCAGCGATGCTACTAGGATACCAACCACGGGATATCTTCAACGCAAATGAAAGTGGTTTATATTTTAGAGCTTTGGCAGACAAAACATTAACTTTAAAAGGTGAAAAGTGCGTAGTTGGCAAAATGGGAAAAGAAAGATTGATCGTAATGTTGTGCGCAATGAGGAGCAAAAGAAAAGTTTTTGGGTATTGGGAAAGCTGCTCGACCACGGGCAATGAAAAATATTGCAGCTAATAGTTTGCCTGCTACGTGGTCTTCTAATAAGAAGGCGTGGCTGACAAGGACTATAATGACACACTGGCTTCAAGATATGGACAGGAGAATGAGACTTTTAAAACGTATAATTTTGCTTTTTTGGACAATGCTGGGTCGCACCTGACAGATCTGAGCTTGGAAAACATTAAAATAATATTTTTATCTCCTAACACCACATCTGTTTGTTAGCCCCTGGACCAGGGAAGTATTCAAAATTTCAAGTTGTTCTATCGTGGTTTAATTCTGAAACATGTTCTTTTAAAAATTGATAACGTTTCCTCCGCCTCACAACTTTCAAAATTCATTAACGTTTTGAAAGCTACCCACTTTATCAAAAACGCATGGGACAAGGTAAATCCAGATACCGTACAAAAATGCTTCACCGAAGCAAGTTTTAAAAAATCTGTAGTTCAACAAGTTAACCTGATGGAATATGATGCAGAACATGATCTCCCATTAGCAACCCTAGCATAGTTTTGGAGGAACTTTAATGAAATTGAATCATCTGATCAGCTGGACGAAGACTCAAATTTGGATCACACTTTATCAATTGAAGAGGAAGCAAATGAAAATGACGAAGCCGGAATTAATATAGCGGGTACAGAAGTAGATGATACTTTGGATATAGTATCGGATGACAGTGACGAAGAGGAAAATAAAGATCGTGATCCAATCAACTCTTACGCCAGTGCCTTAAAGGCGATTGGAAACCTAAAAAAGTTTTCAAAGGAAGATTTTGCTGCGTTCAAATATTTAAAAAATATTGAATCACATTTTCAAAATTGTTTTTGCAAGAAGAACGTGAAAAGGCAAAGCAGTCAAAAATACTTTTTTTTAAAAAAACTACTTTTTTTGTATTTCTAAATGATAATATAATGTAGGGGAGAGTCGTGTACCTTGAACCAAGCGCTCTTTTTCATGTGCGGACGCGTTTGCTACCCGACTGTTACTTAACCGTTTTTAGAGTACATGAATCCAAAGGTTTTGAACGTGCCATGGGAACGATTCAGTATGGCAGCGAACATTCAAGAGTGCAGTTGTGTTTTTCACATTGGAAAGTTTTTATTGCAAGTTTTCGAAGTACTTCACACGTAGTAAGTAGCGTTTATTTGCGCGTGTATCAGTTTATAGTATAGCTTTACTTTTTATCTTTTATATATACTCAGATTATTCTAAGAACTATGCATATTCCCAAATTTATTTTCTTTTTTTTAGTTTCAACTGCTAGTCGTGTACCTCAGACCACTCGGCGGAGTGTACCTTAGACCGATTCAAGGAATATTCTCATATTTTGTTTGTGCAAAGAGAAGTTTTTCCACATCGATATTTTCTTATTTCTTAGAAAAATGTCACGAAGTAATATAGGATATAATCGACCAGCTGCGAATATAAATGCTTTAAAAGCTGCTATTGATTAAAAACGGAGCTGTCACTTGGGAAATCAGCGAAGTAGCATAATATATCTAAGGCAACACTAATATGGCATTTGGCAGCATAAAAATCGTCAGGACTGCTGCAAGGTTGCACTATGGGCTTTCCAAAATTGAGACTAGAAAGCTAGCATATAAATTTGCCGAAGGAAAAGAAAAACCTATGCCTACCTCTTGGTTGACTTGTTTTCTAAAACGTCACCCGGGCCTAGGACTCAGGAAGCCAGAAGCAGCTAGTCTCTCGAGATCAACAAGCTTTAATAAAAGCAATATTGGGGCTTTCTTCGCAAATTTAAAAGATTGTATAGCACGTTATAACTTCGCTCCAGACAAGATTTATAACCTAGATGAGACTGCCAACTCAACAATACATATCCCTCCGAAAGTATTAGCTGCGAAGGGCCCGAAACAAATCGGGAACATGACATCCGGCAATGATAGCAGCAATTAATGCTATAGGAAATTCGATTCCTCCAATGTTGATTTTTCCGCGAGTGTATTTCAAATCACATATGCTGAAAGGTGCTCCAGCAGGATCTATTGGAGGTGCTAATCCATCTGGGTGGTTTAATGAGGAGCCCTTCCTTCAATTTTTACATCATTTTATTCACCATACCAAGCCGTCGTCCGTAGAAGATAAGGTACTTCTAATTTTCGACAACCACGAGAGCCGCATTTCAATCCGTTTGATAAATTTAGCCAGACAACAAGGAATTGTACTGTCAACATCGCATAAATTACAGCCTTACAACCGTACAGTATTTGGCCCCTATAAATGTCTTTACAATCAAACTGCCAGTGAATGGATGGTGAATAACCCAGGAAAGCCCATAATCATATATGACATATCTGAAATTGTCGGCAAATCGTATCCAAAGGCCTTCAACAATCAAAATATAACGAAAGGCTTCAAAGCCACAGGCATTTGGCCTATCAATCCTGACGTATTTGGAGAACATGAGTTTCTACCTGTCTATGTAACGGATCGACCTTGTCCAGAATCTCATGAAAGTAGGCAAATTTGTGTCGCTAAGCGTCAAAAAATAACGCAGGCGGTTTTCATAGACATCGAAGGGGCTTTCAACAATATCAGCCACAAGGCTATTGAGAAGGCACTCGAGGAAAACAATGTGGATGGTAACCTGATTAGGTTTATCGTACAACTGTTTAGCAGCAGGAACGTCAACTTCACGCTAGGAAACAGTACCTTAAGAAGGAGGGTTTGCAGAGGCACACCACAAGTTGGGGTGCTATCACCCCTTCTATGGAACTTAGTGGTGGACAAACTCCTGTCAACAATAGAAGCGACTGGCTGCAAAGTCGTAGCCTATGCAGACGATATTGCAATAGTAATATCGGCCAAATTCGTAAACACCCTATCTGAAAGACTTAACTTTGCCCTGAGTATTCTTACCAAGTGGAGCAAAGAGTGCGGTCTGAAGATTAATCAGCAGAAAACGGAATTTGTGCTGTTCACAAAAAGGTACAAAATTCAACGATTTCTCCCACCCAAACTCGATGAGATAAGCCTCATACCGTCGCATCAAGTTAAGTATTTGGGTCTAATTCTGGACTCCAAGCTCGCGTGGAAAGCGAACATAGAAAAAAGAACGCGAAAAGCGGCATGCGCAATCTACTGCTGCAAAAGAGACATTGGGAAAAAGTGGAGATTGAAACCCAAAATCGTATCATGGCTCTATACGGCGATAGTGGAACCAATTCTACTGTATGGCGCAGTTGTTTGGTGGCCAGCTATTGCAAAAACATCCAATGCAAACCGGCTAAACAGGGTCAGAAGGATTGCAGCTATTGCAATCACCGGGGCCTTACGCACTACCCCGACAAAGTCACTGTTTATGCTATTGAATTGGCTCCCGACGGAGCTCCTTACAAGACAGCAGGCCAAGTGCTCTGCGATTCGATTAAAAGCACTACATCTCTGGCAAGAGGGAAATGTTGGCCACTCCACCATACTTCGGAGGGATGGACCAACCCCAGGGGAAGTAGACCTTGCGCCCCCGATTCCCTGCTTTCATCATAGTTTCAGATCAGTCATCCTAAGCAGGGATGACTGGGCAATAGAAAGAGGTGGGATGCAGGAATCGGTCGACATCTACACTGATGGCTCCAAAATGGACGGAAAAGTTGGCTGTGGTATTTTCTCGGAACAGCTAGGCCTGAAACTATCCTTCCGGCTTCCAGACCACTGCAGTGTTTTTCAGGCAGAGATCATTGCAATATACAAGGCAGTAGACTGGCTGAGAAATCAGAAAATTTCCATAAGAAACATGAATATTTTCTCTGGTAGTCAAGCTGCTATCCAAGCACTATCCAACGTGCACACCTCATCCATGATGGTAATGGAATGCCGTACACAACTAAACATGATATCATTTCATAGTGAGGTGATTCCTTGCTGAGTACCGGGGTATAGTGATATACCGGGAAACTGCGAAGCGGATGCCTTAGCGAGAGCTGGCACTGTGCCTCAGGAGTATACACTCACACCCCAAGTTGGTCAACCCCTAGCTTCTATAAAGCTGGGATTTAAGCAGCATTACATCAAGGCTGCAAATAGAGCCTGGTTGTTGGAGGAAACCTGCAGGACAACCAGGCAAACTTGGCGTGCACTGAGTTCCAGACGCACCAAGCAGCTTGAGTTCTATCGTGTCCATACTGACGGGGCACTGTCTAATTGGCAGACATGCAGAAAGGTTGGGCGTTCCCTTCAACGATTTCTGCCGGAGTTGCAGATCGGAAGAAGAGGAAGAGACAGTCCAACACTTTCTGTGTGAATGCCCGGCATTGTCCAGGAAACGCATGAAAACCTTAGGCTCACCATTCCTAGACAGCCTCACGGAAGTAGCTGATTTAAATATCGGCTGCATAGCCGGCTTCATACGAGAATCGAAATGGTTCTCGTCATCTCACAGGTTCTAGTGCCGCCCTCGTCTTTTTGTGGTATCACAATGGGCCTATCTTGGCCTAAGGGAGCCATATTTTTGACAAAGAGGGCTGCCACTACAACCAACCAACCAGGCAAATTTGTGATAATAACGTTCCGGAAACATCAGATCTTCATTTTTTACTAAACTAAACTCTTCTGCAGTAACTCCAGAAGCTTTACGTCCATTCCCAAAAGCAACTCCACGAAAAAGACTGTCCGAGGACGGAAAACTGGGAAAACCCGAATTCTAATAGACACACCTGAGAAAAATGAAATCGAGAATAAAAAAATAAAGGCACAAAAGATTGTCAGGAAGAAGGTTTTAAAGGACTCATCCGATGAAGAAAATAATTTGAACGACACCAGCATACCACCTCGTGCCGATAAGCCAAGGGCGGCCAAAGCTAAAAACATTTTGACTGTTTCTAACGAAATAGATGATCGAAGTGGAGACATTGATTTTAGTAGAGATAGTGACGATTGGAGTGCAGAAGAACTTTGGAAGATTGTCCGTCCAAAATAACTTCACTGTTATATTATTATTTTATTTTCTGTTTTTATATGAAGTATATTTTATAGAGAAGTTATTTTTTTTATATTTTATTGTTGCGTTCTGAAGAATAAAGATGTTTATTTCGTGTTTTCATTGCAAATAAATTTCCTAGTGGTTTAAGGTACATTACTTGGATATACCTCGAACCGATTGGAGTTAGATTACGAATATTATCATTTTAACGTTAAATAGCATTGTTCGAGCGAAGAAATATTTTAAAGTTATTGCTTTGCTATTGCATTTTATTGTAGTGTTAAAAAAGGTCTATCATCTGCTACTACTAAAAAAATCAATATGCAAATTTTGGTTCAAGGTACACGACTCTCCCCTACACGTATATTTTTAAAAAATAAAAGTTAGAGGACGTTAGTCGTTTAATTACGTTTTCTTTCACATTTCTTTACGTTAGGTATTTTCTTATATACGGACACCTCCCATAAGCGGACAAAATTCTTGGAACCGTGAGTGTCCGCTTATGAGAGCTTTTACTGTACAGCTTTTCGACAATAAACCTGAGAATTTACCGGAGGGAATGTACTGCAAAAGTTGCAAAACCAACAGACAAGATGAGAGAGGCGACTAAGGAGGCTTTAGCAACCCTAACCGTGGATACCTCAGAGCCAGATCTTCTCACTGATGACGGAACAAGTACTAACTCGACTGCGGTATAGTTCTCTAAACCCTTGACTGATCGAGTAACAGGGAATATTCTTATGTGACGAGGAGTTGAATCAGAGGGGAGCCTTAAGATCATAGTGGGCACTTAAGCTAGGATGAATCAGAAATTAGTTTTGATATTCAGTCAACATTGCGTATTACCATCATGTTCTATAGGCTACATAAAAGTTCGCAAGATTATGGAACGGCAAGTAATACTCACTCGGTAGAACTTCTCCTCCTCGTCTATTATCTCCACTACTTGCTTCACTGTATGTACAGCGGCGAGGTCTAACGATCCAACGCAAACTTGAATTGGATTGTTCATATAACTTTGAGCCAGTCGCCGAACACCCGGCGGCCAAGTGGCACTCGTCATTATTGTCTGCCGATCTGGGCGAATGTCTAGGAGGATTTTACGGATTTGCGGCTCGAAGCCCATGTCCAGCATGCGATCAGCTTCGTCCAACACCAAATATGTTATGCTGCTAATTTTTACAACATTCGCCTGTATTAAATCGTTCAAGCGACCCGGGGTCGCGATTATAATTTCCACGCCTCTCGACACCACATTAATTTGCTCCTTCCGATCACCCCCTCCATATACACACACGCTATATGTAAACATATCACATATTAACCGTGGTCACAACAAGCCATTTAAAACTTACGCCTTTATGCCTCTGAACGAATACTTTCCAACTTCCTTTTCAATTTGAATTGCCAGCTCTCTAGTTGGCGCCAGGACAAGAACGTTCGGTCCGCCTCTTTGCTCTCGCGGAACTGGTTGATATTCGATATGAACTAATGCAGGAAGCAAAAATGCCAAAGTTTTGCCGGTACCGGTCTGTGCAATACCGATGAGATCTTCTCCTTTCAACAGAATAGGCCACGCCTGCGACTGAATCGGCGACGGCCTTTCAAATCCCTGGAAGATAAGAACATTCCAGGAAACTTATATTAATTTCTATTATTTCACACAAACCTGTTTAACGATTTCGTGTAGTAAATCAGGATATTTTGCCCAACACTGCTCAAATTTCCATACAGGATTCGGAATCGGTTCCATGTCCTTTTCATTTTCTTTGAAAACACGATCAACGGTCGTGTTATTGTTTTGTTTTCGGATTTCCTCAACTTTATCGGGCGATAGGGAAGCCACTTCTGAAGATTCATGGTAGAATTGTTTGATTAGGGCCGGACATTTTGCCCACCTTTTTTTCCGTTCTTCTTCCTGTAACAAAAGGGAAAAAAGATCTGATGACTAAGAAAAAATTGAATTCCGGTCGGTCTGTAATATTTTAACTGCATTTCAAGATTGTAGTATGAATCTTAGTCGGTAGCTTCCATACTAAAAAACATTAAAAGGGTAATCAAAATACGATCTCTATTTCTTTGTTCGAGCGGCAGATCCACCCAGACGAGCAAAATACGAAGGTTTCGTATACATTTCATAGCACCGAAAACTGAGAAAGATGAGACTGTGGCAAAAGCGAATAATCCTGTCTAGAAGTTAATTGATATACATCTGCCTTCTCGACAGATACCGAAAACTTGCCGTTCCTTTTTTGATTCTTACGTATAAAATCACAAGCGCATTCAGATATGAGCATATTCGGCACTTCTGGTTCATCCACTTCAAGGTGACTCAAAAAAATTGATTGGTTCGAATGCACTTTCAAGCGCAAAATGGCCCGGTCAGCACACGCGCCGCCAAATTAATGATGAATAATTGGACAGCTAGCAATTAACCAAAAGGATATTCAAAGACCGCTCCAGTCAGGAAACCGTGAAAGCGATGCCACGAATAGAGAAGGTCCCTTAAAATTCGGCTTAGGTGAGAAGTACTGGAATGCTCACTAAGAATGAAGACTTTGGTGCTATCCCATATACCGTTATTTATTCATCTGCGAGGTTAAAGACACTTTATGAACTAGTGAATGTTGTGGACCCGGTGCATTAAAAAGGGATCAAGAGTGGTCTGTGGGAGGGGGCGATACCTTTAGTCAACAAAGTTGTTACATTCGCCACGCAACGTGGTCGATCCAAAAACCCATAAGGGCAAAATGGGGGTCTGCCCTGTTCTTGAAGACCCCAAACCATAGTGCGAGTAAACGCTGTCTTGTTAAAAAAAATTGATAATGTTACGTTCGCCACTTCACCCGATCAAGCCAATTAAGAATTATATTGTTACTAATGAATTATATTGGAGGGAGTAGAGGTTTGAATTATATAAACATAGAGGAGATGTAGGTATGTAAGGATATTGGATAAGGTGACTAAGTATGTAGTAAGGATGTTATGGAGAGTGTTCCTGACCGTGCGCGCGAGACTGCGTAATAGAAGTATCATTAACAGCAAAATGAATTACAGTCAACGTCACAGACCCTGCAGATAAGTTGCCAGCAATCACAACAACAAACAACGTTCACACAATCGCCGCAATAGATCCAAATCCAGGCTCCGCCCGGTCTACTATACGCCAATGGAGTCCTCTATGCGCCTGTGATACTCACAACCATTGGTACTTGCAATTCACCATGGTTAACGACTGCCACTATTATTTCACCAGCACTCCAACCACATCCCACAAGCAGCAGTCACAGCATTCCCCCCGCACCGAGGTGCAACGCTCTGACCAAACCCACGAAGCTTCAATCGCCAGCTGACGTGCGTCGCCAAAACCGGTCCCAAGCTAGGAAAGCTTTGATGAGGTCAGCAAACTCGTGGGCCATTGACCGTCGATGCAGCAACGGGATCGGGATTTTCGCATAAATAGGGTTGCGGGAACAGCTGACGGGATCTTTGTCGGTACGGAGCTGGATAAGTCGAAGGCGAGTGCGTTTTGGGGGTCGACTTTTATTGGGTACGAAGCTTGAACGGTGCAGTTTTCGAGTTCAGATCTTCGAGTAATAAAAGTGCGGTGTGTGCTGTCGTGACCGCGCAAATCTTACAGTGAAAATTTTTCTACAGTAATTTCCCGGTTTTGGTTATAAAAATATATAGAGAAAGTAAAGACGAGTGCTGAGACGAAGAAACCGAATTTTATAAACATTTAGACGAAGTGAACTGTTCAAGAATTGATCCATAAGAATATTTACGATATTTTTCCGAGAGTTTTGAGTGGATTCAAAGGATACTTTTAAAGATCAGCAACTTGAAAAAAATACCATGTGCCAGAAGAGGGGGGTTTTCTGTAAAATAGTGTGTACGCGTGTCTCCAACAGCCAACATCGAACAGTACGACGAGAGCGACATCTACGCTAGCTCACCAAGATTGTACGAATTCGGTCAATAGGAGAAGTTGAGCCAAGTTAGAAAGGACGGCAACAACAACAATAATGCCGACAGTTATTCACCCTACCAGCATTACCGAACCACAAGCGTTATCCGATTACGTGCGGCGGAAATAGGCTTAAGAAGAAGAGACAAATTGTAAGTAAAATTAAGTATTTATAGATAGGGATAGATAGGTAGGTTTAATAATAATAATAAAAAAAGAATAAAATAGTGCCTTGAATAGATTGGTGATTTGTGCAAAGTGGCGAAGTGGACGTCGCGTTTCCGGCTTTTGTGTCGCTTGTTTCAAGCTCCCTATTCGGTCGTTGGTTTTGGGTCGTCGCGAATCCTGTTCCCATTTCCGGATTCGCGGACAGGGCAGTCCCGGCGCAGAAACGGGTGGCGTCCTTATTGAAAGCTATTCCCACACCCCTCTTCGCGGGTTTAAGCCGGGTGGGATTGCCCAAACCGGGGCCAGGATCGGTGCAAGAGTGGACGTTACGCAAAATATAGTGGTAACAAAGTCTATCATGCTCAGAAGCTGATTGACATCTTCTGAAGCGTTTTACCATCAAATGTTGAAAGATTTGTTCGTTCATAAAATACCCTTTTATATTTAAAAGCTTCATACTCACCGCGACTTTATTCAACGCTTGCCAGTCGATGGGCTTAAATGTGTCTGGACTGTTCCGCCCTCCCGGACTTTCATTCCCGTACGACGGAGGCGGGTCGTCGAAATTGAACGAAGAAGATTTCTCATAGCGCTTATTCTCCCTTCCGCCATAGCTATTGTTTTGATTCCGTCCGAAATCCTTGCGGTATCCGTCGTCGCCGCCGCCTCCTCCGCGTCCGCGGCTAGAGTCGCTCACCTGGTCCTTCATGTGGCGAATCGCGTCATCAACGCTATGCTGATCGTCTCCGGACACCGTAATGTTACAGTTGCCGCCATAACCGGAGTTCTTGTCGACGTTCACATGCACCGAGAACTTTGATTGTACTTCCTTAATATTCGCTCCACCGCGGCCAATGATCTTGCCCACGTCGCCCGAGTCGATTTCCATCAATTCTGAAAAGCGTCCTTGCGATCTTCCAGACCTGCCAGAGTCCTCTCTGCCATTGGACGAATTGTAGGTGCCGCTTTCTCTGCCACCTTCTCTGCCGCCTTCTCTGCCGCCGTAGCTCCTTTCCTTGCCAAATTGCCCGGAACTTTTCCTATCATTGTAGTCGCCATGTGAGGAGCGGCTGTCCCGATAGTCTTGTCTTCCGCTGCTGCTGCGGTAATCGTGCGGCTCACTGCTACGGTAGCTGTGCTTGTTGTCGTCTTGATGTCCTGAATAGCGACTCTTACTTGCTGTTTTTACTTCAGGAGCATCCCAATCTTCGTCCGACATTCTACAAATGCCGTATCAACAAGAAACGAATTCGGGACTAAAACTAAGATGATCTACAAATCCCAAATTTCACGAAGTGAAATTCTTCCACTAGTATGTTAACTAGTATATTTGAGAAAATATGCTTAAAATCGTTTATGCACGTTCCTGAGTTCTAACGGGTTAACTTTCTCACAAACTAAACAAAACTCACGGCGTGCACAATATCATCGAACGCCGAATGGAGTGACAGTTGATTTGTATATATATTTTCGGAGCTCACTCGTGCGCTCGGCAAAACATCGAAAAGGGATAGTTCTGGAAGTATTGGCTTCTTTCGCGCCAATTTCACCCGAACAATACTGGCAATTTAAAAAAAACCGTTAAACATTTCTCATTTCTGGATTAAAGCAGATGAAACTGCAATGATTTTTCTAGCTAAGACGGACGACGAAAATACGATATAAAATAATAACTAATTATTATTATATGGCTGGATAAACAAATAGTTCTATTGTCTTGGATACATTGCCTAAAAGGACACGGAGGTGGGTTTAGTCGGTAAAAATCCGGCATATCGTTAGGCTGGAGCCGATCGGTATCTTTTGAAGATTCCCACCTTCCAACGACGAAAAAAAATGAAACGATAACTAATTTTGGAATATTGTGCAAGCGAGACAGCGAACCAGAGCTCATATTTTTTGCTGCTTCAGATGGAAGAGAACTTAGAAGTAAAATGGCGGGGGCTATTTGGATTTGTTTTTGCAGTTGCTGCCGGGCCTTTTCCTTCCTTGCTTGCAATATTTTAACGAAAGTTAGCAAACGTTTTTTTGATTAATAGATCCCCTTCTCCCTCTATTAAATGTACCTCGAAAAATAAAAAAATAAAAAAATAACCACTGATTATTGCCACGTTCTCCCTAGGTATCTATTATTTCAAATAAAGTTTCCAATTTTCTCGTTCCGAAATTATTGTCTCATTTTATGAACTGTGTGTTTCAAGTTTGAATTTAAAGTTTATAATGTACACTGCCTCTGTCCATTAGCCAAATCCCAATAAAACAGACAACTTTGTAAGTAGAACATTTTCTGGAACATTTCTCTGAATGGAAAAAATGTATGTAATTTGATTCCCTATAAAAATCGAAGGAAATTTCTCAGCAAGTTAGAACAGATGCCTCAATGATTCTAAAGGTTCTAGTGTTTTCTTCAAGCTCTTCGTTGCAACGTGCATTTGTTTATCCTTGATTCATTTGTTTCAACTGAATTCTTGTCTGATCACTTTACGTTACCCACTCAGTAGTGTGTTTGTTTCGAATTCGAAAGATATCGCAAGATAATTTTAAACGGTCGCATCAACTTTTGAATCTTTAAGTAGATTATCGCTTCTAACAAGACTACAACCCAGAACAAACGGCATCAATTATTGGCTTCCTTTAAACGCATTCAATGAATTAAAATTTCCTCCTTAGAATCAAGACTCCTCTAGAATATCAGTTATATCAATTGGACAGGTATGTGTGAAAGCACAACATAACAAACAAATGCATCCTTAAAAGAAATTTGATTTGCGAATGGAAGAAAATAACCAGCGGAAATACTACTTGATTATCTACGCAGGACTTTTCTGTGGATTTAGTCATTTACTCAAATCGAATGTCTCATGTTTTGCAGACATCTAACTTCACTTACCTAGGGGCATATATTACGCGCCAAAAAAAACAACTACATTTATTCAATTCCATGTGACGAAATTACCCATCCTTTTTTGCACGAGGTGCATTTTTGCATTTTTTGTTTCATGATTCTTTTGACGAATTACAGTGCTAGTTCTACTTATTATCTATGCTGTGCTCATATCCGAGGCTTCCTGCTTCTAATCAGTGGCGGCTCGTGGGAGTTAAGTATGGTGGGGCTACTGGTACGAATTTTTCTATCACCAATATAAGTTCTTTTGTGAGTTTCAACTCCACCCAAGAGGTACCACATATGGAGCGTTAAGCGATTTTAAGTGATCAGTTTCCCCAAAAGTAGATTCGCTGGCAATCAAAGGTATATTCCTATTATCGTGTTTTGAATAACATTTGAAGCTTTAATAAAAGTTCAGTGCACTTTGAATAAAAAAAATTGTTTAAAAACATTTGAATTCTTCAAACGAAACAACTTTTAGGCCTATCGCACTTTTCAAAATAAATAATTTCTCTACTAAAATAAATGCAACAAAAACAACAATAACAATCGAAAAAACTAATAATAAACAAATTCAACAAAAACAACAATAACAAGAGCAAAAACCATCAATAAATAAATTCAGCAAAAACAGTTTTACATTGTATATAGTTCTTCAATCGACATCAACAACAAAAGCAATTTCTTTTATCTAGACGTTTTATTTGTATAAATATTCAGCACGTCGATTTTCTTGTTGAGCAAACAAGTCAATCACCCTTTCATTCATTTTGGGTACTTTTTTAATGAATTTATTACAAACAGAGAGTACTGCAAGCGAATTGAGACGACTTTGGTTCATGGTGCTCGATTTGTAACTTTTGATATTTTTTAGGGTATTGAAGCATCTTTCCGACTCTGCAGTAGTAACCGGCGTTGTTAAAACTATTTCAATTAACTTACTTGTTTCTTGGAAAACGAACAAAGGTTATTATCTTTAAAAAAACTGTAAAGCTGAACAATGGAAGACATATTTTGAAACATTTATTTCGAATAGCGTAATATTAATATTAATTAAATTTTCTACCGACTTCATATTTTGAAAATACCGAATTCTTTTACTAAAATTGAAATTCAAACTTCTAGCAAGTTTTAACACATGCAAGGAAAATCTTGTTAATTATTTATTTACTCAAAATCATAAATACCATAACCTTAAGAACCCTTTTCTGGAACAGACTTTAAGTACTACAAAACTTTAAAAAAATACCAAACACTACAAACATTACCAAGGCACACTAAGTACTAATACTACACTGATGAGACTACTTTTGCATTAACAGTCATCACCTTCACCCCCTTCGGCCCGTCGTAAAAAAATGCTGCTCATGCCTGCTCAAAAGTATTATCCAGACCATGCCAAGACAAAACGTTGTCGAAGCATTGAACGGGCTGCATATGATTAGCCCGTCCACGATGTATACACATGTATTTCAAACACGCACACTCCCGCCGCTTCAGCATATAATTCACACAGCCATTCAAATCGAAATTCTCTTAATCGGGGCTTATTTCATGTAGCCCTTCCTCATAGTAAAGTTGGAAAATTGTCAAAGAGAAAAAAAGTTTGAATTTTACTCTCAGCTTTTTTTCGGTGCAGGCACAACGAAGCGAGTCGAAGAGAAAATCAAATTGTTCTACAGTGCGTGGCAAGAAGACTATGTGAAAGTAAACTACATGGGCGAAAAAAATGCTACATTATATTTTGAAATGAAATTAAATTATGACAACTATATTGAAATCTATAATGATATTTATTACATTTGCATTAATATAGGCTCATCAATAAGTGGTGGGGCTGAGCTCCACTAGCCCCAAAGGTAGAGCTGCCACTGCTTCTAATTCATAATAGCAAACAAAGTAAAAGATACAATCAAAATATGAAACGAACCTACAAAATACCTCCAGAACGAGCAAAAAATGTGATAAAATAAACCCTGAAGGGACAAGGCTAGTGCATTAGATGGCCAATAGAATGAAGAGCATCATTAAGTCGAAAAAAAATGCTACAAAATATTAATTCAAACACTATTCATTTTTTTATATCATAAATTTGTATACTTCAGTTTGTGAGTCAATACTTTTGAAAGTTCGGTGTCTTTTCTTTGAAAATTTTAATATATTTTTTATTTTATTTTTCTATTTTCTGTAGAATTTTTATTGAGTTTCTAGTTAGATGCATTAAACTTTAAATTTATGTTTTTATTTCATACTTGGCTCAAGTTAAAACAAAAAAAAGTAGTCCAAGTGCGACCCTTAATGCCCACACGACTAACTTCCCAGTGGGGTGAATAAATAGCCATAATTGGTTTTTATTATTAACTACTATTATTAATAATTATTATTCTAAATTATTATAATTACTTTATTTATTTTTTATCTAGCCATAAAAGCTTTGGTAGAGGAAGACGCCTCCACCACCTGGTCGTCTTCTACCAAAGCTTCGGCAATCTTGAGCTCCTACTCGTCCACCTCCTCATTCCCGTCATCCCGGTTGTCCTCCTCTTCGTCCTCCTCGTCGTCCTCCACCATTATTGACGGTATTTAATTATTATTAATAATAATCTTTCATTATTGAGAATGTTTGATCGTTACTGAATAATTATAAAAAAAATTAATTAAAAATAAAATTAAGTAAATTATATAAATTTACAATATCAAATTACAACTAATAATATTTGATTGTTTTTATTAGATAAGCGGAACTGAACTCATGCGAGCTCATATGCTTACACAGCACCATACACATCTCGAAATTACTCCATCACTCCCTCCATTTGACAGGGTAATTTGCACGAAAATTTTATTTCAATAAAAGAACTGAAAAGATTTTAATACAAGTCTAAAATAATAGAAATAGGAATATAGTCCCTTTATTTAAGTAGCTCAACAATTTAGATACGAAAAGTACACAAAAATCAGAATTCTCCCAAATCTGATAATATAACTTTACTATTAATTTACTATTAATTAATCTTGATTTTTTTTAAAAAACATTTTTTTACAATATTGATCAAAATTTTGCTAAAACAAACAATAATAATAATACAATGAAGGTATTTGGGATCTGCACGAATTAAAAGTGCCTTTCAACAGTTTAAAAATTAAGGATTTTTTATATTTTTTTTATTTATTTTTTATTAACAATAAAAAAAGGCTGGACCGATTTTGCTGAAAACTCATTCAGCTTTAAGTTGCGTAACTGCGCGTCGAATGAAACCGGTCCCACGTCAACATGATCTTTGGTTCTTGAGATAATCGAAACGAAAAATAACTCCGAACGTACATACGCACAGACATCTCGCTAAAAACGATGGATTTGTACTTTTGAGACCTTAAAACGTGGAGACAGGTCAAAATTGGAGATTCGCAAAAGCGGCCTCATTACAATAAGTTCCCATTGGGAACTGGGAAGTTAATCAAACGTTGTTATGAAACTTATGAGTCTATACTTTTGTGACGGGCTGTACATAAGTTAAGCACTATTGAAAACTACTTTAAGTGTATAAAAGTGCGGAGAGATGTATTGATAACACAGGCCAACAAAAAAAAATGTTTGTAAAAACTTTTTAAACCAATTCACTTAAATTTTATGTATTTTTGGATGCTTAAACCGTATTTGATATCAGTTTTTTTCATCACCCACAATTCTCTCACATTATGACATCAATTACATACTTCAGAATAGGGAAAATTTAATACATAAAAATTAAAACATCATAGATTTGCTTTTCAGGTGACAATTTTTAATGACGGAAATATTAAATAACTACAATGCGAATATTTTAGGTGCTTATTTTTTGTATTTCCTTGCCCTTTTCTCTGTAAAGTTTCGTGCATAGCTTTTTCTCCGATGCGATGCATTTGGTTGTTCTCTGTGAAGTGACCAACAGTAATCACCCATCAGGTTGATATTCCACCGTCCCTGGTATCGTTTCTCCATCTCTATAATGTCCTGATGATACCGTTCCACCTGCTCTTCACTCAAGTCACCTAAATTTTCTGGAAAAAAGTCAAGATGGTTGTGCAAAAGGTGTACTTTGAGGCTCATCAGACAACCAAGAGTTTTGAACTTTTCTATCATATTAGCTACGATAAGTTCATAGATAGGGGCTTTCATATTGCCCAAAAACTTAGTCACGACTTCTTTAAATGATATCCAAGCCTCCTCTTCCCTAGCACTCATTGTTTCTTCGAAGCTGGAATCGAACATCATTTTACGAATATCAGGCCCAACGAAAAACCCTTCTTTCAGCTTAGCTTCTGATAATGGGGAAATTTTCTACACAAATATTTAATCTTTAGGCAAAGCTTTTACAAATTGTTTCATGAAGCCCAACTTTATGTGTGTGGTGGTAGAATAATCTTTTTAGGATCTACTAAATTTTTGTGCAAAACAGTGGCGTACCCCAAGGGGGTGGTTTACGGGTTCAAACCCCCTCCCCTGGATGAACAAGTTTAGCCATGTAAATGAAACCAGACATGCAATCGGGCTAAAGTCTGCCAGAATTATTTTTGGAGGACTCCAACTTTAACCGGTGAAAAAGTATGATTAAGTATGATTACATAATTATATCTTCATATCTACACCGAAGCACTAGCAAACGTACCTAGTGAAGACTTCAAAAATATGAACCCCCCCTTATCAAAATCCTGCATACGCTACTGGTGCAAAATGTTCTTCTCGTCAGGTGTCAAAATTTTTATGACGGGCCATTGTTTTTGAACCAATGTTCATCTCTTGCTCTGCTGTCCCACTCACGTATAAAACATGAAAACTTTTTAAATCCGTTTTGTTGTCAAGGAGCATGGATGCAACTTTTAAACATCCACATAGCATCCAATCGTGAGCTACACTTCTGTAAAATTATGTTAAGATTTTCATACGTCTCCATTTACTGCTAACCTTATAACATTTGATTTTATTGCCAACCTTACACCACTAGAATTTATTGCCATACTTATCATTTGAATGATTAAAAATATTTTTATTTTTTTTGAATAATAAAATATTTTCTTGTAATAATAAAATGTGAGAAATTGTTGGATGATAGGACTTTTTTTTATTATTATTTTCGGAATCAGCTTACCAAATAACACAGGAGTCAGGTAACATTATTCAACAAGTTTTTTCATCGTTGGCCTGTGTGTGGAGCCCCGCAAGCTTCCGCGATCGGCAGAAAGCTCACGGCGCCAGCAGACTCTGCTCCCGCGCCAGCTTTATGCCTGTGAGCCAACGATTCGGCCTGTTCCTCGGTAGCCTTTGGTCGCGGCACATTGTGCGCAGGGCTGTAGGGCAATGCCCTACCTTGAAATCACAATGCCCTACCTTACAAATACCAAAAACTAGCATAAATTATAATAATCAAATTGTTTGTTCATAGTTGGAGATAAAAGAAATGTAGCGATAGGTATCTAAACTTCTCTGAACATACCACGGTTTGTGGCATTCCCTTCATATTATAATAATTATTTAATCTGTATATTGGTAGATGGCATTCGAAGCGCCATCACATGAAGCGATGGATCTATTTATAATATCTGTGATGCAGAGGGGATTCCCCATACCATGGATTGCAATATCGGCTATATTGCAATATATGGTACGGGGAATGCCCTTTGATTTTGATTTGAATTGATTAAGACTGTTTGTAGTCGTTTGGTTATGTGAAGTGTACGGTGAAGAGTGTTTTAGTCAAAAATCGATACAACTGTTATTTTTATTGTTATAAATTGAAGATTCATTGATTTCGCGATGGATATACGGGCTTTCTTTGGAAAAATACGAAGAGTTGAAGAGCAAATTGACCACGAAGAACCTCACTGCTCAAAACAGGTGGAAGCACAAAATACAATCGCTACTCCTAGTTCCATGGCAACTGGTTGGTCAACACATGTTGGTAATGTTAGCTATGGTATTCCTTCTGATATTGCACAAATCGGAGAACCAATAGAACAAGTTGTTTTAGACAAATATCCAAAACAACATAACAGGGCCTTTGTTTCCGATTGGAACAAGCGTTATAAATGGTTGCAGTATTCTGTTGAGAAAGATGCTGCTTTTTGCTATCCATGCCTGCAATTTCTACCTCATGGAAGCAAACAGACTTCGTACACTTCCACAGGATTTAGAAACTGGAAAAATGCTACTGATTCTAAAACTGGTTCTCCTAAACATGAAAAATCAATTTCTCATATTCAAGCTATGTCGATGTGGCAGGAGAAATTGCAAAGAATATCTACATCTAGCAGTGTTGAAACGTTAATAAATCAAAAAATATTAGAAAAATATAGGTATTACGTGAAGTCTATCATTGAAGTAATACAATTTCTAATTGTCAACGAATTAGCTTTGCTTGGAAATTATATTTTGGAAGAAGAAAAAGAACAAAGATTATTTCAGAATTTATTTGAATACACATGTATGAAAAATCCAAATTTGAACGAGGTTCTCACTCATATACCACAAAACGCAACATATCGTTCACCTGAAATTCAAAATCAAATAATTCAAGCAATGGTTCAAGCAGTACGAAGTTCCATTGTCAAAGATATTAATGAATCTGACGTGAGATGGTTTACTTTAATGGAAGATGGGACGAGAGAAAACAATAATCGCGAAAACATTGCATTAGCAATACGTTATGTCAAGGATGGTGTCATCAATGAGTCGTTGCTGATGGTTAAGACTACTGAAATCCTTGATGCAGCCACTTTCACGGAATTAACGTTAAATACCCTTGCGGAAAATAACATTGACCCCTCTTGCATGCTTAGCCAATGCTATGATGGCGCAAGTGTAATGAGTGGGAAAGTTTCAGGAGTTGCGACTAGAATAGAAAATAAATTGAGCCGAAAAATTCCTTACGTCCACTGCTATAACCATCGCTTGCACTTAATAGTCATAAGGACTATCTCAGAACTGACTTTCATTCGTTTATTTTTTGACCAATGCATCATGTTACATGAATTCTTTCATCATGGCAAAATAGCTGCCTTATATGGTGGAAAAAGGATTGGCCGACTCCTCGAACAACGCTGGTCTGGACATTTGGCAGTTACAAAAGTTGTATACGATAATTATTCATCGATTTTGCAGACTTTGAAAGAAATTAAAAATGGGAGGTTTAACGGTGATGATGTCGCTAAGAGTATCGGTATTAAAAAAGTCATGCTTGATCTGGAATTCCGAATGGCCATGGTTGTGGCCAAAAAAATCTTATCCACGCTACAACCTGCAGACGCTGCTTTGCAAGCCCGAAGCGCAGGATTGAATGACAATCATAAAGTGTGTCGAAGATGAAATTATAACATCAATATCAAATCAAATTTATAATCAAATTCTGGAAGAAGCTAAGTCTTTAACAAACCATGACTGCGGCGAATCTGAAAATAGGACACAGACCTCGAAGAGGCAAGTAAAAAAAATCAATCGGATGGATGACTATTTGATGTATGGCCCCTCCTGTTCTTTCGCCAGACAAAATATAGAAGAGAAAGACGAGCCATTTAAGTCTGAGTATTTCAAAACGTTGGACATACTCATTGCCGAATTACAAAGAAGGTTTTCGGACAACGATGATCTAATCAATTCGATTGCAAGTCTCGATAAGTTGGATGTAGATAAAATGGTTCCACTGAAAAATTTGGGTAAGTTTGAAAAATTTAATGATTAAAATAATTTGTCATTGTCAATTTACAATTTTAACTAATTTTTCAGGTCTGAAAATTCCATCAAGAGAAGAGGCTAGTGTGGTTAAAGCTTACTTGAGTCGTAACGAGGATAAAATGGAAAATACATTGCAAGTTTTGCACAGGCAACGAGAGGCGTTCAAAGATACATATGAACTTTTTGCCTCTGTGGCGACCATAGGATGTAGCACTGCAGTGTGCGAATCTACATTTTCAACTTTAACGGCAATCAATAGGCCTCAAAGGCTGTCAATGGGTCACGAGAGAATGGCTGGTATGGTATTTCTGGCCTTTGAATAAAAAAAGAACAAAATCAGTTGATCTGAACGAAGTTCTTCGCATTTTTAATAACATGGCAAATCGTAGACTTCAGCTGTTTTAAATATTTTTTATTATTTTGATAATTATTATAATAAGTTTGCAGAAACAATACGATCTAAATGGTATTTTTGGTCGTATCTATTTACTCGTATCACCCCACACAACAATTAATTATTACCTCACTCTCACTCAGACGTGGATCTCTACATCCAAATCTGGAAGTTCAACCATCTTGTTCGCTTGTTCTTCATCGTTGAGGATTTGATAGTTCTTAGATCCATGCTCATGCTCTATCACAGAAATTATTTGTTAACGAATAGCTATTGAATGTACATCAATACCTAGAGGTCAGTGATATACATGGTGATCGATTTAGTAGCCCGTGCTTCGAGGGCAGACAAAGTATGATAATTTTTTTACTTCCGCCTTACCTGTAACCAATGCTGCCCTACCTCAAATTCGACTCTAGCTACAGCCCTGATTGTGCGCACTGCGTAATAAATAGATAGTACAAAATAAAGACTACTAAATGTGTAATCAACAAAATTAAAAGGTTTGCTGAGGTACTGGCCAAATGATAAATTTGCTAGTTAGCAGATAGCTAATAAGATGACCATTTGTGATCAGAATTGCTAGAGATAAATAGGCTTTAAGCCGTACGAAAAAGATGTCTACGCAGTGTTCTTATAAAATAAATTAAACCGTAGTTTTTTTTCAATAAAGCGAAATTTATAAAATAAAGAATAGCAATCAATGTTTTTTTTATTTTTAAACTTTAACGTTAACATTGAAGTTACGGATTATAAGAGTGGTAGAGAGGAGGCAACTTTTAAAAAAGTTCAATTATTGAAACATGCATTCGCAGCCAACAGGCGAACAAGCTGTATAACCCCTATCAGTAACATTTAAACTATTTTCGCGTAGTCTTTATTGACATTTCACATTTCCCTTCGAAATTGCAATTGGGGCCATGTGCACAGACGAATCTTTTGAAACGAGCGCCTTTCCCGAAAACATCATATTTTTTCAAATGTGCATTTCGTTCAACAAACCGTTGTTTAGAATTCTGAAATCTGTCAACACTTGCAAAGTTGTTGACAATGCGGTCTGATGATTCACCGCATTTGGTCTAGAAGTCTTCCGATTTTCACTGGAATGGCAAATAGGAATGAGTTAAAACAGTGAATTTCTGGGCCCGCGAACATACAATTAGATAATGATAATTTCAGTACTAACACATCTAAAACCATAGCGCTATTTCCGCCGCAGCGCATTTGGATTTCCATGCGGAGATGTCCGTACTAACAGATCACAGCAATTTCAAAAAACGCACTGCGCGATGAGCTCACACGCCTCCCGTAGGATTAACTAAGTCCTTTAAACAAGGCAGATGCGTGTATTTAATATAGTTGACCATTGAACTGCTCGGGACGCTAGCGAAGTCGGCATGTTTATGTTTTGGTGATGTCCAAATGCTCATTGCCTGAAGCTTTTCTATTTCGGATGGATGCACACATAACCTCCGAAGATGCGCATTTGTTTTCGGCAGTGTGAACATACATAGCACTCCCACGTTCCTCGAGGTGGAAATGATTCAAGCGGGGGCAGTTCTGCTTAACTGTAGCGAACAAAATGCCGTCTGCCGCGCTTTTCCCGGCAAGAAGTCGAGCCGTGAGAAAGGCGTGGGACCGGCGCCAGGCCGCTCTTACACGCGCATTCGATGTTTGACTGAAATATAACCTATTTCTGACCACTCATCGTAAACTACATTTCAGCGATGTATTCTGCATTCCAATCTCGTTTGAAGCATCGCAAGTTGCGTGTTTGGCGGAAGCGATGCATTCGAGTGTCCAGGAACTTTGCTCGATGGCGCCGGACCAAACAAGCGACAGCTTCTATTAAAATGAGGCTCTTGCGGGCATTCCACATCCCTACAATGTCTCCTCCAACCGCCAGTTAATAGGAATGCAAAGCAGTCGCGCCCAGCCACGCATCATTGCTGCAGTTGAAGCAATCCCAGTTCTATTGACACTCATTTATTGACGTTGAAACATAAGACAGTGGTTGAGAAATATGATATATTTATTCAATGAGCAAGGAATGAAAAACAAAATTAAGAAGATGTGGACTTCATTTTTTCTGCTCATTAATCTGTGAGATAGCATCTGCTGCTATACTCTCCGTTCCGCGGAAGCTTCCGTTCTAGTTTCGCCTGAAATCCCTGCGATATCCATCATCCCCGCCGCCGCCGCCTCCGCGCCCGCGGCTAGTGTCGGCTAACTGCTCCTTCATGTGGCGAATCGCGTCGTCCACGCTGCGCTGATCGTCTCCCGACACCGAGACGTTGGTATTGCCGCCATAACCGGAGTTCTTGTCGACGTTCACATGCACCGAGAACATGGATTGTACTTCTTTCACGTTCGATCCGCCGCGTCCAATGATCTTTCCGACGTCGCCGGAATCGATTTCCATCACTTCCGAAAATCGTCCTTGTGATCTTCCGTATCTCTGCGACTCGTCCCTGCCACCGCCGCCACCACCACCATCTCTTCCACCACCGTAGTTCCTTTCCCGGCCAAATCGGTTGTCCTGGCGGCCGCTGTTGCGGTAGTCGGACTGTTCGCCGCCACGATAACTCTGCCCGTCCTGGTAGCCAGATGAGCCACCTTTGCTTCCAGCATCCCAACCTTCGTCCGACATTTTATTTGAGTCGTATTCAACTAGAAACGAGTCTGGAACGAAAAGCGAAATTATCTGCTGGCCGGAATAAATTTCGAGCAAACGTCGCGGAGAGTAATATCCTACGTCACGGAATCAACTGATTTCACTATAGAAATGTACGAAAATGCTTTTTACACGTTTTCTAAACCTAACGGGTTGGCTTTTTCACAAATTAGTCAGGAGTGATACCACGGCGCGGGCGAAAGTATAGAACGCCGAATGGAATGACAGTTGAAAAGTTAATACAATTCGGAGCCGCGTGTTCTAAACGATATGTCAAAGCGGGCTGGTCCCGAAAATTGCGTATAAATTGGCGCTCAATTTGAGAAAACCGGTCATCAGACTGTTAATACACTTGATTTAGATTGTGAAATGTACATAAATCATCACAAGGTCTCGTATAAGCCCGACAATCAGCTAACCGAATGATAGAAAAATCGATTGATAATACATATTTTAATGCCGCCTCGCACATCATGCATGTAGGCTTTGGATTGAAGTTGTTAGCGATTCGCAAACATGATGTCTCCTCTAACTGAACTCGACCTATCTTATTAACACTTTAACCGCCAAAACCACTGCAAGGCGAAGCATGCTGACTAGTTAGCACTAAACTGCATGCATTGTGATGGAGGTAAAAGAAAAATTTCAAAAGTGGTTAATTATGTACTTTTTAACTAAATTAAGAGATTTTCACAAAAACTTTGGGTTTCGCATGTCATGTCCTTGAAAAAATAAGTGAAGCCATTTATGGCTTTGTATGCATTCGTGCCTATAAGGCGGCCCATTCACGTTCAATAATATTGGGCAATATATATGATTGCACAATATTATTGAACGTCTAGGGATAGTATTGACAGTTGCAAATTGATTGAACAAAATATTGAGCAAGCTTAAATTTTATTGCACAATATTTTTTATTGCGGCGTGTGTGTGTGATATTGCGGAATATTTATATTTTTTGATAAGGTAAAATTGCAACCCTCATAACGGTGTCCTTTTTCTGTATAAGAGGTTTCACTAACTGAAACAATTCTTCAAACTTTCCAATATCCATTCTCATATAATTTTGAAAGTCTTTTTCTGCAGTAAAGGTCAAGTCCTTTGAAAGTCTTTCGTGGGTATAGATTGGCTTTCTTTTTAACCATTCTTTAACCCAAAATCGTTTTGTATTCCTTTTTTTTAACAAAATATACAGCGCGGTCGCTGCCAAAACTTCGTCAACTGATATGTTCCTTGCCAGAAAGTACTAACCCGAATGCCATGTCAATTTTATTGACTCAATATTATTGAACATGTGTGGTGCAAGAATGTGTTCAATAATATTTTGCAATCATAAATATTGCGCAATATTATTGAACGTGAATGGGTCGCCTAACAAACAATATGCTAGGATGCCATATATGGCTGTGTATGCATTCACGACATATGCATGAATATGAACCTGCATGTTAAATAAAGAAAAAAAAGACATTCTGCTACTATTCTATTTATTAATGATAATTCTAAATACATATACACATTTTACTTAAGTCTAGAAATTAAAAAAATCCAAGATTATATTGCAATTGGAATATTTTCCAAAACGGGTCTGATTTTAAACAATTTGTCATGCTCCGGAGCTCCAAGCGGCCGAAAATTTTCATTATTAATAAAATGAAGGGATTTCTTTATAGTCTCCCATCTGTTACATGCCATAGTTTCGTAGACGAAACTTTGACCAACAGATTTATTCCAATAATGTCTCACAGAAGGCAGCTTTACAAGCGACATGAAAATGGTAATCCCGATGAATTTTTCACAATGCTGACGGGTGTGCAGATGTTGTCTTGAAGAGCTTTCAAATTTGATTCCTCAACAACGATGTCCATCAATTCGTCCGTAAATAAAAATGAAAAAAAATATGCAGGCGTTTCGAAGCCACTCATACATTCTGGCAGTTCTAGATTTTCATTGAAAGCAAAATTTTTGTCGTCATACGATTTCAAATTGCCTTTCTTCCACACAAACTTTTCCTTTTTCACTTTTTCTAGCATTTTTCGACTTTCAGCAGATGTTGATGGAAGGTTTCTGGCCGAATTTTTAGTATATGTATCTGAGCACTATCGGTTTCAGAAACTAAGATAGAAAGCTGTCTCGAAATTAATATGGAAGTTTTACATTTTTGATAGATTTGATAAAAATGCAAAAAACATGTAATTCTTAGTGAATGGCTTAAATCAATTTTACATACATTGTCTCTCGAGTAAATTGATGAAAATACAAGACAGTAGTAATATTTATAGACCCCGTTTATTGCATTACTGTTACATTGTTGAATTAGTGATTAGTCTTCATCCCTTTACAGCTATAATAACTATATTTAATATCAATTAAAAATTGAATGGCTTCCAGCATGATAATTGTTAGAGGAAAATTTAGGGCAGTCGAAAAAAAATACCCCAGAAATAACACTAAAACTACTTATCTTACATCTTACAATCTTAATAATTTAGTAACGTGACAATAGACTATGATATGTTTATCGGAAAGAGTCGAAATTAACGGATTATTTGGCGGCGCTTATTTTGCATTGAAATTTCCACTCGATCAAATACTTTTTATTCTCGCTCATGTGAATATTCAGTAGCACCACAGAAGGGCATTTCTAGAAATTTGTTTTGGAGAACTCGTACCTTGCGCTTATGGGGCACATTTTCTGTATACAGGACTGCCATAGAAAATAATTGGCTGTATAATTATATTGAAGGTCAGCGGCTTAACGGATCTCAAGGATTTCCTGTTTATAAATCCCAACTATCAAACAAATTTCGGAATAAAGTTTTGGGTTTAACGTAACCTTCAATAAGGTTTTAGTAGGATTTTCAAGCTCAGATAGTGGATTTACAATTTCGTTAAAGTTTTCGAAGTGATAGTTTCGGTAATAGCTTCTTTCAGGACTTTATGGAGGTTTAAGGGTTGTTTTTAGTAGACCTCCGGTATGTTTCCGGCGATAGCCAAGGTAATGACTATGATAGAGCCTCGGATGTGAAGTGCATCTGAATTTTCTGATTCGGATACGGAAGCCAAAAATTCAACCCGCCTTTATTCTGTTCTATCATTTTTCCAGAGTTCTTTTGTGATATGGTTTCAACAATCCTTATTGCTACTGTTTCTGTTTTGTCAGATTGCACGGATTTTTTTCGTCGTTGGAAGGTGGGAATCTTCAAAAGATACCGATCGGCTCCAGCCTCACGAAATGCCGGATTTCTACCGACGAAACCCACCTCCGTGTCATTCTAGGCAATGTATCCAAGACAATAGAACTATTTATTTATCCATCCATATTTTTAAAAAATGCTTGGCACTTCCCAGACGATAAAGATCGGTATAAGGGACAGTGCCTAATTTTCGATATATAAATTTTCGTTTATATTAACATTTGTGATATTTTTCTAATTCCTGTGGAGCTTCATTATGTGGTTTGAGAAATTGCGGAGCTGATGTTTGTTATGTACTTTATATTGCTCGGTAACGTATTGTAAAAGCCAGCTGCTTTATTAACAGGGTCCTCTTCTAGCCGTTCCGTTCTAGCATATCCGATAGCTACAGTGGCGAGCACATGTGGATACATGTTTATCAAATTTGACTTAAAATACTTGTAAATTTCTTAAAAATACATTAATCGATTTGAAATCTTTGCAGTTGATTTCTTTATTAATATTTATGTAAAACAAATAATAAACAAAATTATAACTTATAGGTTCAGTCGAGTTTTTAAAACAAATAATCGAAATGGACAATGTATCCACTTTTCGTTTCTTCTATGTTGCAACAAATCTGTGAATCGAAACAAAACGGAAAAGCGAGATTCACAGTATTTGGAATGTTAACGTTGTGCGATATAGTGTTTTACGCGGCGAAGCATAAAAGTTCGATTTAATCAGTCACGCGTTTTTACCTTTTCTGTGAGTATTCCAATTTTGAAGCAAAAATGAAGGAAATATCGGAATATTTAGAAAATTAAATTGTGGAAATGACGGAAAACAATGCGTCAGCACGTAAAATAGCTAAATCGTAGTAGTAGTATTTGCCACCGAACCGTGCGTGCTTCAAGTAAGGAAAGAGACGCAATGTTAGAGCACCTGTAATTAATAAATCGCTACCACGATTGCTAACTAATAGAGATGCTCGAGCTATGGAGCGCCTCATGACCACCAAACCGAATACAACACCAAAAGAGGCTGCAGTTGCCATTAATAAACCCGTAAGTGAGTGGACAGCACGCAGAGCGCTTCACAGGATCGGACTAACAGCGGCAGTTAAGCAATAGAAAAACCAGCACTATCAGAGAAAAATGTTGCAGCACTCTCAACTTTTGCAAGAAGCACAAGAATTGGAGCGTAGATGGGTGGAAGAAGGTAATTTTGTCCAACGAGACCAAAATAAACCGATATCAGTCCGATGGTTAGGAGTATTACTGGCACCCCCCAAACGAAAAATTGAAAAAGCATAAAGTGAAAGAAACTACGAAGCATGGAGGAGGCGGTTCGATGGTGTGGGGCTGCTTCACTTGGTGGACCGTAGGTCCATTGGTTAAAATCGATTCGATGGTTTTATGAAAAAGGAACCATATCTTCATATTTTAGAGTTTAATCTACCACTACTCTACTTCGTAGACGAATCTGCTTATCCAGAATATGAAGTCATTTTTCAGCAGGATGGATACCCAAAGCCCACGACGAAAATCGTTAAGGAGTGCTTCATTAGGCAACGTTTTAAAAAAATGCAGTGGTCTGCTCAAAGCCCAGACCTCAACCCGATCGAAAATTTATGGGCTTTGCTGAAAAAACGACTAGCCCGGTACGACATCGCATCGAAGGATTTGGATGAGCTTTGGTGTCGAGTTCAGACGGAGTGGAGTGTGGAGATTTTCTCTAGGCTCAATGAGCTATATTCTTTTAGATTTAAGTGTTTATATATGAATTTCGCTCTCTCCATATGCATTAGGGATTCTAGACTTAGCGAGTTCTTTTGTGATATGGTTTCAATCCTTATTGCTACCGTTTCTGTTTTGTCAGATTGCACGGATTTTTTTTCGTCGTTGGGAAACAGGCACATGTGGTGCACGGGACGTACATGCGGTGCGTGCGGTACACAACCAAATACATGCGGTGCACGGGCAGGACATGCGGAACACAGCCAGGTACATGCAGTGCACGGGGCTGAAATATGCAACATTAAAATTAATCCAATCCAAATCACTGCGGATTTGGGCGATTTCGCGTGGATCTTCGACGGGACGGGACGGGACTAAAACCATCTCCGTCTCCTTCGAAAACCTCTCACTCCATCACTCATTGCTTGCACTGTATTTCCTGAATGCTTGTTCATTTAATAGGACAGACAATGTACATGAGTATAAGGGATAGTACCAGTATCTCAACAATTTTTATTCAGAGTTCAATATATTTTTTTTTTCAACGTTGGGAGGTGGAAATCTTCCAAAGATACCGATCAGCTCCTGCCTCTCGGCATGCCGGATTTCTACCGACTAAAACCACCTCCGTCTATCTCAATCACTCTCTCCACCAATTTTTAGTAATTTTTCGTATTTAATTTTCAGTACATAGTACTTCCCAGACGATAAAAAATCGGTATAAGGGATAGTACCAAAATTGTATCCTTTTAATTAAATTAATCGTTCAGACTATATGTTCATTAATTATTTCATGTTCACTACATGTTTGTCTTTGACTTTAGTGGAGCTGATTGTATTTGTAATTTACTTCGTATGTTGTTCCTGAAGGAGGTATTTTTTTAGTGTCGTTTTAAATGAAGTTGGGTTCGCTATGTTTTTAATTTTGTCCGGTAGTGTATTGTAGAAATTAGCTGCCTTGTTCAAGGGATCTTCTTTTAGCCGGTCAGTTCTGGCAAATGCGATAGCTATATTATTCATGTTCCTCATTCTGTAAGTGTTTTTTGCCTCAATTTTACCTAATTTCACGGTGGTGTATTCATTACGGTGTAAATTCTTATGTATGAATTTAGCTCTTTCCATGAAGATCATGCCTTGCAAATTCAATTCTTGGGCTATTTTGAAGACTTCGCTCGTTGGAGTTTGCATAGGGAGATTGTAAATGGTTTTATACGCCTTCGTTACTAGTCTGGAGATAATCATGAGGTTACCTTTAGAAGTTTGACTCCAATTTAAGATGCCGTAAGAAATTTTGGAAAGGAGATGCGCATATACAATTTGGACTTGATTTTTCTTTGGAAAGAAGTGGAAGCGACGTAGAAGTCCAATGAAGACTGCCAGTCTTTTCCTTAGCTCATTTATGTGTGGAGTCCATGTTAGTTTCTCGTCTGTTAGAAGTCCTAAATATTTCATTTGTTCCACTCTCTGGAGGGTCGTGTCGTTGATTTTTACGTGTGGTTGTATGTCAGTTTTGTTCTTCTGTTTGAAGATCATATATTTTGTTTTCCCCGCGTTTAATGCCAATCTATTTTGTAGAAGCCAATGCCAATACTTGTCCAGGTCGGTATTTACTTTTTGCTCAATTTCGAAATTAGTTTTACCTGAGTAGACGAGCACAGTGTCATCTGCGTACATAACGACTTTCGCAGCAAGGTCTGCTTTTTTTATGGAATTGATATAAAGTAGAAATAACGTTGGTCCTAGGATCGAGCCCTGCGGAACACCTATGCTAATTTCAGCAGTTTTGCTTTTGACACCACCTATTAGTGTGTTTTGAGATCTATCCGTCAAGTAACTGCGTATTAATTCATTTGTTTTTCCAACAATTCCATATTCACCGAGCCTGGTCATTAATGTTTCATGTGTCACTGTGTCGAAGGCTTTCCTTAGATCCACGAAAACTGCTGCAACGTAGTGGCCCTTATCCAAATACTCATTCACAAATCTAATCACATCAGTAATGGCATCTATTGTGCCTTTGCCCGCCTGGAATCCGTACTGGTTTCTATCCAAGATTTTGTTTTGCAACAAGAATTCTTTGATTCTGGAATCTATAATTTTTTCAAGGATTTTACTTAAGGAATTCAAGAGTGAGATTGGTCTATAATTGTTTGGATCAGTTTCGTCACCTCCTTTAAAAATCGGTATAACAGAAGAGATTTTTAAGTATCCCGGGAATCTTCCCTGCTTAATGCATTTATTTATTAATTTCACGAGAGTATCAGCAATATCTTCCTTAACTAATTTGAGGTCATCAACGGAGATACCATCAGGACCTGGTGCAGTATGGTTTCTTAGAGAATCAATGATTTCGATTATTTCTTTTTTATTGGCTTTTCTTAAATGTAAAGAAGAGGTTGGGGATGTGTTTCGGGACGATGGTGTTCGTATCAGCGGTAATTTCGTTACTATTTCATGACCTATTTCTGAGAAACGACGATTAAGGCAGTTGGCGATTTCCTCCGATTCATTGATGATCTTGTTCGAGTAAGATAGTTTGTCGATATTTTGCGTCTTGCTTTTTTCACCTTTCCTTAGAACATCGTCAACTAGATTCCAAAACTTGCTATTGTTTTTTGAGCTTTGCTCAAGCTTTATGGTATAATAACGTTGCTTAGCCTCTTTGATAATTTTGTTACATTCGTTTTTTATTATTTTGTATTGTTTTTGTTTTGTAGGACTGAGAGGTTCCTTAATTAGCAGTTTATATGCTTTATGTTTTTTCTTTGAGGCAGTAATAACTTTTTCAGTAATCCATTTTACATTCCTTGTCCTGATGGCTTTAGTAAATGTGGCAGAGACTTTAGCTTCCTGTATTATCCTGGCCAATTCCTGGAAGCTTTCTGGGGTTTTCTTTTTAATTAGCTGTTTAGTTGTCTCAATAAATGTATTTTTTCTGAGGTAAGTTATACATTTTACACTTGGTTTTACTTTCGTCATTGTATGTCCTTTAATTGATGAACGTATTAGTCTATGGTCTAGTCGTGGCCAGTCTTCGAAAGTGTAGTTAGTGTTGTGTGTAATCGTCTGGCTGTTTGTAGTTATATGGTCTATGATTGTACCTGAGATTAACCTTGTCGGTGTTTTTTCGTTTAATACTTCAGAGTTATTGGCTATAAGAGTATCCATGTATGTTCGGTAGTGTGTATCTTCAATCCAATTTTGTTTCACATTTGTAGAATAAACCTCAGCGTTTTTAGTTATTGAATTGAATTTTCAGTAAATGTTCTTTCGTGATATTCCTTTTTGTTTATTTAATACTGTTTCTGTTTTGTCAGATTACACGGATTTTTTGTATGATAATTTATAGTCTTCATGTTTTTCTTACAAGTGAAGATTTTTGACTGCAGGAAGGCGAGATAAATCGCCCGTAAGCCGACCTCGGAAACCCACCTGTTCCACTAAATAATTCCTGTTGCCTATTTAAATCGTACACTATTTTGTCCTGTTATTGGTTTTCAGGATTCAGTTAACGCATTATTATAAATACCAGTCGGCACGAAAGTCCACAGTTCAAATTGCAATGTCCAAATATCTTCCAAAATAAAACAAGTTCCCATGCACGGACGAGCATGCCCCCATTTTTTTAGACATTCCAATTCCATTTTCCTGTAATATTGGCGACTCGCGAAAACCTGCGGAAGGACAAGCCAAACAAAACCGAAAGTCCAGCAAATTCCATTTCTTGTTTGCGAGCCTCGCCTCTTCCAATTTTGCTCTGACCGTTCCCAACCTACAATTTTCAAGATGGCGGCTGCAAGCAATAAATGCCGGGAATTTGTATTGCCGAGCCGTAAAAAAATTGCCACCGCAACCGCGCTGGAAAAAACAATGGTGTCACACTCATCTTCCGCCCAAATAAATCGAGAATTTGTTATTTGTTGACATTTATTGAGTCACAATTGAAACATACGATACAAGCTGAGAAATGCGATACATTTGCGGAGTTCTTATAGAAAACGATCAGTTTTTCAATGAGCAAGGAATGAAAACCAAAATTAATAAGATGTGAACTGAACTTTTGCTCATTGCCGTGAGATAGCATCAACTGCTACACTTCGCCGTAGCTATCGTCTTAGTTCCGCCTGAAGTCCTTGCGGTACCCGTCGTCTCCTCCGCCGCGGCCCCGGCTCGTATCAGCTAGCTGCTCCTTCATGTGGCGAATGGCATCGTCAACGCTGCGCTGGTCGTCACCCGACACCGAAACGTTGGTATTGCCGCCATAACCGGAGTTCTTGTCGACGTTCACGTGCACCGAGAACATGGATTGTACCTCTTTAACATTCGACCCGCCGCGGCCAATGATCTTGCCGACGTCGCCCGAGTCGATTTCCATCACCTCCGAAAAACGTCCTTGCGATCTGCCGTATCTCTGCGAATCGTCCCTGCCACCATCCCGGCCGCCACCGTAGCTGCGGTCCTTTCCAAATCGGCCGTTGTAGTCGTCATTCGAGCGGTTTTCTCGGCGCCCGCGGTATTCGGATTGGTCACCGCCACGATAACTCTGACCGTCTTGGTACCCGGATGAACCTTCGTCGGACATTTTATTTCAGTCGAATTCAACGAGAAACGGGTCTGGAGCGATGGCCGATTCTATTCAGAAGCCGAAACGGAAATTCGAAAAAAATTCGCGGCCAATAGGTATTCTACGGTCAGAAATCAACTGATTTGTCTATGGAAATGTGTTTAAAGGCTTTTTTACACGTTTTTAGATCTAACGGGTTGATTTTTTCACAAATTAAACAGGAGCGATTCCACGGCGCGGGCGAAACGCTTCGAACGCCGATTGAGAGAGAGCATGGAGGCACCGAAAATACTTGTCATCTGTCACTGACAGGTAGTTTCGGTGCAAAGTACTCTCCGGTTGAAAGTCAAACGGGCTAGTTCGGAAATTTATGGCGCAGTAGGCGCTTGATTTGAACAAAATCATCATAGGGAGCGAATGTTTTCTTGAAATTGCTCCAATCGTGCATATTTAAGGTTTTCACAGTTTTTTTTTGTTTAACAAAGAATGGCCGAGCGTTATAGCTTTAAGTTTTGAAATAACGAATTTTATGAGTTGACACAATTTGAGCAATTTGATTATACAATTACACAAGTATTAAGGACTTGTTACAAAAGGCTCGTTATGTTCGCGCTCGACATTTACAGTATAGCTCCTTGCCTCGCCTTACGTATCGACAAGACTAATCTGCCACGATGATTTTTGATGATCCAAGAACCAGCTACTCTCTATCTCTCATCATTTTTCTTCATATCCATGCTACTTTCACACATTCATTTCACTTAACATTCCTTTTCTAGAATTTCATGCAGATGGTCACCACTCATGCAAGATGTGTTCACAGCGCTGGTCCCTGTTTTTATTGTCATTTACTCATGAAGATACCGAGGCAAGGAGAAGACCCAGTCTTTAAAATATGATAGAAATAGAAAGCAAGGCTTTTACTTGGTTCGTAACACAAGCACCAAAAAATTAAATGAAGAAACCAAAAAAACTAGGGGTCATTTAGAGAAACACACATTTTTATAAAATAATTAACAGCTAACTTAACATTACATTAGTTCGATTTGTAAAATTATTAAGTAAAATAAGTTTTTAAATCTGGAGCAATCCATTGGAAAACTTTTAATTGTCTACAAATGGCATGAAAATTATGTCTGCATGATGTTTGTTTTATATCGTAGAAGTTATGTGTTCGCAAAACAACCCTTCCTGAGTAAAAAAAATGTTTTTAAATTTTGGGCTTCTGATTTGAAAGATTAGTTTCCAAAGTAAAACATAACTGTTAACCTGGAATCTTTAACACATCAATTTTATGTACATACCCACTAACAGCCAAAAGGGTTTCTCTACAATTTTATGTAAAGATATTTACACGCATTTTATTTATAATAAACATACTGTTGTAATTTCAGATGTCATCAAGGATACGTCAGGGATTTTTGGAATAGATATACGGGTCTTAACCATAAACTAATTACACGCTTTATTTCTACTAGCAGTTACTTTAACACAACAAGAATAATAGAAATAATATAATTAGAATTACACTATTATGAATTTAGTCGTACTTAATTATTCAAGATCATTTTTCAAAATACAATGTGCCTATTTTCGGTACAAGTATCTTCATCGTTTTTAGTAGGTCTACAATTTTTTTCAAATTTGAATTAAAAGTTACTGAGTCACTCCTGCTTCTTGGTATGCCAGATTTTTACCGACTAAAACCACCTCCATCTCCTTTAATCACTCTCTCCATCAAATTTTTAGTAATTCTCCATATTTATATTTCAGTACATAGTACTTCCCGGACGATAAGAATCGGAGTTTTAGTATCCTTTTAGTTTGATTAATAATTTAAAATATATGTTTATTAATTATTTCATGTTGATTACATGTTTGGCTTTGATTTTAGTGGAGCTGATTGTAATTGTAACTTACTTCGAATGTTGGTCTTTTAAATATCGTTTCAAAGGAAATTGGGTTCGCTATGTTTTTAATTGAATCCGGTAGTGCATTGAAAAAGTTAACCGCTTTGTTGAAGGGGTCCTCCTTTAGTCGTTCAGTTCTGGCATATGCCATAGCTATATTATCTATGTTTCAACTTCGAATTCACTGGGTCCACCGATCTTAACCCTCCCATACACACAGCATATTTAATTTTCGTTGTCGATGTTTTGCCGAAGACCTTTCTGTTTTGTGTTCACTACTCGTGGTCCCACCAAAAATTGCATATACAATTTTTCCACGACGAATTACAGAATCCTTCAACAACGCCAAAGACCACGGCTCGTATCTTATCACAAAACTATATCAGTTGCTATTGTGTAGATTTTGGCTTCGATTTCAGAAGTCGGAAATATTGTAAACAACCGCTAAGATAGTACCTCGCACCCCCGCTCAGTCCGCTGTACCAAGAAAGAGGTTGTCATCGTGAGCTGTCAAGCGCCCAAGCAAAATGCTCTCCAGTAGACTTGCACAAATCGGCTTTCGGACGGTAAGTAAAAAACTCGTAAATCAAGCCGAGCTGAACAGCATGTCACGCATTTCAGGTGCTCGGGTCACAGGTGCGCCATCTGAACCTCCTGGAGTATCAAAGCAAGGAGCTCCTGCAAGAAAATGGGGTGTCGATCCAAGCGTTCAAAGTGATGGGCGGCAAACACGATGCTGATAAGCTGAAGAATTTCGGTAAGTAATGTTTGGGCTGTTCATGCGGAAGTTAACGTTGGAATCTCGACCTTGGGTGGGTGGGTGGTCGGTAATATCTTGAAATGCGAACTCTTCTGCATCTCTGGAATATATAGTACATCGATTCCTAAGTTGGTTATCGCCAGTAAGAAATATTCGATCAACCCTTGCCAGACGTAACAAGCAAAACTCTGGCTATTCATTTGAAATATTTAATAAGTCGTCATTCGTCCAAAATTCGTGAATCTCAAGATTCTACAAAATTAAAAATAAATCTCTATGTGCTGTATTTCTTCCATTTGGCGCCGTTATTCAAACATTTGTCGCAATATACCTACCAGTGGCGGCTCGTGGGAGTTAAGTATGGTGGGGCTACTGGTACGAATTTTTCTATCACCAATATAAGTCCTAATGTGAGTTTCCACTCCACCCAAGAGGTACCACATGTGGAGCGTTAACCGATTTTAAGTGATCGGTTTCCCCAAAAGTAGATTCGCTGGCAATCAAAGATATATTCCTATTATCGTGTTTTGAATAATGCATGAGCATTATCGAGTTGCGACATAATATTGATTTTACGAAGTGTTTGGAAATTATATGCATTCTGTAAATGGCATGAACTTGTTTCATGTTTTTTAATTCTCTCGGACAAATGTTTCATGTCGCGAAAACCATTGCTTGTCCAAGTCACTTTGCCTCCAAACAAAAGGCAATAAAAACAAAATAGGGAATTTCTAACCTCACAGGCGGTAAGCCAAGGTTTCTTACTGAACCAATCAGTAGAAAAGTTTCGAAGTTGCCTTTTGTCGCAGCTGCTGCTTAATTTAAAATTAGAAGGCTGATGAGATCCCAAGCGCTTAATTTCAAGTTTTTCTTCAAAAGAACGCGAGCAAAACGGGTTGGAAATTAAATTTTCTACCGAATTCATATTTTGAAAATACCGAAATTTTTTAATTAAAATTGAAATTCAAACTTCAAGCAAGCTTTAACACATGCAAGGCAAATCTTGTTAATTATATATTTAATCAAAATCATAAATACCATAACCTGTAGAACCCTTTACTCAAACAAACTTTAAACACTACAAAACTTTAAAAAATACCAAACACTACAAACACTACGAAGGCACAACTATTCCCATGCACTACAATGATGAGACTACTTTTACATTAACAGTCATCACCTTCACCCTCTTCGGCCTGTCGTAAAAAAATGTTGCTCATGCCTGCTCAAAAGTATTGTTCAGACCATGCCAAGACTAAACGTTGTCGAAGCACTGAACGGGCTGCATATGATTAGCCCGTCCGCGACGTATACACATGTTATTTCAAACACGCACACTCCCGCCGCTTCAGCATAGAAATCACGCACACATCAAATCGAGATACTCTTCTTCCGGGTTGATCCAATGTAGCCCTTTCCTCATAGTAAAGGTGGAAAATTGTTAAAGAGAAAATAAGTTTGAATTTTACTCTCAGCTTTTACTCGGTGCAGGCACAACGAAGCGAGTCGAAGAGAAAAACAAATTGTTCTACAGTGCGTGGCAAGAAGACTATGTGAAAGTAAACTACAGCATGGGCGAAAAAAATGCCACATTATATTTTGATATGAAATGAAATTATGAAAACTATATTGAAATCTATAATGATATTTTATTACATTTGCACTAATATAGGCTCATCAATAAGTGGTGGGTCTGAGCCCCACTAGCCCCAAAGGTAGAGCCGCCACTGTTACCTACGCATATCTGTATCATAGTAAATCAATATCTCAACGGCGGTGTAGTTCCAAGTAAGACGATTTCAAATTCTAAGTAGACGTTTAGTTGTCTCCTACGATTTTGATGCTATTTTATTTATTTATTAAGAATTTGCCCTACAGACTAACATAATCCAATTACAAGACAATAAAAACGAAGAAGAAAAAAATGTTAAAATTAAAGAAAAGAAATACACAGTATAGATTAAACTAATTAGTTAAAGAACTCTTTACATTCTGCTCATTAATGTAGAGTGAGTGAGGATACGGACCAAGTTGCAGGGTGATGTGGTTTCGAGGGAGTCGCAACATCGGCGAATGGTACAAAGTCTCAGTCCTAGAATATGGAACTGTAAATATGGTGTCAGATCTGGCATCTGGATTGCGGTGAAGCTGAAACAGAAAACACTCATCTAAAAGGAGTCTGCGAGAATGCAAAGTTAGAATTTGTAACAAGGAAAGGCACTCTTCATATGGCATATATGTAATATTAAATTTAAAGATGAGGAAACGATTGAATTTGTGCTGTACTGATTCAACCATAGAATCTAGATATTGGTAGTGCGGTGACCATACTTGCGAGCAATATTCAAGGATTGGTCTAACGAGGCTAGTGTATAGGTTGACCGAGGAAGAAATGTCAGTAAACATATGAGTGTCTTAATACGAACTCGGAGACGCGAGAGGCGCGTGCGGTTATTGCCGCAATGTGAGACTCAAATTTAAGTTTCGAGTCGAAAATCATTCCTAGATCTTTTATTTGAAAAACAGGCGCGAGTGGAATATCATGTAATACGTAGGTGTAATCAATTGGACTGGGCTTTAAGGAGAAGACATTTTGTGACATTTCTGAACATTCATGTTGGGAAAATTAATTTCACTCCAAGAAACGATCGCATCAAGATCCCTTTGGAGAGCAATACAATCCTCTTCTGAGCGAATAACGCGGTAAATTTTTAAGTCATCAGCATACAGAAGACATTGAGACGCTACGACAGAGGGAAGGTCATTTATATAGAGCAAGACAAGAAGAGGGCCTAGAATAGACCCCTGAGGAACGCCGGGGGTTGGATGGAAGAGAGAAGAATGTGCTCCACATAGGCTAACACGGCAAGAATGAGAACTGATGTAGGACTCAAGCCAGGAGAGTAATGGCCCGTACAGGCCAAAGTGAGTTAGCTTCTGCAATAGAACATTTAGGTTGACAGTATCAAATGCCTTACTGAAGTCAGTGTATACGACATCAACTTGAGTACGACTGTCGAGAGCTTTTGCGACAGTTTGGGTAAGCTCAAGGAGATTGGTGACGGTCGAACGGTTTGGAACAAATCCACGTTGAAACGGGGACAGCCTGCAATTAAGAGCTTGGTATATTTTATTGTAGACAATGCGTTCAAGAATTTTGGGAAAACAGGAAAGAATCGAAATGGGACGATCATTGGAAGCATCAGAAAAGGATTCAGATTTGAGTACAGGAAAAATGTTAGCCAATTTCCACAAAAGGGAAAGATACCAGAGGATAAACTAGCATTAAAATATAAGATAGTGGAGTGCATAATGAAGAGGATAAGGATTTAATGAATACATTAGGAAGTCCACCTGGCCCAGGGCCTACTCTGGAATCTAAAGAATTGATCAACGTTTGGATTTCAGTTGGGTTAGTGGAGATAAGATTAAGAAAAGGTGAAAAGCAAAAAGGAGTATCAAATGAATTCGGGAGAGTTGCGGCAGGATATATTGAAGAAAAAAACTGAGCAAATATCTCAGATTTTTTCAGGAGTCAAGTCTTGCTTATTTTATTGGCTACAACATCAGATGGAAGTCAAAAAGCTGCAAGACACATTCTTCATTGTGATAAGAAACTCGAAAAATAGTTGGATGAGTCCACATCAAATAGAGTGGAACCTCGATTATCCGTCAGGCACAGTAGCGTGACGGATAATCACTTTGCACAGATCCATATTTTCAACCGTAACATTAGACATGTCACCATCATCGTAATCTTCGTCAGAACTTGGATGCTCTCCTTCATTTATAATTTCAACGATTTCTTCATCCGTAAACAGTTGATAGCCCACTTCTGTATCGTCACAATGCAACCATTCAACGTTTTCTGTTTCCAAAGAAAATGCAGCATTTAACGTGAATGCTGGTTTCAATCTTTCGATGGATATGTTCACATTGCGACCTCGAATGTTGACTAAGAAGTTTTTATCGGACCTTGAAATCACCATCATATGGAGATTGTAAAGGACGTTTGACACCTCCATGATAAACAAAAACATAATCTGTAGTTGCGAGATCTTTGTATATGAATATGTGTTTCTCGCCATATCTTGATCCTTTGACTGGTTGAAGTCTTCGCATGTTGTCACGAAGGATCGGTACGAAGTCTGTGGGGTCACTTGTGCCTTTTATCGATGATGATAGAAATTCTCCTGGCAGTTTGAGCGGCTGTCCGTACAACATCTCAGCTGACGTTGCTTGGATGTCGTCTTTCCATGCAGAGCGAACTCCCAACATAACCGTTGGTAATAATTCAGTCCATCGCGCATGTTGTTGACATTTGATTGCAGCCTTTAGTTGCCGATGAAACCTCTCAACCATTCCATTCGCTGATGAGTGATAGGCTGTCGTTCTGAAGTGAGTTGTGCCAGCTCAGCTCATGAAACAAGCACGACTCAAACTGTCTGCCTTGATCAGTTATAATTCGAAGGGGACTTCCAAATCTAGCGATCCAGTTTGTGTACAAGGCTCGTGCTACTGTCGTAGACTCCTGATCCTCCAGTGGGATTGCTTCAGGCCAGCGTGAAAAACGATCCACACAAGTCAAACAGCACCTATAGCCTTCTGATGTTGGCATGACTATTAGGTCGATGTGCAGATGTTCAAATCTTTCAGATGGTAGTGCGAAATCTCCGGGTTTGGTAAAAACGTGACGATTGATTTTCGCGCGCTGGCATTCCAAGCAGCTACGGGCCCACAATCGGTAGTCCTTTTTGATAGAGGGCCACACATACCTTTGAGTTATCATTCTAACTGATGCTTTAACTCCAGGATGTGAGAGTCTGTGAATGTTTTCAACGATGGCACGGCGCAACGATGCCGATATGTACGGTCGGGCTGATGATGTCGTCACATCACACACTATGGAAACATCTTCTCCTGGAATCCGTATGAGCTTCAGTGAAAGGCTTGTAATGTTCTCCTGCTGTAACTGTTTCAGTTCCTCGTCTTCTTCCTGTGCAGCTGCGAGGGATTGCAAGTCCCATGTTGAATTAACTTCTTCAACTCGAGAAAGAGCATCTGCGACCACGTTGGTCTCACCAGCTACATGGCGAATGTCCGTTGAAAATTGGCTTATGAAATCCAGATATCGAAATTGTCGAGGGGTGGACTCTTTGTTCTGCTTCGTGAACGCAAATATGATTGGTTTGTGATCGGTGAATATCACAAACGTACGAGCTTCGACCATGTGTCGAAAATATTTCACTGCCTCGTAAATAGCCAGTAGCTCGCGATCGTAGGAGGCATATTTCTTCTCAGATGATTTGAGCTTTCTTGAAAAGAATGCTAATGGCTCCCAACAATCGCCAATTTTCTGTTGCAAAGATGCACCGATGCCATGATTGGAAGCATCACTGAAGATTGCTAGAGTTGTCTTCAATTGTGGATGAGCCAATAAAGTCGCCTGGGCCAAGCTCTCCTTACATGCAGTAAACGCTTCCTCTGATGTAACTGTCCATTTAACAGGAGTTTTTTCTTTGGCATTTCCCACGATGAGCTCATTTAGTGGTGCTTGAAGGTACGCTGCCTTAGGTATGAACCTTCTATAAAAGTTTAACATACCCAAGAACTGGCGAAGCTCCTTGATTGTACTTGTGCGTGAAAATTTGCGTATTGCTTCCACTTTGTCTTGCAATGGTTTCGTACCGTTGGCATTGATTTCGTAATCAAGAAATTTCACAGAAGTTTTACCAAAATTACACTTCGCAGGATTTATCATTACTCCATACTCGTGAAATCGCCCAAATAGTGTATTTAAATGTTTATAGTGTTCCTCTATTGTTTTCGATGCGACTAAAATATCGTCGATGTATGCATAACAGAAGTTCAGGCCACGAAGAACTTCATCGATGAACCGTTGAAATGTTTGAGCCGCATTTCTTAAGCCAAAGGTCATGAACGGGAACTCATATAGGCCAAATGTCTCAATGTCTTCTCCAACCACAGGAATCAATCTGATGGAAAGCTTTCACTAAGTCTATGGTAAAGAAGACCTTTCTGCCAGCAAGTTGTTGCGTGAAATCATGAATATGTTTCACTGGATAGCGGTCAGGCTGCGTTCGTGCGTTTAATCCACGATAATCTCCGCATGGCCGCCATTCGTTTTTCTGTTTAGGAACCATATGTAATGGTGATGACCAACAACTTTTTGACGGCCTGGCGATGCCCAATTTGATCATCGTCTCAAATTCCTTTTTCGCAGCATCAAGCTTATTTGGAGCTAACCTTCTCCTTCTCGCCAGGAGTTGTTTTAATGAAGTGCTGAGTTTGATGCTTTGTTGCTCTCGCTATTCCATCAGGTCTGGTGATCTCAGGATATTTCAATAATATTTCGTTGAAATCGCTCGTACCAACGATGATTTGAACGCTGGGAATATATGTATTGACAACTTTACCTTGGGAGGTAAGATAGGTCAACTAAAAGATCGTAGTGTGCAAGAAAATCTACACCAATTATCGGCTTCGATATCTCGGCGATGACGAATCTCCACGTAAAGTCACGGCGAAGTCCTAAGTTAAGATTAAATGTAACCGTACCATAGGTTGGTATAGCAGTTCCATTGGCCGCAGATAGCTCATAATTTGACCTCTCGTGTTTTCCTTTCAATAATTTACGAGGAAATACACAAAGATCAGCTCCGGTATCGACTAAAAACAGAGTGCTTGTTATCCTGTCGTTGATAAATATGCGGCTAATAGTTTTGGGGCAAGGGTCGTCAGCCGCCATTAACGATTGATACTTAACCGCTGAAATTGATTGGCTATTATATCGCAGATTTCCAATTTTGTCTCGGCAATAACAGGAGTGTTGCTTTTGACTGCTGCAATAGCGTCAGCAATCGTTGCTACCTTTTCAACACTTAGCTCTTCATGTGCAGCAAGGTGAGTTTGTATCTCTTTCGGTAATCGTCTCAACCACAGATCACGAAGCAAATCTTCAGGCACATTCTCTCCAGCAAGAGTTTTCAAATGCCTCAAAAATTGGGAAGGCTTTTTATCTCCTATGTCTTCATCTTCCAAAAGTCTACGTGTCTTTTCTTTTTGCGACAGTGAAAGTCTTTTAATTTCAAAGTATCATAAGGATCTTTCGTTGGTTCTTTCAAGATAAGATCACGTACTTCTTGAGCATATCGTTGCTCCAAGCAGCCCGTAATGTGACTAAACTTGTCTGTTTGAGAGCTTATCCCTGCAGCTCTAAAGCTTTTCTCCACTTGCGAGAACCATAGCTCAGGATCCGAAGGCATAAAGGGTGGTATTCTTACTGAAACTTTGTTGATCGAAAGCACTTTTTCGATGGCACTTTGAATATCCTGGCTTAAAGCTTCGTTAGCCATGATTATTATCAGGTTATTTGTCACACTGTCTCTTATCTAGTTTCTAATTTGTCACTTCACTTGAAATGTGTAACGACCGCGATGGCTAATTTATTGTACCGATCATGTCGGGGTCACCACTTTAGCAGTTGCTATTTCGATTCGGGATAAAATGAACGAAAACGATCGAATCTTCCGAAACGTTTATTCTTATCACTTTTTACAAGACAGACCTCTCGTCGAGGCTGTCGGCGAGCAACTTTCCTAAAGTAATTTAGGATAAGGATTATATACACAGTTGTAAGGAAAGGATTCAGGTGTAAGGTTTCAGGATCGCCATGTAATGTTTCTGGATCGCCATGTGATGGTCCTTTGACGTGATAGTCTTTTCCATCGTTACTACGGATTTCCATAGTGAAGAAATCCGGAAAAGAAAAGTAAAAAAAGGAAATTATAATTGAGGAAAGACCGGCTCAATTTTGATGCCACTGGCCAAGGTAAATTTACATGCCGATTGTAGGCATTACCTGCAATGCCGAATGATAGGCACAATTCAGGGATAGTCTAAGAAGCTGTGCCGAGTAAGAAAGGCACAAGTAAAACTAGCTCGATAGTTCTTCAAAGACTATATTTTCTTCAATGCTTACTTGCTATTTATACAAATTCTTAACACTAAATCAAACTCTTATGGCCTAATAAAGTATCCTAAATTATGTATTTCAATAACTTATCACTAATCGTTCCACATGGCACTCACAACCAAAAGGCGATGTCCATGCGCGCAAGGATCACGAGGTGATAAGCACTATCGGTACATTCATGAAGCGATGTATTTATTGGTGATAAATATATCACTTTGATGTTGGAAGGATAGCCTTTCATGGAATTGAAGTGATGTATTTATTGGTGATAAATACACCACTTTAATGTTTAAAAGATGTTCTTAAAGGACACCACACCCTAACCCTTTAAGAAATTTCTTTACTTGTGGAAATAAATTTCTAAAATTTAATTTGCTTGGCATAACTGTCCTAATTCAAGGTCTTTAACATATTTTTATGATTAATTTTATCTTTATCTTTAATTTTTATTTTAGTATTTACTCCTTGTCTTTCTATTACTTCGTATGGACCTTTATAGGGGCTTGTTCCTTTTTTCTATTGTGATTTTTGACAAATATAAAATCTCCAATTTTGAATTTCCATTCATTGCCATTCTTATCATATATTTCTTTTCTAGTTTCTCTAGCGATGTTCAATAAATTTCTGGCTATTTTTACATCACTTTTCAAGTTCATTGCCCAGAACCCAGGGAGACCATGCCCGACTTTCGGGGCTGCAAAATGGCAGTACGGAGTTCGGGTATTGGAGTGCAAGAATGACTTCTCGCGTGAGTTCCTTCATCGGACGGTCGCGGAAATGAAGGCGCCATGGGAGGGAGCGAAGCTTCAGCTCGTCGATGTCAGGAGGATACCGAGCCGGCCGAAAGGCAGGGTTTGGATCCCCAATGACGAGGTGAGTAGGAAGCAGCTGCTCAGCGTCCTGCAGGCGCAAAATCCTGACGTCCCAATGAAGGAGTGGGAGGTCATCGGGGAGGAGCCGCCAAAGGAGGGAGGTAAGGGCTTCGTGATCCTCATGGATACGAAGTCCGCCTCCACCATGGCGAGTAGACAGGGGAGATTGTGCTTCGCACTAGGCGAAGTCCACCTTCGCCTGTTCAAAAGAAGCATGCCAGCCGGCGATGGGGCGGTGGTGGAGGTGGAGGTTGTTGATGATGGTAGCTCTAAAGCTACTTCAGATCAACCTCCATCACAGTAAAGCGGCCTCGGCCAACCTGGCATTGGTCCTGCTACAGGACGATGCCGATGGAGCCATAGTCCAAGAACCATGGATCCATAACGATCAGGTTCAGGGGCTAGGAGTAAAAGGATACGACATCTTCCACTGTCGTAAAACATGTAAGATTCGATCATGTATTATGATGAAAAGATCCTTGAATGCACTAATGATTCCTAATCTCAGTTCCGAGGACCTAGTTGTTGTGGCATTGGACAATCCGGACAGCAAATGTTGGATTGCCTCTGCCTACTTTGCGCACGACGATCCAGAAGAACCACCACCGGTTGCAGTCAGGACGCTTGTGGAGGTCGCGGAAAGAGGTAAGATTGATTTAGTGCTTGGGTGTGATGCTAATGCCCACCATACTCTCTGGGGCAGCAGCAACATTAATGATAGAGGGGAGTCCTTGTACGAATACTTGTTGGGGACTACCCTCTGGGTATGTAATAGCGGAAACGAACCCACGTTCGTGACCTGCAACAGGAGAGAGGTTCTCGACTTGACGCTTGTCGTGGGATCTCTTAAATCGGCGGTATCGGGGTGGAGGGTCTCGGACAGGGCATCCTTGTCGGATCACTGTATGATCCACTTCGATATCGAGGTATCATCGTCGACTGTTGGGTCTGGCAAGTTGAGAAATGCGCGGAAAGCCAACTGGTCGAGTTTTGCAAATTTGGTTGAGATAGGATTAGAGGGGTCCCACTTGGGAGGACTGTCTACTGTGAAGGAAGTCGACTCGGCGGTCGATTCCCTCACAAACATCCTAAGCAATTCTTTCAAAAGCTGCTGTCCCTTACGAAAGTCCGCCTCGAGGAGTCTGCCGCATTGGTGGAGCCACGAGATAGAGGATTTGAGGAGGGCTGCAAGAAGGCTCTTTAATGAAGCCAAGTACACTAGATTGCCAAATGACTGGTCCAAATATAAGGATGGTCTAAGAGCTTTTAAGAGTGCAGTCAGACAGGCAAAAAGGGACTCATGGAGAGTGTTTTGCGCGTCAATAGAGAAAACGGCAGAAGCGTCCAGACTCCGAAAGGTCCTCTCATTTAGCAGGAGCTCTCCTAGCTTTATTCAGGATTCGGACGGAAACTGGACTAACACTAAAGAAGAACAGCTTAACGCACTTTTTCAACAGCACTTTCCGAGGTGCTCTGACATAGTCAACGAAAGCTGTGGAAATGAGGTCCGACAGCACGACGACGACATAAAGCGTATCGTGGATGTCAAAAAGATTAATTGGGCGGTGGGAACCTTCATGCCTTTTAAATCTCCTGCGCCGGATGGGATCTGGCCTATAATGATCCAAAAGGCTCTCGGGATTATCGCACCATGGCTGGAAGGAATCTTCAACGGATGTCTCCAGCTGGGCTATATCCCAAGAGCCTGGAGACAAGTAAGAGTGGTGTTTATCCCTAAGGCGGGTAAAATAAACCACAGTTCTGTCAAGAATTTCAGACCAATTAGTCTGGCATCCTTCCTCCTCAAGACGTTGGAGAGGCTAGTGGACACCTTCATTAGGAGCAAAATTGGGGACCAACTAGCACGGTCACAGCATGCCTACATGAGAGGAAGGTCCGTAGAGACTGCATTGCACTCCGTAGTCTCCACTATCGAGAGTGCCCTTCGGTACAAGGAGGTAGCACTTGGGGTATTCCTGGACATCGAAGGGGCTTTCAATAACGTTGAGCCGGGCGCCATATGTCGTGGGCTTCAACAAAAAGGTGTTAATATGAGCCTTTGTAGGTGGATTGATACACTGCTCAGAACTAGAATAGTTAGCTCGTCCATTGGTGACCTGACTATCAGGAAATACGTGGACAGGGGAACACCTCAAGGGGGAGTTCTTTCACCGCTACTATGGCTGGTAGTAATGGACAATCTTGTGTCGGAATTAGAAAGGGAGGGTTTCAAGGTCGCTGCTTACGCCGACGACGTGGCCATCATAGTACCGGGCAAATTCATCGACGTCATAGTCGGACGGATGCAATTTGCCCTTGAATTAACCAGCAGGTGGACCACAAAGTGTGGCTTGGGAGTGAACCCTTCTAAGACGGAGCTTGTCCTCTTTACAAGGAAGCGTAAAATTCCAGACTTTAGGCCGCCCACACTTAATGGCGAAAGTCTTACGCTCTCCAATCAGGTGAGGTACTTAGGGGTCGTGCTAGATCATAAGCTTACCTGGAGGGCAAATCTGGAAGAGAGAGTGAGGAAGGCTACAGTAGCCTTTTTCACGTGTAAGGCGCTCTTTGGGCCTAAGTGGGGACTCAAACCACGGGTGGTACACTGGATGTACACAGCTATAGTCAGGCCAATTCTGACCTATGGGGCTATGGTGTGGTGGGAGGCGCTGAGCAAGAAATGTAACCTGGCTCAACTCACTAAGATCCAAAGAGTGGCGTGCTTGGGGATAACGGGTGCTTTGCGTACTACTCCCACAGCTGCATTAGAGATCATTTTGGATCTTCTTCCATTAGATCTGCACTGCAAGGAGGCGGCAGCCGCCAGTGCTGTGCGTCTGAAGGGTGGAGGCTTCTGGAGGGAAAGGCCCTATGGGCACTCCACAGTACTGAAAAGTCTTTGTGGGAAGCAAGGCTATGTCAACATGGACTATAGAGTGCCAACACTGGACTTTGAAACAAATTTCTTGACCGTCGTCCCCTCAAGAGAAGAGTGGGAGAGCGGGGGGCTAGCCGGCAAAGGAACTGTGTCAGTGTACACGGATGGCTCGAAAACGAGCACGGGCACGGGAGCAGGAATCTTTTCTGAGTACTGGGGCCTTAGTATATCGTTGGAGCTCCCCGTGCACTGCACAGTTGTGCAGTCGGAAATAATGGCAATCTTGAGAGCTGCGAAAGAAGTTAACAAGAGAGGGGAGGTCGATAAAGACATCACTTTCTTTGTGGACAGCAAAGCAGCCATAAGGATGCTAGAATCAGTCTTAGTGTCCTCCAAATTAGTTGAAACCTGTAGGTCGGAACTGGGGAGGATCTTTCAAAAGAACAGTTTAAAACTGTGTTGGGTTCCTGGGCACAGCGAAGTGCACGGAAATGTAAAAGCGGATCAGCTCGCTAGGGAGGGATCCCGTGAGGCGCACCTGCATGAGAAAGTGGGGGTAGGGGTCTCAATGAAAGTTCTTAAGCAAGATATAAAGGTATCAGCCTATGAGCTAGCATTGAGGCGCTGGAGATATTTAGGCACATGCTGTACCGCTAGACAGATGTGGCCAAATTATAACAAAAAGCGCACTCTGGGCTTGTTATCCCTAGACAGAGGTGCAATAAGAAACCTTGTGGGTATACTGACGGGTCATGTGGATTTCGGTGAACATGCAAGAAGAATCGGGCTCCCAGCGAACGACCTGTGTCGAAGCTGCGGTGATGAAGAGGAGACAGAATCTGTAGAGCATCTTCTCTGCAGTTGTCCGGCTCTAGCGAATAATAGGAAAAAACACTTAGGTGCTTTCTTTTTCGTGAAGCTAAGTGAGCTTAGTGTTATGAGAATGGACCAGTTCCTGGATTTCCTCAAGGAATCGGGGTGGTTCATGGAATAATATGGTAGTTTTTCCATGTCTTCAGGGCACAATGGGCCAACGGGGCCTAAGTGAAGCGGAAGCCGTGCGGCTTAGCACCCTTCAACCTAACCTAACCTAACCTACAGAGCGTTGCAATCTTATCTTAAGTTCATTTACATAGTTGTCTAAATTATATATAGGGTCTCTATTTGATATTATATCATTGGGTAAAATTGGTAATTTTCCAAAAATTTATTCATATGGTGAGTAGTGTGTATCTACATGTGGTGTTATATTATATGCGAAGGTATAATATGGGATCCATTTGTCACAACTTTCATCGTTTGCGAAATTTAAAAGATACTCATTTAGAACTCATTTCTTCACTTTCATGGAACTCTGTGGTTTCTTTCTACGCTACCTAAAGTCTGGTGATGGTAAGGGGTTGAAAATATTTGTTTAATTTTGAGTAGCTCACAAACATTCCTTAGAGTTTCATTCAGAAATTCAGTTCCTCTGTCTGATTTGAGGATTTTAAAACAACCGTATTTTAAAATGAATTGTTCGACTAAAGTGATAGCTATTTGGTTCGCTTCTTTTGTTTCAATAGGGTATGCAACGATAAATTTAGTTAGTTCACATTGTATTGTGAGTATATAGCGGTAACCATTTGAGATTCTTAATGGTCCGACTGTGTCAATCGAGATAATTTCAAAGCTTGAGCTTGGTGTTTCAGTTATGGTTAGTTTTTCTTTAATGTATTTTGTTTGTTTATTATTTTGGCATAAGAGACAATTTGATACAAATGATTTTACCAATTTTGACATATTTTTCCACACATATCTTTGTTTTAGCTTTAATATAGTTTTTCTAACTCCGAAATGTCCTCCATATGGTGTGTTTTGAAATTCTTCGATAAGCTTTTGTTGTGTTTCGCTATCGGTTATTTTTATGGGTGGTTTATATATAATAATTTTTAATTGAGAACGCTTAAATTTTTCAATATTTTCTGGTGCATTTTTCACATTATTTGGGCCTTTGATATATTTGTCGACGTTTGCTTTCTGCAGATTATTGAATTTATTTTTAAATTCTTCTTTCGTTATGAGCTTGAAAATTTCATTATTTTCGTTTAGTGCTAGCTCTGATATACCGAGTTTTCGCATTTGTAGTATCAGTTTCTCCATCAGACAATCTAGATTGTGAGGATTATCACTGTATCTTACGATTACCTCGTATTCATGAAGCGATGTATTTATTGGTGATAAATACATCACTTTGATGTTGGAAGGATAGCCTTTCATGGAATTGAAGTGTTGTATTTATTGGTGATAAATACATCACTTTAATGTTTAAAAGATGTTCTTAAAGGACACCACACACGGTCTGTGCAATAGACATTAGACTTGAAAAGATGAAAGGGATTATGGCATAGTGTGCAAAGGGTGACTAGCACTCAGTTTCGCCTATGTTTATGATCGACGACCTTGAATATGGTTTTATTGCATTCAAAGGCGGCAAGGATCTTAAGAACTATACTAGGAACTTCATCATATACAGTACTTATTCTAAGAAGATATTTACATTTTATTTGTGCGGATGCCGCTACAAATCCGATTTTAATGTTGTAAAGTTCAGGTGGTAGGTGAGGTATTAGTAAGTATTGTAAAGATTTTTTAGGCGAAGTATGAAGGTTCTAAGTGTATTTGAAGGGGTAAAAATAAATAAATAAAAAAAGCCTTTTCCCCCCTGTTTTTTATATTTATTGCAATTTGCGACAAGGGTTAAATGTTTTAAGATTTTTAACCAATCCTATCTTATAAAAATTTTTATTACGGAACTTTTATTGTTAAACAACATTGATATAAAATGAACCGTTTTAAAGTTAGGAGTGAGAAAAGTAGGAAAAAACGATTTTTTTTTTCAATTTTTTAAACATTTTGATTTTTTTTAATGTTTCCGACTTTTTTGAGAGGGAGCATAAGTCAGTTATTGTTATACGAGTTATTCCCTAACTTTTCCCGCAAAAATCAGTGTGCCCCCTTTCAACGGCCAACTGAAAACAGATCCGCCCTGGTATATTGGATTGTATCATCCATGTTTCGTATTTTTCGGCAAGCGAAGCAAGTGTTTTCTTTGTCAATGCCTGTCCTGTTTCGTCGGCGTTGTACACTTGGTCACGTGTAAAACCATTTTGATCGATCATTTGCTTAAATTTTTCTCTGAATGCGTTCATCATATCAATACTTGCAGCACTCAGTTTCTCATCTTCGATGTTTAGTTGCTGTATACCATGACGATTTTCAAAATTACCCAGCGACCCGGAACTAGCTTTGAAATTCACATCACCGTTTAATTTTGTGTTGAAAAATAATGCTTCTTCAGCAACAATCGGCCCAGACAATGGTATTCCTTCAGTTCTTTTTTGAAGAAACTACAAATACAATGCTTTATCAAGAACTTCATTGGCTGTTTTTTTTCATAGTTTTCTGCAGTTTCGACCGATCATCTTGCGATTCCATTTGACTAGCAAACTTCCCGATTTCATCACTTTGTTTTTTTTATATAGTTAATGGTCGTTCTTGGAACATCAAACCGTACACTCAATACAGTAGCAGTGGCACCTTTTTTCAGTTCATTTACGATTTCTATTTTTTTCTAATGTTGGTACGGTTTGTAATAAGTGTTGTTTTATATTCATTTTTGTTGCATGAAATACAAAATATACACCATAAATGTCCAGCGACGAGCGCTAATCAGTTGATATTAAATCTCTTGCCGAATATGGCAGTATGGTTTCAAAATTGACTCTGATTTTATTTCTAAATCTACAACTCTTTTATTCTAGAATCGATGTGCAGAAAACTTACTCTAAAATTAAAAGTAGGGATGTAAATCTATGTACAGTTTTGAAAATCAATATGCTTGTGCATAGGAGTCAAATTATGTGTGACCAAAATTAATTACTTTCAGGAACAAATCGCGTTCTCACGGATAGTCGTGGTCATTAGGATCAAAATTTTATGAGGTCATAAATGATCCTTTCACACTCGTCTAGACGATGACCAGCCATGAGTTAATTAGAGCATTACGCTGAGCAATGCATGCACGTGGAAATTGTGCATGCTCGATCTAAATATATGTATCCTTATGGCTGATCGTCATTATGAGTGATTTAGGATGTCTAGTCAAATTGAAGTTTACCCTTAGCACACTACAGGTTCTTTTACGTTTTGCAACAGATGAAGTAGATTGAGGCTCTATTTTAACAAAACGAAACACTTGAATCGATGACAACAATGAAACTGAGAGCACATGTGTATTTTTATGATTGTTAGCTAAAGCTGTGACGGATAATCGAGGTTCCACTGTAGTGGATACACATCGCACCGAAATTTGTTTCCGACGTGATCGCTGTCTATGGGTAAGTCAAATCAGATTCCTGCAAAATATGACACCCGATTTGAGTAGATGACTAAATCCATAGCAAAATTCTACGCAGACAATCACGGATCGGTTCCTGATTTACGAAAAATCGTTGCACAGTCATTGAATGGACGTCCACATTGGCAAATGGCAGAGATTTTATGATCTGATTCTTGTTAGTATAGGCAAATAAGACATGCCGTGTAATGCGCTGCGCTATACTGTCTGGACTGACTATAACGGATCGGTCGAAACGGTCGTTAAAAAGCTAGTTAAAACAGTACAACACCGATATTGCTGATATCCCTTACGGATGCACAAACTAATTTAATACGGAAAAGATTGAGAAAGTCTGTGCAATGGTCGTTCTGTAAATCTTTTCTCATTACCGTTATTTTTCCTGCAGTTCTTGGAAATTCGTCATTTTTGGTGCGTTTCATATTTATAACCCAGATGAAGTGTCGAACAAAATAAAGCTTTATTGGTGGTGATTAATGCAGTCAGAAATCGGCATAGTAAATCAGTTTAGTTGTTGTTTGCAAGAGGGTTTGGCAATACGCTTATTATTCACAATGCCGCATGGCGTGTCATTAAATGACGTAGAAAAGGGTAAAATTTCAGCGTTCAAAGATGGTTATTTGAACATAAGTAAAATATCAAGAAAACTTGCTCGTATCGTCGTGTAATTCAAAACTTATTAAAAGATCCGGAGTTATATGGGAAAACGAAGCGAAAGCGAAAAAAAGAAAATTTTCTCCGCGGGTACAGAAGAAAATTATACGAGCAGCAAGTAATTTTTCACTAAGTTGCAATAAATTGGCAGCACTTGCCCAAACAAAGGTTTCAAAAACAACGGTTTGGTAAACGATTCGACGTAATCCTAACACTTGTAGAGGTAAAATGAAGACTGCTCCACGACTATTAGATCGCCATAAGAAAGCTCGACTGGAATTCTCAAAAAACAACATGGCTGCAGATTGGTCTTATGTAAGAAATACTGAATTTCATATTTCTTCATTATTTAAGTTCAAAATTCCATTTCCAGGTGATATTTTCTGATGAAATGAAATGGAACTTAGATGGACCAGAAAAATTTAATTCTTACGGGCGCGATCTGAGGAAGGAACCTCTGTATTTCTCGAAGAGGAATTTTGGTGGCGGTTCTGTAATGTTGTGGGGAGCATTTTCTACTGCAGGATGTTTGGATATAAAATTTATTTCATCGCGGATGAACAGTAGAGATTATATTCAAGTATTCGAAAGCAGTGTACTGCCATTCCTGGCAGAAAATGATAAAAAAAAACTATTTTTCAATTCATCCATACCAGTCGTGAAACAATTGGTTGGGTGGAGACAAATTCCATTAGGGTGATGGACTAGCCGGCGTGCTTACCCGATCTGAATCCCATTAAAAACATTTGGGGAATTCTTGTCAGACGGGTATATGTTGAAAATCGTCAGTATGAATCACTGGCAAAATTGAAAGCTGCAATTCTTGACGAATGGCGGAAACTTGACCCTAAATTGTTGAATAAATTAATCCAGTCCATGAAAATTAGGATTTTTGAAGTCATAAAATTCAAAGGAGGTCCTATTATTTATTATTTTTGAATATCTTTGTTTTTTATTTAAATTTTATTTGAAATAAAGCTTTATTTTGTTCGAAACTTCATCTGGGTTATAAATATGAAACGCACCAAAAATGACGAATTTCCAAGGACTGCAGGAAAAATAACGGTAATGAGAAATGATTTACAGAACGACCATAGCACAAACTTTCTCAATCTTTTCCGTATTAAATTTGGGGCAAAAATAATTTATTTGAAATTGTTAGTTGGGTTATAAATATGAAACGGAGTGTATTTTGAAGCTAAGGATATTTCTCGGAATAATTTCGACAAATAACGAAATTTTATGATAAATATTTGTTTGGTTCGAAACAAAAATAATATCTACTTAACGGAAATTTGACGGCTCCATGAAAACACTGTTAGAGTTGATCCTCGAATCACATTCTTCACATAATGTGTCAGGTGAATCGTACCATAATGCGATAGGAATTTTGCGGGAGCCCAGGCTTGTAAATATGTTAGAACTGGCGACTATTGAAGAACTTGGGGCAGTGGAAACAAAACAGACATTGAAGGTGCTGAAGCGATTGCAGTTAAAAATGAAGAGGCTTTGAACTCTGATTATCAGGACGATGTCCGAATCTTTATTTTTTTTACTAGTCTACCAACCAATAGTTATTACACATTTAGTTTGCTTATAAGATCTCTTCCAACACATATGTGCTGAAATTAGGTAAATTTTAATATTGCACACTTATTATTTCACTTAAATAAAGGATCCTGTAGGAATATCTCTGTTGAAGTCATGCTTTTAATCTATTCGTCTCTTTCGCTATCTGCTAGCCAAGAGGTCGCAACAATTGATGCATCGAAAGTACGAGTATAACTGACTTAGCTGACGACTCACTTATCTTTCAATGAGTGAATGATCTGAATCATCCTCGTTTTGAATGTGACCTTTGACTAAATTTTTTTGGGTATTATATTTTATACTAAGGTGACCAACAACATAAATGAAAAGGACCAACATAAATCAACTTTTGTTGCTTTGCTGCATTGTCAAAATCGAATCCAATATTAGAGATTTCCTGCCTTGTATCAATATTGGTAGTGTCTTCAAGGCATCGACAAAGCGAAAATTATGTAACTTTTGCTTATAACTGAACAGAAATTTCAATCATAATTAAAAAGATAAAGAGCGTTTGTCTATATTCTCCAGATGTTCCTGAATACGTGGTCAAAGCACAAATTCTAGCAGGCGGTCGTGGAAAGGGACACTTTGATAATGGATTTCAAGGTGGTGTTCACATAACAAAAGTGTAAGTGTCCTGTTTTTATTAAATTCACTCCATAAAGTTGTACTTGTTCTTGATATGCAATTGAATTGCTTATTATTTGCTACTTGCAGGCCATCTGAAGTTTTGGATCTCGTGGATAAGATGGTTGGACATCGACTGATAACGAAACAAACTCCGAAAGAGGGAATTCCCGTGCAAAAAGTAATGGTGGCAAAAAGTGTGAATATTATCCGTGAAACGTATCTTTGCATTCTCATGGATAGACAACATAACGGACCAGTCTTAATCGCGTCGCCAGCTGGCGGTGTTGATATCGAAGCCGTCGCTGAAAAGACTCCCAATCTGATTAAAACTGTTCCGATCAATATCTCAAAAGGGTTGTCGAAAGCAGAAGCTGTAGAAATTGCACGATTTTTGGAATTCAAAGGAGATTTAATCGACAAGGCGGCAAAAGAAATAGAGCAGTTATGGCAGCTATTTCTAAAAGTCGACGCTGTGCAAATTGAAATTAATCCTTTTGCCGAAACATCCGACGGACAAGTGATTTCGGTTGATGCAAAACTTGACTTTGACGATAACGCACAATTTCGGCAGAAGAGAATATTCGAAATGGAAGACGAAACCGAACTGGATCCCAGAGAAGTTGAAGCTACGAAAAACAATTTGAATTACGTAGCAATGGATGGCAATATTGGATGTTTGGTGAACGGCGCTGGTCTCGCCATGGCAACAATGGACATTATTAAGTTGAACGGTGGCAGTCCTGCCAACTTTCTGGATGTGGGTGGAGGTGTGAAAGAGGAGCAAGTACTGAAAGCTTTCCAAATTTTGACCTCTGACAGCAATGTTAAAGCTATACTGGTTAATGTTTTTGGCGGAATCGTGAATTGTGCAACGATTGCAAACGGGATCATCGGAGCATCGAAAACTTTGAATCTTGATGTTCCACTTATTGTACGGCTAGCAGGAACTAATGCCGAACAAGCTCGAAAACTGTTGAAGGAATCCGGTCTTCCCATTCAAACCGCTGCTGACTTGGATGACGCTGCCAAAAAGGCGGTGAAATCTTTGAAATAACGAAGAAACGTATAAAAGTAGAAACAGATTTATTTTATAAAGTCAATTTTTGTAACTCAAACAGAACATTGGAAAAGTGCATTTAACTGTAATAGCAAATATAAAAAAGTACAAACGCTTTCCGTTTATTTGTATTTAAATTTGTTGCATATTATTAGCTCTACTTTGAAAAAGAACAAATCCAACAATACACAGAAGAACAATTACATACGAACGTAAAATTAAACCCCATTATTATAGATCGACCATTTGAATCAGCTTCAGAAATATCCTTTCTTCAGAAGTACTCCAGTTCTCAAATGGGAACAGCAATTTTTTAATAAATTTAGGACAGACGTTTTTAAATTCAAATAAAAAAATGCGATAAATCCAATTATTTGTTTCTAGTTTGATTTGCACTTGCAACAATCAGTGCTTTAGAAAACTTTAAAGAGTACTTATCAATTTATAATTCCAAAATATATTCATATAAAATCTCATTTTGCTTCTTGCAAACTTGTTTTTTTTATTCGGCTGGTCTTGCTAATAGATAATGTTCAACAAAAAATTTCAAACTCTCAACTCGTGATAATTTATTTATTTATTTATTTCGCCAAAGCAAGGCAATCACAGTCAACATATAAAAATATAAATATATAAAATATACATTACAACAATATATTTAACCCTAAAATACGTGCTACATTCAACGTTAATTTATACTGTTGTATGCACGTTACAATTTAGGGATAATGTGCTAAGTGCTTTAGAAATGCTGGATTTAAAATTGAACTTGGAGATGGTAGGGGAGTAGTGTTTGCTCAAAGTGTTAAATATTTTACAGCACCTATTAACTGGTTCATTATCTGCATACCTAGTAAGATGCTGATATTCAGCTAGTAAACGTGTATTACGCGTACTTCTTACAAGCACATTAAGCATTATTTTATTCGTCAAATACTCCACTTTAATGTGGCCCCTAATCACGTCAAAGGCGAAACAAGAGGACAACACTGTTCTTCTGGTTTTAAGAGTAGACAAATTCAGAAGCTCCAATCTAACTTCATAAGGAGGCAAGATTTGATAGTCATCAGGGCTATAAAGGTCTCTCAGAGCAAACAACAAGATTTGTTTTTGGACAGATTCTATTCTCGTATCATGAACTCCGAAATGTGGGTTCCATACATTGCAGGCATATTCAAGTAATGGGCGAACCAGTGAGGTAAATAATGATTTAGTTACCCACAGATTTTTAAACTCTTTGGCTCGTCTTTTAATAAAGCCAAGCTGTTTATGAGCTTTGGAGAGAATAGTATCGTAGTGCGAATTGAAGCATAGTTTTTTGTCTAGGACAATTCCAAGGTCAACAATGTTTTCTTCCATATCCAATACCGTATTGTTGAGAACGTATGCATTGTTCAATATTGTGGTTTTACGGGAAAAAGTCATTACAAAACATTTCCCAACGTTTAGATGTAGTTTGTTAACATCACACCATTGTTGGAGGGAAGTTAGTTTTGATTGGAGGAAAACAGTATCAGATTGAGACTTAATGGTGTGATATATCTTTAGATCGTCAGCGTAAAGAAGATGTGATACGTCCGAGAGTTTTTCAGATAAATCTGATATGAAAACATTAAAAAGAAGAGGGCCGAGGTGACTGCCTTGAGGTACACCAGAGTGTACGAGAATCTGTTTGGACAAATATCCCTGAAATTTAACTAATTGACTTCGGTCTCTTAAGTAGGATCTGGACCAATTGAGCATAGATCCGGTAATTCCTAATTTCTGCAATTTGGAAATAAGTAGGGAGTGATCAACCAGGTCAAATGCTTTACTAAAATCTGTGTAGATTGCGTCAATTTGGTAACCCATCTCCATTTTACATAGGACATAAGAAGCTAAAACCATGAGATTGGTTGTAGTTGATCGGCCCTTGCGGAAACCATGTTGTTGTTCATTTAGAAGAGGCTCAATAATAGCTGAGAGTTTATGGCAAACGATTTGTTCAAATAGTTTAGGGATTATAGATAGAATGGCAATACCTCTATAGTTCAGGACAGAACGCTTGTCACCACTCTTAAAGATAGGAATTATATGGGAAGATTTCCAATAAGTTGCGAAACTCCCATTTGTCAAAGATTTATTAAAAAGAAAGTGAAGCGGTACTACAAGCTGGCCCATACACTGTACCACAAAAAATGGAGAAAGTAAATCTGGGCCAGGACTCTTATTAACGTCAAGGTTGTTAATAGCATGAGCAACATCTTCCCTTGAGAGATACATGTCCATAAGCAGTACCACTGGATTAACTTTAGAGGACTCCGTGTCTACCGAAATCTTTGGCGGTGAAAAACTTCTTGAAAATAGTAAGCGAAAAGATCACAGATTACTTTCGGCGATGAAGAAACGGTATTATGTTTGGTCATTGACGCTGGATAGCCCGATGATTTCCTCTTGAGATTAACAAAATCAAAGAATTTCTTAGGGTCTCTGATTATGTTTTCACCAGTTAAATTCACGTAGCGTTCATAGGCCTCGCGGTATTTGATTTTGTAATCTTCTGACAAATCAAAATATCTATTTTTTAAATTCTCGCTAGCATTGTTGTTAAGCTTTAGTAATTTATAGACTTTGTTTCTCTCATTCCTTAATGCGCGCAGATTGCTGTCTAGCCAGGGCTCAGATAACTTTTTCTTCTTTTCAATTTTAGGTACGTACCTTTCAACGGCGTCAAGAATTATTAGGTAAAATGAGGATACAGCCTCGTCCAGGTCTAACGTTGAAAGAGTGTCAAACCATTCAACATTGTCAAGGTAAAGTTTAATGCTTTCATAGTCAGCATTACGAAAATCATATACAATATTACAATTGTATGATAAGGGAGTTTGAGCTTCAGTAGTGGAGAGTTCAACTGTGAATGCTGTGTGGTGAGGGCTGTTAGTGACCGCTACATCGTCATAAGTGTTGGTGAATATTAAATCCAACCAATGACCGTTTTGATTGGGACTGGGAGCGATTTGCTGTAAGTCATTGCCATAAAAAGCACTTACCAGATTCATATCACAAAAGTCGAGAACATTTGTAGAGAGAAGACTGTTATCATCTCCGTCCGTCATAAACGATAGATTGGGGCGGTTGAAATCACCTAACAATATTATTTTGTCATCTTCATTTAAAGAAGAGATTATCAAGAAAAGGTCGTTGTAAGCGGCTTCGTCAGATCTGGGGAAATGTAGAAAATGCCGACGTATAGGTAGTTTCTTTCAAAAGGAACACTGATAATCATATGTTGGAAACTCTTATGAGGAGTAGTGTGGACAATTTCACTCGACATACTGGAATTAACTGCAATTAAAACGCCTCCCCCTCGACTTTGCGTAGTAATGCGATAATCACGGTCGTCTCTATATATTGGCCAATTTTCGTCGAGAATTTTCTCGTTTTTATAAGAATCATTCAACCAAGTCTCAGTGAACGCTAGGATATTAAACCGGCAAGATTTCGCGTCAAGAAAGAGTTTATTTACTTTGCCTCTCATTCCACCACAATTATGCTAGAATAGCTTGAGGCTGACTCGCGAGGATGAGTTGCTAGGAATAGTATTTTTTGAGCTCGGTTCTCGACTTTTGAAGCACAGAAATGTGTTTAGACCTAACATAAGAACTGTAGGTATTTAGTTCTTGTTTAACTGACTTGCAGAGACTCCCATTTGCTCATGATATTTTATGAACAGCAGGTTTAACGCTTCCAAGTCAACTGGAAGGCCCTCTTGATGGATAAGAACTTTCAGACTAATTTGTTTGAGCACTCTTTGTTGTACACATCCCACACGCACCTTTGCGGTTGATATAAAACGGTGAATTTAATCCAAATGCCTTTGCTTTGCTTCTAACGGTGACCATTTTTACAATAAAAACCGATCCATTTAATTTTGAGAATTCAATGTTACTTGAAAATATTTTAAACGAGTTCGTTCGCGACTAGCTGAATCGTCACTGTTATGCTAGTATCTTTGAAAGTAAGATTCAACAAGTACTGCTTCAGAATTTGGTGGAACAAATGAACAAAGTTTTTATAGTTAGCTTTTCGTGACGTCATCAGCAAACGTTATAAACCTTAAGATAAAGCAGCAAAAGTAAATGAACAATTAATTGAGGACTTCAATTCAAGCGGAATCTTTTTTTAACATCTTTTTTATTGTTGCTATGGTAACAGGGAGGGTATGAGTGCTATGCATGGAAAGGAATTGAAAAACTCGCTAGGATGATATGCCCGCATCTATTAAAGGATGTCATTGTAAACTCAAGGATCAGTGAACACATTTACCGGGCATTGCTGTTGACTGTGGGAACCACCAGCAGCTTTGTGAGTTTCCAAACGCAAGAGATGAAAGAATCGAAAGTGAATTCCGCCGTTCATTTTGATTTCTCGCTTCGATTAGAAATAGATCGGATGGAGGAGTGAACATCTATTGATAGTGTGATGCTTCGGCTTCAGAGCAAAGCATAGGTACATATGCATGTGTACACATGTGAGCCAGAAGACAATCCATCAGCCGACGTGGGCCAATCGCCAATTTAATTGATAAGGCTGATCGGAAAGGTCTTATCTGTAGTGTTCGATTTAACGTGGTGCGCGATAGAAGACGCGCCTCGCAAGGAGCAATCAAGGACCGCTGTTCCGGTTTCCCAAGGCTGGACGACTAGAAGATCGATCCATGGAGCTGGATTTGAAATTTTGCCGGTTCGAAAGTGCGCCGTGGGGGTTCCGACTCGTGGGCGGTGCTGACTTCGAGCTTCCGCTCACCGTTGTTAAGGTAGTGACAAAACCCGACAGGTACTCCTTGCACCTGCCATGTTTGCTGGCGATGGAAAAGGATAAACTAGTTAGCTGAGCGGCTCATAGTTGTGAAGCAATCATTGATTGCAGTGCAGCTTACATAACTAAAGCTCGTGGATTAATGTAATCGGTCGCGATTGAAATTGCGCAACTAAGGACGGTTATAAATAGAACGAATTGTTTATTCTCGCCGCAAGGAAATGTTGATTTGTTGTAATTCGGTGCAATGGTTCTGGTTGACCCGAAATTCCGGCGAATAGCTGGTGAAATTCTTATGCTGTCAATTGAACGGCGACAAAAATGTGTGCATTAAAATTCTTCGATTTGAACAGTTTTTTATAGTGATCGATGTTTCTAATCTCCTATAGGGCGTTTGATTGGGCAAACTGAACTATATAAGTCATTAACTTCCAATTATTATGGAAACAATTGTACAACTCTATCACGTAAACAAATATAACTTTCTTCGCTACGATAAGGGAAGATTCCGTATTGAATCTGCTTATATTATTTTCTTCTAAAATACCAAAAGTGAAAAAAAATTATACATATTCGGTTTTACTTGACAAAGTTAAATTTTTTGTTGTTTAATTGTAACTTATACATGATCTTTTGTTAGTGCTGTTGGAGTTTGTATGTCGGTTGCTTTTTTAAAAAAACTCAGCTCTATATTCATTCAAAAACGCGTGAGAGAGAATTTGATTCATTGAAACGGAGCTAGTATAAACTTTCAAAAAACAAGATAATCATATTTTAAAGTACAGTGGAGTTTCCATAGTGAAACTTAGAGATTTGATTATTAAAATACTATAGGTACAAAAAAAGAAACATCAAATTCGAGCCCAATTCAAGATCATGTTTTACTTATGTTAGTTTGAGTATAGTATCTAAACTACTAATATGCATTTTATTGAAAAGATTCACCAAAAACTCTTCGCCTTCAACGAAATCGATAGAGGTTTCCTAAAAGGCAGCGTATGTAGAGTAAATTGTAACAATAAGACACTTTAGTATTTACTTTACGCATACATATACATGAAACTGTTCTTTTTTGAGGAAAAATGCAATTCAATTTCACAGATAAGCTTCGAAAACTATGCAAGAATAAAAATTAAAACTTTTATTTGTATCCTGTGGGCAATGAATCAATACTCAATACTTTGCCAGGCTTTTTTAAAGCACTTGATTCGGTCTAGTCTAGAAAAATCTTGGTAAAATATTAGATAAAAATACTTCTCATCGAAAAAAACGCCACGAAAACTAAATTTTCTGCCTGGACTTGGATATTGGAGTACTTAATAAAATGTTAAACATTTTCATCGGTCCGAGGACCGCTTAAAATGTTGTGCGGGGTCTAGTGGTGGTGTAGGGTAGATTAGCTCCCCGGGCGGTTTTGTATTGAGCACCCATACTCAAAATAAAACACCAAATACTTAACATGCTTACGAGACTTTATTTTACTAAAATATTCGATCACATTATCAAAATTGGCTTCCCTGTATCTTTCAATTGATAAAATCGAAAGATTGGTTAGTCGCGCTTGGCTCATTGTGGACCTTAAGTAAGATTTTGTTAATTTTAACTTTGAAAAGCTTCGAAGACAGCGCTAAATTTGGAACAGACTCAGAATAGCGCCATTTTACAATGAATCCGAGAAGATTCAATGTAGCCCATTCAACCGACTTTTGGGCAGAAATGTTGGCGGCTTCCAAATAGCACCTCAATCGTAAAATCTCCAACACGATGTCCTTTGCTGAAAACTCATCGTAAATTTTTAACAGGTTTGGAACCATTCCATGAAGATCTTCTGGTGATGTTATCAGCGTTTTCGGCTGAATAACACTAAATGTAACAAAAATAAAATCCATTGTCCTGTAACGATGGTCCAGTTCTTCGTAAAATCTATCGTGACATTCTAACATTGCTCTCTGCAGTTCCTCTGGTAATGAAAGTCCAGCATCTCGGGCCATTTCTCCAGGCATTCGTCTTCGAAATCTCTTCCTTTTTTTCCTTTAATCGGATTATTCCAGTCTTCACATTTTTTTGTTGCGTAGCTAGTAGCCTTTTCCTCAATTTTCTTGCGCTGACTTTGAATAATATTTTTAAGAGCTTTAATTTTTATTAAACACTTTTCCAATGATATTCCAGATGTGATGATGATTTACATAAGAAAAGGTTGACGATTGCATGAATTATTTTTCATTTAACTTTGATTTTCTTGAAAAGAACTTTTGCGTATCATTGACAAACACTGCCTGACTGTCTGCGATTGTTTTACGCAAGGCGCGGCGCGCGTAGAAAGGCGCGCTCTTTATCCCTTCCGCCCGCGCATTGTCACTGCGCTGCGCTGTATAGTTGGTACGATTTATTATTATTCACTCGAGTGCCACCACGGACATTTCGCGCTCGATGTTACGCGCGGTATAAGATGAGATCAAGTGCAACATGAATTTATTTTTTTAGAGAATTATAAATTACATTCGAAAAAAATGAAAATATAGTTGCGATGCGTTTTAAAATATGATATTATTATGAAAGTAGCTAGGCGCAAGAGTAGGTAGTTATTTACTGAAATGCCTTTAAAGAGGGAGATTTTGTGCGCCTTCTTTGAATGTGTGAGTGAGTTGTCGTCAACCGGGGCGGACTGCACCCTCCATCGACCTCTTTTACGCCGACACTGATGGTGTCAAAGGCCACAAAAGGGGAAGAGATGTGGATGGGTGAACGGATCACGCATGCAGAATGTAAAACCAAAAAGTTGACATTTTGGACACCATCTTGGATTAAAGTTTGTTGCCATTATTTCGGAAATCGTCGATCCTACGAAAAAAACTACGATCTTTTTTTCGAAGAAAATGAAACTTCCTAGCTTTTTATTGTACGGTTCCAAGTTATGAAACGTTAAATTGTCTATCAAATTTACTTTGTGTGTTTTATTGTATGATTGATAGACAACGGTTCTCAGCGCATCAAATACCATCACAACTTTTTGGTTTGGGTATCTTGCTCTGGTCCTTATTTGATGCTAATTAGAAATGTCTGATACTTTGATATTTCAATGGTCTGGATATCCTGCTCTGGTCCTCATGTGGTTCTAATCAGAAAAGCCTGGCTATCATTTGCACCTGACTTGAATTAAATATTAACCCTTTGACGACCATAAGGTTTTGAGAGCTTATTTGGTGAGTGTAATGATAAATAATAGTTAATAAGGCATAAAATGGAAGGTTTTCAAGGATAAAGAAAAAAAAATTCAGTTGGTTTTTTATAAATTGATGGGAAATATGTGTCCCTATGGTCGTTAAGGGTAAATTTTTACTTAAAATTCATGATAATCTTTGAGTAAATTATTTATTATCAGAACTTTTAAAGCTAACTTTTGTAGTATATAACTTAAAAAAAAACATTTCCTGTGGCACATCTAACAAAATAGATAAACTGACACTCTAAAACCAATAAAATCAACCGTGATATTCAGCAAAACAATTCCTTTGGTTGTTGAAACATAAGTGGACTTTACATATGGGGCAAGTGTTATTTGTACGGTTTTCTTGCTTTCCTTTGGCGCATATTTTTGTCTGGTGGGGCAGATTTTGGGAGATGTTTTCGGTTGCTTCGAACATTTCCGCAAGCTTTAATATCCCTACCAATAAGGTCGTATTGCAGCCTAGGCGAGTTGAAAAATTGTCAATATAAATTTCGCAACCCAGGCCTATCAACACGATAGACTCACCAAGTCCATATCCAGTCCCACCATTGCCTTTCCCCGTATATAAATCAAACTCGTACAAAAAGCCTGTTGCCGCATAACATCGGCACCACAGTTTGAATCCCCATTTTACGGGCTTATGTTTTATGTATTGCTTCATTGCATTATGTCCTTCGAATTTAACCATATGTTCGTCGATAGATTGTGTTTTGGAATTGCTGAGGACGTTTTGGAATGCTTTGTTCAGGTGGTCCATTATGGGTCGTATTTTATACGCTCTATCGTAATCCGAGCTATTGACTTCTCTTTTATCTTCGTTGTCACAGAAATGCAAATTCCTGAGTATTTCTTCGAAGCGTTGCCTTGGCATAACATTTGAAATGAAAGGTGCTGCCATGTCAGGTTCCGTAGACCAGTAATCTCTCAGCGATGGCAAAACATGATAGCCCATTACTAAATTCATTCCAAGAAATGCTTTCATTTCGTGTAAGGACTCAAACACGCGAAAATGTTTTTTTCAAGGCAATTTTATTTTATGCATCCGCCACAATGAAACACACGTTGGTTTCTGCCGTGCCTCGATTACTAGCGCCCGTTCACCGTCGAATCAGCTATTTCTTCTTAAGACTCCGCCGCTAACGCCTGCCAACGGCCATCCTTCCGAGATTCGGGGTCCGGGTATTTCCTAGGAAAACAAGGCATTTAAGTAATGCTCGTAAAACCATAAAATACAAGATACGCTGGCAAAAAGGGACCGCCCGTCTGGCTTCAATATTTCTTCGTGTGAAATATATGCCGAACGTATCCGCAATAAACTTTTATTGCTGCACATATGTCGCTTACAGCTCGGCCACGCTACACTTTGCCGCGTCCTCGAGGCATAATATAAAATATATCGTATGCGTACTCATCATAGAGTCAAGATTTTCAACTAGGTATGTACCTATACTAACGTCAATATTCGATTTCAAAACTTATTACGTTTCGATGGAATCGTCACTATCGAATGCTACTTCGTAAGGTTTCATTCGATCAGCGGCAGAAATCCCACTATATTTTTTCGGGATCTAGTCGAACCAAGTATATCTTCAATGACATACCGATCGAGTTCCAAGATTTTCTGGACCACATATGGTCCACTATATTGGGGAAGTAGTTTCCTACTCGCACCATCGTTAGACCCTTTTGGTCTTCTAATCAAAACATGTTGTCCCACTTCGAATGTGGGAGCCATACGTCTCCTTTTGTCAAAGTATTTCTTCTGCAACGTTTGCTGATTTTTAATAGAAGACATAGCTTCGGATCTTACTTGTTCCAAGTTTCTGGAAACGTTTTCACACACTTGATTTGCTAAGTAAGAATCATTCGCGCTGCGGGGAACGTAACCCAGTAACAATTCGTATGGGGACTTTCCCGTGGTTTTATTACGTGTGATATTCAATCCCCATTTGATTGAATTTATTTCTTGATCCCATTTTGTTTCATCCCCGTTGGATGTCGACAAACAACCTAAAATCGTCCTATTGTAACGTTCCGCTTGGCCATTTGCCCTTGGGGTTGCAGTCGCATTCAATATAAGTTTAATACCTAATGATTTGCAATATTCCGTAAACTTTTTACATGTAAAGCAACTACCTCTGTCGCTTACAACACGGTTTGGAACTCCAAACATATTGATAATCTCATCAAACATTTTGATGACTGGCCCGACTTTTGTGTTGGGCACCGCTTTCATAAAAATGAATTTCGTAAATCCATCTACTACAGTTAACAGATATGCATTGCCTCGTGAACTTTTCACGAATGGACCAAGATGATCGGTATGCAACGTATGCATAGGATTACTCGTTTTCTCAATTGGATGGAGGTAACCTATAGATTTTCCTGCAGGCACTTTATTATATGCGCATGCAAGACAGCGACTAATATAATCTTTAACGTACTTTCTCATTGAAGAAAACCAATATTTTTCTGAAATGTACGCGACAGTTTTGTCTAATGAAAAGTGCCCCACTTGATCATGATGGCACATAACGATTTCCTTTCTCAACGTTCTGGGTACTACCCATCGAGTTCCTTTTTCCGTATTTCGATATAATCTATGGTTTTTGAGGGAATATAATTTATGCATTTTTTCTTCATGTATTGTTGTTGGTTTAGCTGATAATATTTCCATCAAGCGTTTACAATTTTCGTCTTGCAACTGGGCTGTCAATATCCAATCGTTCGTCGTGATATCGACAATAAATGAATGTTCTTCAAATTCTTCCATTATCGGGTTTCGGCTCAGGGCATCTACATGTGCCATTTTTGCCCCTGCTCGATATTCTACCGTAAAATCGTAATCTTGCACTGTTAGCCACCATCTTCCTATGCGAGGAATCAAATCTCTTTTGGTCAAGGTAGTTCGAATAGCATTGCAGTCAGTCACCACCTTAAATGCTATTCCCACTAAATATGTTCTAAAGTGTTTAAGCGAACAGACTATTGCTAGAGTTTCCGATTCGTACGAATGATATTTTTGTTGTCATCCGGCTATAATAAGAAATAGGTTTCAGTGTGCCGTCTTTTTGTTCTTGCAGTAGCACACCCGCTATTCCCACTTTTGAAGCATCTGTATGTAACTCGGTTCGTGCTTCATGGTTATACAGGGCTAAAAGAGGAGATTCTGACAACTTTTGCTTAAGCATACGAAACGCTTCTTCTTGCTCTTTTTCCCAGCAAAATTGTTGATTTTTCCTTAATAGTTTTGTAAGAGACATAGCAATTGTAGCGAAATGGGAAACGAATTTACGAAAATAGCTGGCCAATCCGAGAAATTGTCGTAGTTGATGAGTGCTAACTGGTCTAGGATAATTTGTGACAGCAACGATTTTTCTAGGACCTGGATGTATCCCCTTATGGGTTATTTGGTATCCCAAATATTCGATCTTAGACTTGAAAAAGAAACATTTTTCAAGTCTCAATGTTAAATTCGATTCTTGTAAGCATCTGAACACTTTTTCCAGTGCCTCGAATCCTTTTTCTATATTTTCCGTGGGAACTAATAAGTCATCCATGTATGCCAAAACTGTGTTGAACCTCAAAGAACCCAGAGCGGCATTGATAGTCCTTTGAAATACTGCTGGAGCGTTAGCTAAACCAAATGGCATTCGTAGGTATTCATAATGTCCATCCGGCGTTATGAAAGCTGTTTTATTTACAGATTCTTCACTGACAGGAATCTGATGATAACCACTTGCGAGATCTAGTGTTGTAAAGACGTTACATCCCGTCAGACGCTCAATCTGATCATCGATTCTTGGTAAAAGAAAATGATCTTTAACTGTGTTTAAGTTGAGTCTTCTATAATCAACACACATTCTATACTCGCCTGTTTTCTTTTTGACTAGAAGTATGGGACTACTGAAGGGGGAATTAGATTCTCTGATAATTTTATTTTGTAATAGTTCATCAACTATTTTTCGTACGACTTCTCGTTCGGAGTGAGCCATTCGATACGCTTTATAAACGACAGGTCTGTCATCCTTTAAATTTATTTTTAATTCGTTGGTAGATATTTTACCAATTTCGTTTAAATTTCTGGCAAAGCAATTGCGGTACCGGTTAAGCAACTCCAATAAGCGATTTTTAACAGAAGTACTTGCATTAAACTCGACTTGATTCTCAATATCAGAGATTATAAATGGTTGTAATATTTCTATGTCGGATAATAATGTACTCACCGATGCATAAGATGCCTGCACGTTACAGGGTATTCCTCTCGATACTATTTGGTTCTTCTTGAATACCAGAGGCTGCTTAGAAATATTCACCATAGGAATCGATCCAGATTCAGTTCGCGTCACACAATTTGGTAGCCAATATTCGCCATTTGGAATTGGACGATGTTGTAGTTCAACAAATACATCACTCTCCACATTACCGATGATTTCAACAAAGCCGATGCTTTTTGGTGGTATTACACTGCAATCTTTTGCCCGTAGCACTACTTTCACGGGCGGTAAGCAATCTATCTGCGGAAGGCTTAAATTTTGATTGTTAAAAAGTCGCACACTATCGTCCCGCACAATCATGTTTATACTTTTATTATTGATAAAAGTTTGACCAATCAGTATCTGAACTTGTTGAGCACAGTCTGGTACAATCAGAGCCTCTACTTTGGCCACCGCCAAATCTACTTCCAATTTAATTATAACTTTTCCGGTGATTTTAATTGATCCACCACCATATCCATTTACTACCAAACTACAAGGAAATATATCTATATTTAGTTCGCGTGCACTTTGTTCTTTAATTAAAATCGCACTGCAGCCAGTATCAATGTAACCACACATAACTTTGCCGTTCACCTTGCAATTCACAAAATAACATGCTTTATTGCCTTTCGTATGTTCGACATATTTAATGGTAGCAATGGCTGTTGGTTTTTGGCAATTATTTGCAGAATGCCCCAGACGATGGCAATTTCTACATTCCATCCTAGGCTTCTCACATCTGGTAGAGACATGTCCTTTCTCGTTGCAGTTGAAGCACTTTATTGCTTTCGAAGAATCTGCCTTCCGAAAAGCTTTTTGATTTGTTTCATGTCTCTCGTCCCTTTCTACTATTTTTTTGTTTTTGAAGTCACTCTTTGGAACATCGAATCGTTTCGTGCACTGATCCACACTCGATAAAAACTCACTATAAAGTTCTTCCGGCGAATTGTATCGTCCAGCTTTTGCTCCCGTCCTAATGGTAGGATCCTCCAACCCATCGATTAGGCAAGAAACCGCGTCTTTCCCTGTGACTTTGCAAGATTGCAACAAGCCCATTTTTGCAAAGTAGTATTCTGTCATAGTCTCTCCTCTTTCCTTTCTTCGGTTTACTAACTTTCGTAAAGATGCGGCGAAGTCATGGTGCTCGGTAAAGAAACTTTTGATGAGATCCTTCCATTCGCTCCAGGATCTTTGATAAGAGCTTAAATTTGAATACCACTCTTTTGCTAAGCCTTTTAGCCTATTCTGCATGTGGTATATGGTTGTATTTTCATTCCAGCCGTTAATCGCAGCTAGTTGCTCGATTTTATCTAGCCATTTACTGGCACTCAACTCTGGCTTACCCGGTTCGAATTCGGGTATACAATCACTTCTGATTGTATATTGCACTCGATTTTCTTCTTGACTCCTTGGAGTCCTCCTTATAAAAGTCTCCAACAGACATTCGAGACGATCTAATCGAGTGTTGATATTTTCCTGATCATTGTTGCGTGGAGAGGATCGACTTCGAGAGTGACGTTCACTTCTCGGGCTCGATTCCTCCCGCTCAGGATAGTGCCGCCGTCTTTCATCCCTCTGATTCCTGAACTCATTACGTGACGAATAATTCCTTGCAGAGTCGCTTGAGCACGAACGCCTTCTTTTCTCACGACCCATCACTAGTAATTCACTTGTTACTCTTTCACTTTTGAATCAATTCCGTATATTTTATTCGACACAGATCACTTTGATTTTGCGCGATGTTCTATTCCACTTCTGAAACTGTAAGGACTCAAACACGCGAAAATGTTTTTTTCAAGGCAATTTTATTTTATGCATCCGCCACAATGAAACACACGTTGGTTTCTGCCGTGCCTCGATTACCAGCGCCCGTTCACCGTCGAATCAGCTATTTCTTCTTAAGACTCCGCCGCTAACGCCTGCCAACGGCCATCCTTCCGAGATTCGGGGTCCGGGTATTTCCTAGGAAAACAAGGCATTTAAGTAATGCTCGTAAAACCATAAAATACAAGATACGCTGGCAAAAAGGGACCGCCCGTCTGGCTTCAATATTTCTTCGTGTGAAATATATGCCGAACGTATCCGCAATAAACTTTTATTGCTGCACATATGTCGCTTACATTCGTCACCTTCAACTGCGAATTCTTGCCCATTTTGATGAGCATATTTTACAGACTGTAAAGCTATATATTGAACTAAATTTTCAAAGTTAGTAGTGGAGTTGAAAATTCCAAAGGGAGCCATTGGAGTATTTTCATTTTCTGGAAAGATTCGTACTTTCCCGTATTCGTACTCCACATCAGAAAATATATTTGGTATGTAATTCTGGCTCCATTCGAAAACAGGTTGACTAGTGTGGTGTTCCTCTATGGCGGTTTCTGCTGCTGACGTTGAATGATCAGGTGATTTCTCTGGTAGCTGAGATGTTGGACCCTCAATCTCCACTAATTGCACGCCCTCATCATCGTCCTGCGACAAAAATCTTTGATCTTCTTCGTCCAGTTGTAATGCACCTTCATCATCACTGTTGTCAGCCATCAATATTTGGCGAATTTCATCATCAGTGAGATAGAAAACTCCACGCCCTTCCGCAACATAATCTTCATCATAAAAAATACAAAATTGTCGGCAGAGCTCAAAATACTAAAAGTTTCAATCATTAACTTTACCTGATATATAATTTCCGTTAACGACCGTAGGGACACTGGCGTCCCTTTATTATTTTTCGAAGAATTAAAAGATATACAAAACACAAGTGTTCCACAATAGTATGAAATAATTATTTACATCACAAATAACAATTATCACAATCTAAACTGAGTTTTGAAGTTCGTTTGCCACTTTAAAAAATAAACAAAAAAATTCTTTATGACGTGTGTCTTCCTCGAACTTTCCAATGACCACTAAAGCCGACAACTGACGATTGTCGGGTGCTGCTATTGTTAGATTAATGATAAATACTACAAAAAAAGGAATTATGTGCAAAATTTAGTTCTATATTCACAATTGATTGAAATAATCGTTATTTTTTGCTTGGGACATATATGTCCCTCTGGTCGTTAAAGGGTTAAAAAATAGAGTTCACCGCAGTTGAAAACCAGATTTGTTTTTGATAATTAATTTTGTCTTGTATTTAGATCCCTATGCAGATAATAAATTTATGATAGGCAGACGTCTAGATTCTTGAATTTATTTAAATAATGATTACAAAATATGTAAATATAAAACTATAAAATTACAAATAATTTTAATTTTATTCACGTCGATCTTCAATAAGATCATTTGACGAATGTTTGCATGATTTTTTATACGAATACATATGTATCTAATTTTTAATTTGCAGATAGCAGAAGGTGGCCTGGCCGAGCAAGCCGGCATGCGTATTGGCGACACCGTCTTACGAATCAATGATGAATCCACTGAAGAAATGAGCCACACAGACGTACACAAAATAATAACAGAGTGTGGCAACAATTTCTTCCTAACTGTCTACAGGTGAGGGGGTTTCAATTGTTACGCTTGGCAAAAAATATACAAAATTGATTTTCAGAGAAGAAAATCAAGAAGGTGACTACATTGAGGAGACGGATATGCAAGATACCTTTGATACACAAGAAATTTGCCAAACAAATTCGCATCAAATTGAGGAAAACACAGAAGAGATGGTAAATATAACTTCAAATGATGTTGAGGTTCAAAAAATCACAGGAGAAGAGGAGGCCGAGAAAATACTGGAGAAAGAAGTAGAGACAGCTTCACAGGAAGCTATTTCTCAGTAACAAGGAAATCCATCCATAATGAACTCGTAAGAAATAAAGTTTTTGTTTTCAGAGTTACTTGCAAGAAGTCCGGCATTTGTGTCAGTAGCGAGGTATTTCAGACGATTAAAGAGGAGTCCTGGAAATCGATGATGGGCAAAGACAATGATAAGCGCAAGTGGACAACATTTTTGCAAAAACCTAATCGGCCGATTCCCAAAAATAAATTTGACCCAGAAGTTATCAGCGAGCCGTATAAGGTTCAAATTATAAAACAACCAAAGCCGAGAGTAGCACCAGATAGAATCCCTACTCCTCCGGTGAGCTTATCATGCATTTGATATTGTATTTAATTTTCTTTTGTTGTTATTTATTAGCCTGAACTACCAGAATTGCCTCCAACCGTAGAAGAATCCAAAGAAAATGGAGAAACTCCTTTGTTTGACTCCGTACCCGAAGAAAATGAGGAGGAGTCACTTGAACCTCCTACCGACAGTGAGGTTCCCAACTTAGAGCCAACAGAGACTATTTCTTCTAATGGCGAGGTACAACAAAGCGAAATTAATGACACTGAAGCAGGATGTGAAACTGAGAATCAAGATTCATCGGTGGTGGAGCAGTTACCAGAACCAGAAGTCATCGAAGAACCAAAGAAGACAGAAGAGGAGCTCTTGTTTGAAAAGCAACTGTCGGACATTCAAAAACAGTTGATGGCATTGTCATCCTTACCGTCCACGATTCAAGCGACACTTGATGCGGTAACACGGCAGTTGAGTGGCCTTTTACCAAACGTGAAACTAGAATTACCGGTGGTTTCAAATTCGCTTGGGACTGACGAGTCCTATATACAAGACCAAAGTGCAGAGAGAGAAGGAACTGTTGAGAAAGAGATTTCGTACCACAATGAAGGTGAGCAATTTTTTTTACATCGAAATACGAAATTGAAAATTTGAATTAATAACGTTAGCAAATGAATCCTCTGCTAAGTACTTAGCACTTGATTCGAATGATTCCAAGACCAAATGTCCTGCCAATAGAGTCGTGTTTCGTACTTTAATATCGAAAAATTCTGTAAAAAACCTCAATGTGGGAAAGAGATTACTCTGAGCAACTCTGGCCAGACCAAGATTAAATGGTCTTAATATTTTCTTGGGCTCTTAAATGTATTATGTCCGAAACCTCTCCCTTTGCCTACAAGAAATTATTCGCTGACGAAATGATTGTAGACCTTGCAAGTTCAAGCATTGCTTGAGCCAACATAATCAACGGATCATTTGCTTAAGAATAGTAATAGTAATTCTAGCCACACATACACACACACAGCTTATTTGGATCAGTACATATAAAAAAATTGAACTGCCAATAAAACCTAAACTAAACAAGATATTAATATAATTTTAACGCAGGCTGTTAGTGTAATATTCATAAATATCATTATTTCACTTTATTTTTATTCATACGTATTTTTATTATTTATTAACAATCAAAAATGAAAAAAAGGAACTTAAAACAATGCCACAGCTTATTTCGACCAGTTCACAAATTCATTATCGTAATGAAGGCACAAAAAAATAAATTCAATATTTAGTATGACCACCCTTCTGGTCAACAATCATTTTTAGTCTCTTAGGCATCGAATCGACCAGTTTTTGAGTAATTTCTGGGGAAATTTTGGCCCATTCCTCAAGTAATGCAGTTTCGAGGTTATTTTTGCTCGAAATTTTCCGTTTTCGAATATTTGTGTCCAAAATGGCCCACAAATTTTCAATGATGTTCAAGTCGTGCGACTGTACCGGTGGTTGCATAATATGCGGACAGTTCCAAATCAGTCATGTTTGTCCAGGTGAGGATCCTACCTTCATTACGGCAACCCGTAGAGAGGTTCTGGATATCACTCTGACGAATGAGCACTTGAACCAAGCCATCAAGGGATGGCACGTATCACAAGAGTGCTCGTTCTCCGATCACCTATACATAAGGTTTGATTTGGCATCTGACACTCCGGCAAACCCAACCTTCATTAACAAAAGGAGGATGGATTGGGTCAAATACCAATCGGTATTCGAGTCTGCGCTAGAAGGCGGACCTCCAGAGATTGTAGACATATCCGGTCTTGAGGAAGCCGTTGGGACCCTTACATTGGCCTTCAATGACGCAGCAAGGTCTGCATGTAGTCCAACGAAGCCTAGAGGGAAGTACAAACCCCCATGGTGGAATAGTGACATTGCGGAGCTGCGGAAGGAATGTAGGAAGTCCTTCAATCGGGCTAAAGAATCTAATGACTGATGTTCTTATAAAACAAAACTGAAGGAGTTCAAATCCTCTATCATAAAGGTTAAACGTACCTCTTGGAGAAGCTTCTGTGCAGAAATAGAACACTTCAAGGATGTCAGTCGCCTGCGAAAAGTCATGACGAGCTCTCCCTCATTTTTAGGGTCCGTTAAGGACGCAAATGGAGTCTGGACGAAATCCAGCTCCGAGACTCTGTCCGTTCTCGTGGATACGCACTTCCCGGGCAGTGAGGGTGTGGCTGACAAAGCGGATCCACACACGCTCCCGGATTGCATGCCAACTACTGTGCCTGTAAATGACAGGCTCCTACGCTAGGCAATCAGCTCATTTCAACCCTTCAAATCCCCTGGCATGGATAATATCTCACCTGTTGAGATCCAGCAGGGTATCAACATAGCACTGCCATGGCTGAACGCCATTTTCAAAGCATGTGTTCGGATGGCTCACATTCCACAGCAATGGAGAGAAGCAAAAATAGTTTTCATATCTAAAGTGGGTAAAACATCCCACTCCTCACCTAAGGATTACAGACCTATCAGTCTTACCTCTTTTCTGCTAAAAACTCTGGAGTGACTGATAGAGATCCATCTGAGAGCTATTCTGAAACCACTCTCTAATGCGAAGCACGCATACACAAAAGGGAAATCGGTTGAAACAGCTCTTCACTCGCTCACCAGCTACATCGAAAAATCGCTAAGCGTCAAAGAATACACGCGAGCAGTTTTTATAGATATCGAAGGGGCTTTCAACAATATCAGCCATAAGGTCTTTGGTAAAGCACTCGGGGAAAGCAATGCCGATGACAATCTGATAGGGTTCATCGGTCAACTACTTAGCAGCAGGAACATCAACTCTACGCTAAGAAACAGTACCTTACGAAGGAGGGTTTGCAGAGGCACACCACAAGGTGGGGTGCTATTACCCCTTCTATGGAACCTAGTGGTGGATGAACTCCTGTCAAAAATAGAAGCGACTGGCTGCAAAGTCGTAGCTTATACCGACGATGTTGCAATAGCAATATCGGGAAAATTTGTTAACACCCTATTGGAAAGACTAAACTTTGCCCTAGGTATTCTTACCAAATGGAGCAAAGAGTGTGGTCTAAAGATAAATCCACAAAAGACGGAATTTATGCTCTTCACAAGAAGGTTCAAAATTCCACGATTTGTCCCACCTAAACTTGAGGAGATAAGTCTCAACCCATCTCATCAGGTCAAATATTTAGGTCTAATTCTGGACTCTAAACTCGCATGGAAAGCGAACACAGCAGAAAGAGCACGCAAGGCTGCATGCGCAATCTACTGCTGCAAACGAGCTATTGGGAAAAGGTGGGGATTAAAACCCAAAATTGTATCATGGCTCTATACGGCGATAGTGGAACCAATGCTTCTGTATGGCGCAGGTATTTGGTGGCCTGCTATGGCGAAAGCATGAAACGTAAACCTGCTAAACAAGGTCAGAAGGAGTGCGGCTATCGCAATCACCGGAGCTCTACGGATTACCGCGACAAAGGCATTATTCATGCTATTAAACTGGCTTCCGACAGAGCTACTTACGAGACAGCAGCCCAACAAACATTTTAGTCTTGGATAAAGAAGCTATATTCTTATAAAGCTCGTATTACAGCTTCGAATAAGAAACATTTCGTATAAAATGCTTATTAAGGTTATTTCTAAGAGTAGAAGGCTTATAATGTCTTCTAATTTGGTAATTTTAAGACTTGGTTCCTATTGTTACTTCAACATGATTTAGCCAAGAGCAAGGTTGTATAATGCCCTTATAATGCTCTTGAATAGAACCTACTGATTGTAGTTCTAATAATGATCCTATAATAGCTTTTCCCAAGAGTAATTTGTATTTGTCTCACTTTATACTTGTAACAATCTTGAACAAGAGATTTATAAGTATAAAGGCTTATAACTTACTTATTAAAGTCACAATGAAGAAACTATTTTATAATGGGTTTATTAAAGCTTTAGAACAGATAAAAATCATCGGCCATATTTTCTTCTTTTGTAAAAAATGAAAACATTGAAGTGAAATGCAACCAGGTTGAATAAGCTAATCTAAAGATATTTTCATAATTTTCGTACTATTTATTTGGTATTGCTTGTATACATTTTGTCAAACGACGATTTATTACTTATTATGAACTATTTTGAGCAAGTAAATTACAAAAAGATTTCTTGTATGAGGTATTGAAAATTATATACAAGTCTAATTTCAAAGGCGCTTCAATTATTTAAGGGGTAGAACAATATACTTTATCAGTGAAATTCCTTTCGTGGAAAAATTTCATGTTCGTATAGTCATTATTTAACTCGCTTATTATTTTGCAAATATGAGACACCATATTGCTTTTCACTTTTGCAATCTTTTTCAACTCAATCACCTACATAATAAACACGACTACCATTCCATACAAAAAATATACACACAACTTTAGTTTCTATTCTTGCTCTTGCCTAATTATTTTATAAGAATCAGAAGTCTTATACCAGCTTCCTCTAAGTTGTTATGGGAATTAGTTCTTATAACTTCTTTAAAGATAGTCTTATAAGGGATTACAAGAGTTATTCAAATATGTTTATAGAGCGTTATAAGGCTAATTTCATACGCCACTTTCTCGCTACTAACATTCTTCAATGTCAAAAAGCTATACCCCTAGCCAAAGCTTGATTTGATTCTTACAAAGCTCTTGAAGTGCTTTATAAAAACAATAATGTTTGTTGGGAGGCCAAGTGCACTGCTGTTCGATTAAAAGCACTGCGGCTCTGGCGTGAGGAGAACTTTGGCCACTCCACAATACTACGGAGAGATGGGCCAACGTCAGGGAAAGTGGACCTTGCATCTCCGATTCCCTGTTTTCACCATGGTTTCAGGTCAGTCATCCCGAGTAGGGAGGAATGGACTATAGAAAGAGATGGGCTACAGGAATCGGTCGACATCTACACTGATGGATCAAAAATGGAGGGAAGAGTTGGCTGTGGCGTGTTCTCAGAACAGCTAGGCCTGAAATTATCCTTGCGATTACCAGACCACTGCAGCGTTTATCAGGCAGAGGTCATTGCAATTTATAAGGCAGTTGACTGGCTGAGAAGTCAGAAAATTTCCATAAGAAATTTAAACATCTTTTCTGACAGTCAAGCTGCTATCCAATCATTATCCAGCGTGCATACTTCATCTAAAATAGCTATGGAATGCCGCTCACAACTGAACGTGATGTCGCTTCACTGTGAAGTAATTCTTTGTTGGGTACCGGGGCATAGTAATATACCTGGAAACTGCGAAGCAGATGTCCCTGGCACCGAGCTTCAGGAATATACATTTAACCCCGAAGTTGGCCAACCTCTAGCTTCCATAAAGCTAGGATTTAAGCAGCACTACGTGGAGGCTGCGGATAGAGCCTGGCTGCTCGAAGAAACCTGCAACACAACCAGGCAAACTTGGCACGCACTGTGCTCCAAACACACCAAGCGGCTCCTCAATATAAGCCGCGAAACCCTGAGTTCCGTCGTTTCCATACTGACGGGACACTGTCTGATCGGCAGACACGCAGAAAGATTGGGTGTCCCTTTCAATGATTTCTGCCGAAGTTACAGATCGGAGGAAGAGGAAGAAACTATTTCAACACTTTCTGTGTGAATGTCCGGCGCTGTCAGGAAGCGCATGCAAACCTTGGGCACGCCCTTCCCACAGTATAGGTAGACCCTGTATGCAATTGAAGCCCAAAAGCTCGTATTTTCCTTCCAAGAAATGGCGCCATGTGCTGCCCATGCGCTGGCCATGTGCTTGCAAAAATTTACGAATGCCTAGCACTGCCAGATTTGCGAAGGATAAAGCATTTTCGCGGACTTCATCATTCACTTCAACACAAGAGGCATATTTTCAGTCATTTTGACTTTTTCTCTCAATCAATTTGTTAAAAGCAAATGAAATTTGTGTCAGCAAAGACGTTTCACCATTGTAATTCAATGAACCGAAGTTTCTAACGGCGTTTTCACGCCTAGCATGAAACGTGCATGGCAGTGCCCCGACCAGTAGATAGCTGCCATTTTGTCATAAATGGCAGCAAACGTATGATAAATGGCAGCCAACATATGATGAATGTAAACAAACATATGCTCAATGTAAACAAACATTTGACGTTGTCCCATAGAACCGCGGGCCGTACTTGATAGTGCGCCTATATATGAAACATTACCTACTGGGTGTACCTATACTGTGACCCTTCCTAGACAATTTCATGGAAGTAGCTGATCTGGACATTGGCTGCATAGCCGGCTTTATTCGAGAATCTGGATGGTTCTCGTCATCCCGCAGGTTCTAGAGCCCCCCCCCCCTAATTTCTGTGGTATCACAATGGGCCTCTCGCGGCCTAAGTGAGCTACCTTTGGATAAAAAGGGGCTGCCACTACAACCTACCAACCAACCATGTTTGTACAATACCCGATTTACGAATGCCCAGGTTTTATTCACTTTCAAGCAAGTTTGATTTCCAAATTTGAAGATATTGCTACTTATCCATTGTTGTCTCAATGAATCACAAATTTCCAACTCCCGTTGCAGACATACATACCCAAACCATGACGCTACCACCTCCGTGTTTGACTGTGGCTTTTAGATTTTTTGCTTGCAGCTCTGTATTTGGCTTATGCCATACTTATGAGGCACCGTAAGAGTAAAACATATTAAATTTAGATTCGCCGGCGTATATATCCGTATTGCAAAATCCAGAATCCTTGTTCAAATAATTTTGGGCAAATTTTAAGCGACACATTTGATTTTTGGCGTTAACGGCTTCTTGCGTGCTATTATTCCGTTGAAATCATGCTGTCGCAGCACACGGCGAATAGCATCCGAGTGGCATGTCTTACCCAACTCGGCTTCCACTTCACTGACGATTTTTCGAGCCGATAATTTCGGATTCTCCCGGATTTTTCGGACAATATGGCGCTCATCAGTCGTGTTGAAAATCTTGTTGGGGGTCTCTCTACCCTGATCGTGCGTTCATGGATCATTTGATTTTAATCTTTTCTTATAAATGGAATGTAGTTCTAACCGTTCATGTGATTTTACCAAATGAATATCAGTAAATTTCAAAGGATTTTACTGCATATTGACCAGTTCAGAGTTCTCTGTGAAACAATAATTGTATGCCATGAAACAATTAAAACAAACCTGTACTGCATTTAATTTTTTCTCCAGATGTGGTTGAAACGTATCAAAATTCTTGTCAGGAGAATACTTTCGAACGAGAAGCTAGCTATGAGGGTTCCGAAGAAATTGTCATATCCAAAAACCAAATGATTGAAGAACAACAAAGTGAGTCGCGGGAACAAAATCACCGACAAATAATTGTAGAAACAACATCTCAAGAAGAAAGATACGAGGAGGAGGAGGAGTTCATGCAGGAGGAACACTCATCTAAATCACAAAAGGTGCGTATATGTCCATCCTATTTGGCTAGAGGTAGTTCCAACTAAATATTATTGCAGCAAAAGTTGTGCAGAAGAGTTCGATTTCAGATCTGATTGTAGTTTTTTCAACTATTCGAAAACATACATGTAGACAATACAGTGCTATTAAATAACTGTCCTTAGCAAGTATTTATTTTTTTATTTGAGACATAGATATGCCCATAGCTTTGATGGCATTGTGTCACGTAGGTAATCAATGCTGATATTCTCCAAAGTTCAGTATCTAATAATACATTTCACAAGGGTTTGACAGTAATAAAACTAGCTTTAAGGGTCCAGAAGTCAAAACGAGACGTTTTCGGAGCAAATTTTCTTTGCTCAAATAAATGGAGGTCGCTTCTATATGATTTTATAAGTAAAGGATAGTCAATAGTGTCATCGGTATGTAGACTGCATCATACGGTGCAATCAACTGGATGCAACAGAATCTCTTAAGGATTAGTCTCATCCAGAAGTGAATATGTTGTTCTCCACTAAGGGAGAAGCCAGTCTCGTCACAGAACCTGCATCTATTGAACCCCCTACACTGTAAAAAAATCTGCCTAACTACCCAGAATTCAGGACAGCTAATTTGTAGTCGCTATGTAATTTGTTTAGATTTCATCGAAGTATAATGTAGTGAAAAATGCTTGAGTTGGAAAGGTCAATAGTTTTGTAACGAATCAGAAATTCTAGTTTCTTCAGAATAAACACAGTAAATCTTGACTCATTTAATACGTCAGCCATCTTGGCACGGAGCAATCATAAAGAAGCCGCGAGTTGTGACCCTTAACGCCCACGCGGTCAACTTCCCAGTAATATTTCCATAGATATTAAAAATATTAAACACAAAAATAAAAAAAGTAAAATAGTAATTGGAATGCGTTAATATTAAGTAAGGATGGGGGAAGGGGTTTGGTTGAATATTCACGCGAATCAATCAACGTTACAAAGCTTTTTCTACGTTTATTGTTATTTTGATATCAAAGTGCGCAAGCGAAAATGAATGCAGTTTTCATTAAAACGCCGACTGAAGAGATTTTGTCGCGTGATGGTCATTTTGAATAGTGGAGTTCAGAATTTCCATGACTACGGCATAATCAATCACTGATTTTTTCACGATTTTACATCTCTCAGACTAATATAAGTTTCACGTACTTTTTCCCCAAAAACTGTTCAGAATTTACATTTTTTATAAACATTGATTATTGTGTTGCGCAGGTCAGGTTTAAAATTAATTTTTTATGAAAAAAACATTTTTTTTTACTTTTTTTGCTAAATTAAAAAACAGATAAACATTTTTTCCCAAAAACTTGATGGAATCATATAGATTTCAAAACGCGTTGCACCAACAATGCAGATCCTATGTTTGGTTCGCGAGATATAGTGCACGACAAAAATGACCTTCGAGAAGTGAAAACAACAAACCCCCTCTACTGAAGTTTCCCAAAAATTGATCAGCTTTTCGAATTGCAAAGACGCTTCGATTGACACTTCAACGAAGTCGATACGACTTTGTTTACTTGAGCTATGCTTGTAGAAAAAACTGTCCACGAACACACACACACACATACTTCTTTCTAAATACACTTTAAATATACTCTGAAGACCTCAAAACGTAAAGATTAAGCCTGTTTTCATGGACGCTTGAAACATACTTCAAGCCCATGTCAACCGAACCCGCTCGATGCGAGTCGATCAGGAAATTTTGTCGGATTGACTTGAAATAGGCGCCATGTTTTTGCAGCTTGAAAGATCGACTTGTGTGTGTGGTAGTAGTAAAGTTTGTCAAAACTAATTGTTTTTGTTTTCTGTGTTGCTCCAGAAGAGAAATAAGCAATGGAGAGCAGGAATATATGAAGTTTCGTGAAACAAAGTTACTAATTTAAGTGATTAAGGACATGAATTGTCACTTGTGAAAAATTCACACCTATGGGCGTACGCACAAATAGACACACAACTCGATCCGATTTTGAGCGGGTATAGCTTGAATGTGTTCAACCATACGTGCTCAATTACTCGAAACTCGATCCAGTTTCGAGCGTTCAAGTTATCAAGTCGATCCATGAAAACAGGCAGGTTGAGAATTTCAATTTCGATTTTCGTGGCGATTACAAAAACTTCCTATATACTGAGAAGTTAACAAGACATTCAATCAGACGGAAAGCCTTTTTAACAATCATGTACATGCATTCAGTTAAAGTATTTTCAAATCGTAAATGGCACAATATTAACAGTTATACCCCGTTTCCATCTACGCCAAATCTCTAGATTTAGGCAACTTTCCCAAATCCTCATCGAAATCTTGTAGATTTCCCATACAAAAACCGAAATCTAGTCAATCGTAAATCTTGTAGATTTCATCGAAATCCACTCAAAATCTCATGGTTGCGTGTGGCAGCATTGCAAATAATTGTATTTCAGCACATTCAGCAAGTGTCAAATTGTGTTTTGATTACGAATGAGAAGTCATTTTGGTGTCACATAAAGGTAACGAAATTTTTATCGTTAATATCCATTGAAATTCCACTATCTACCAATTGTTAACAACTACGCAATCGCGAAACACACACCACTATTTCAATAACGAGAATTATCTATTTTCAAAATTTTATGTCATCTCATGCAATGACAGTGACAGCCAAAATCCGATTTGTAAGTGGAAACACTACCAAATCACTTCGACAAAATCTAGAGATTTGGCGTAGATGGAAACGGGGTATTACTTTGAAATGCACTATGCAATCAGTTGGTGTCCTTGAACGGGACGTCTTTGGGCAGAGCCCTGTTTGGAAGTGAAGGAAAATGAGTGCGCCTGCACGTTCGTCGTCACTGGCTAAGGGTTGGAAAAGCGCGCCGTTACTCTCAACAGTAATGATGAACGTGCTGGCACGCATACCTGATTGAATGGGTTAAATCTACTCTAGTGTTCCATCGACAATCCGCCTAAACTGATTACTTGTATTTCTCAACATTTAGGACCTAGTTCTACTGGAGTTGGAACATAGGCAACGTTTAATAAAGGAACGCTCGTCAAAAAGACCACCAAGAGCTTTTGGACCGCTCACCCCACAAGAACGACCGCTGGTACTGCCGGGCGGAAGAAAGTGGCGTAAGCCGAAGGATGCATTCAATGATGAGTTTATAGCCGACATTCTTAGCTCACAAGCCGAGCTAATAATTGGCCATACTCTTGGGTAAGTATCAATAAGTGTGCGACGGTAAATTCATCAATTTCACTTCTATGATTCATTAATTTTGAAATCTAAATGGTTTCTCATTTTTTCGTGCATCGCATCTAGGACTACATTTGAAAGCACTCATATCACACCTGAGCAAAGGTAATCATTTTCAGTAGCCCATTAAACCCCGAGTGCATCCATATGAAGAATCAACATTGAAAAGTTTTTATATAATACAGTTTTTATCCTATTACAAACCCAACCTGTATGTGTTCTAACACTCTTACAATTATTTTCTGGACTAAGCTGGGTAAATTTGAATCGTACGAAATGTTTGTAAACATTTCGTATATTTATTTTTTCGTATATTTATTTATAGAACTTTGACTTTCTAGACATTATTGGAAAAATTTGAACTTGAAATTATCACCCAAGCTTAGACAACTTTTTTCCTATCAAATATTCGTATTACAATCATAGTCTAGGCTACCACAGCATAAAAAGGTATCTCATCGAGCACCTCTAACTAAGAAAAGCAAATGATTTGAAAACGTGTAAAAACATTTATTGTCCGCCAGACTAGTAAAACTATGTAAACTGATGTTTTCAAACAAATTTTTAAGTTAGAAAAATCACAAGAAATTTACTTTTCAAAATATTTTCTTAAAATTTACATAGTTAATGGTAAATAATGGATCATATCTGAAGAAATTTGTTTCAAAATGAGCAGAGTTGATGACAAACGTATCTTTTCTTATTTCAATTAACTTGTTGGGTAATAAATACAGTTAGTTGATATTATTTCATTTCCAAGGAAAATGTTTTAATGTTTATTTCTATCAACAACTAAAGTTTTAGTGATAAGATATTGAGTCCATTTGCTACACCTGGAGCTATTGAGAGCAAGGGATCAGTTTAGTTTTGATTTTAGTGCTTTGAGTAGTCCCACCAGCATTTCCAAAAAATGTTATCAATATACAGTAGACACTCACTTATATCAATTATATCGAGCAGTGGGATGGTTAATATAAGTAGAATGTTAACATAAACGAACGCTGTTTTTTCGTTATTATGTATTGCATATATGTACATAATTATTTTTTATTGTTTTTGTGTATAGAAATATGAAAGACTACATAGGAGAATGCTTGGCAAAAATAATTATCCAACGTTGTTTGTTTTTTGGGAATGCTCTTAACAGCTGCTCTTCCTTTTATTTTTCCAGCGTCTGAATTCCATTGTAATTTGCACCATTTTCTTGGCACCATTGCTGTACTTTTGAAATTGCAGTGACAACTTCGCTTGCTTTAATCGGCTCCAAAGTCGTGTCTCCAGAGACAATTACGCCTTCATTTTCATCTTCATCTACTTAATTTTCGTCATCGATACTATATTTATCATTTTGATCGATATCAAGATTCCAATCTTGGATATCAACTTCCGTTATAATTCTATTTGAAAAATGAAAATTATTAGCAAGTTATGTTTTGCTATAAATGCTCAAAGCATACAGTTGAAGAAATGAAGTTCACTAAGGCCGATACATCTTGGATAACGGTATCATCTGATTGCCTCCAACGCTGCTGTAGGACTGCCAAGGGAACGTCATCATCCAGGTGATTTTCAGTGGATAAAATTTGCTTCCATGTCTTTTTGGTGGACTCTTTGGTTATTGTCTGCCAACCAATGTCCAGATGTTTAACAGCATTTTTAAGAGACGTTTGTTTGAGTTTTCGATAGGGTTTTCTGAAATTATAACAAAACTCAATAAACTCGATCTATAGTGCAACTTTGTCAAGCGAATCACTCCTTGGTCCATTGGCTGTATAAGTGATGTGACATTTGGTGGTAAGAATTTTGTAAAAATCAATCCATCGTTAGACTGAAGTGAAGTGGATGAGCAGGACAGTTATCCAATAATAACATGGCTTTCGGTTCTAAATTTTTTTCAATAAGAAATTTGGGAACCTAGAATACCTAATTATTGAACAAAAAACCCCGAAAATAACAAAAATTTACCTCAGGTGCAAAAGACTCGTGAAACCATGCGGTTAATATTCCCTTTGTCATCTAACCATTTTTGGATGAGTTATAATACAACGGATTGACCCATTTATTGAAATAGCGCGGCTTTGCTGATTTGCCAATTATAAGTGGTTTTACCTAATGAGATCCATTAGCATTTGCGCATATTAGAATCGTCAATCTTTGTTTTTCGACCTTTCTTCCGGGTGCAGCCTTTTCATTATTCGTGACATACGTTTTCGATGGCAACAGCTTTCAGTATAATGCGTTTTCATCTGCATTATAGATTTGATCTTCATAAAGTCCTACGGTTTCAATTTGGGCTCGCAGTTCATTTGTAAATGGTTCCACAAACTCTGATTAGGCTGAAACTTTTTCGCCTGAAATCGTCAGATATCGAATTCCAAATCGTTTAATGAATCGACGCAGCCATCCATCACTCGCACGAAATTCACTGTTGTTTTCTTTTAAAACATTGTGGTTCTCCTTACCTTTTCTTTCATGATTGCCGCTGTCACTGGTAAATGGTTCTTTCTGAGTTTACAAACGAATTTGTATAATCTCTGTTCCATGCGAGGTAATTCTCCTCCATGATTCTTCAATTTCTTTTGTCCAGAATACAAAATGCTTTTATTTACCATTGCCAATATTTTCCGCTCATTTTGTTTTATTTTCGTTATTACCGGCTTTGTTACACAATGTTTTTTTCGCTAAAATCGAGTAGCTTACATTTGCTGATTTTATTTTATCCAAAATTTATTTTTCTCAACAAGCGTCAGACACTTTCTTATTATCCGCGACATTTTTCACTATTCACAGTATCTCGTTGCGACTACTTTTCACACGCAAATGCAGAATTCAACTGTAGATATTTTACAAGAATGTGTAACAGTAAATTTCCTGTTCCTCCATTTTTCATAGAAAATCTAAAAGGGCAAAAGATTTTGAATATATTGGTATACAAATATGTGGTAGTTAATATAAGTGAATGGACAGTTAATATAACAAGGCAGCCAATATATGTATGAAGCCCGGTTGTTAATATGAAGGGATGTAAATATAAGTGCGTGTTAATATAAATGAGTGTCTAGTCTACTGTATATGACTTTAAATTTTTTTTTGAAAATGTAACTAAATACGGATGAATTTTATTGATTATCTAGAGTAAACTTTTTGAAATACAAAAAGCCAGAGAAGCACATTGATCTAGAGAAAAGTGAAGTCTACAAGGTGATACACAGTCTGGACAATGCACCCAGACGAGGAATTGAGGTTCGTCCGGAAAGGGTAATGGCAGAAGCAGATGTTCTTACTGTAAGTCGTCTAGATTTATCTAAATCCATAACTGTTTAGGTTCCATTTGAACATTTTTCCATTTTAGAACTCTACACCGGTTTCTTGAAAAAGGTGGGCGCAAGATACATAATTGTTTTCATAAAGTTACGGAGATACCGGCTAAAAATTCGTATTGTACTATATAACCAAATAAACTGTATCATCTAATATCAGTTCATAAAAATATAAAAATTAAATAACAATAAAGTTATTACTTTTCTTTGGATTTTTATTATAGTTCTATTATTTGTACAGTAAGCGAAATTTGTATGGGTTCAGCCTGTGATCTCAATGCAGTTTTATGCTTTGTCATGATATACTGATTCAGAACATGAAACAAGAAGGGAATAGTTGGATTGTCGTCTACATAAGTGCTTATTTATTTTCTGCGAAGGAACCTAGAAATTATGTAAAAAATTGCTTGTTCATGAAATCGATTGGTGCAAAATTCGCATAGATTCACAGTTGAATTTTTAAATTTTTTAAAATAAAAGCAATTTAGAATTTACAATTAATATTTAGTATTGTTATCTCTATGATTATGACGTGGAAAAGTCTATCTTTCACATTTAAAACTAATTTTCCTAAAGTAGAAACAAATATTTTCCGCCAATCTCTTCTGATTTCTTTTTTAGTTCTGCTGTAGTGCTGTACTGTTTGCTATTGGATTTAGATCAGGATAATGTGATGACCAACTAAGTGCATTAAAATTTCGTTCGGTTTACTATTTACGTACTTCTCGAGCTGTATAGTGCAGCGTTATTATGCTAATATGTACAATCTCCTTTAGTAATTTATTTTGTAAAATCAAATAAAACCGCATTCAGTAGCTCGGTGTATTTTTCGGAATTCATGTTTGTCCTCATTTCGTACAATTCTGTCCTCGAAGTAAACGCAAAAACCACCCATATCACAACTGAACTACATACGCAATTTCAACTCACTTTTGTGTGCACAAATCATGCCAGTATTATTTAAAACTAGGGATGCATCCGATACCGATACATCGGCGATACTTCGGGTTTGCCGATATATCGGTATCGGCGATATTTTTATGGCCGATTCAACGCTACTTTTCAAATTTCACGCTTTGAAAATGATGTAATATAAACGGCCATGTTGTCTCGTCTATTTCGTTGCAAACGAGTCTCGAGCTAACTATGCTCAGAGAATCCCTGCGCGTTATTCAGTCTCTTGTTTTGCTAGGTTGGCTGTTGTCGCGCGTAGTATTTTTCCATGCAAATAAAATTAAGAAATAATATCGTAATTAGTTTGTGTGTGTATATCATTTATAACTAGTTCATTGAGTCAAATAAAGTAAATCTAAATAGCAGTCCTGTCAACTTCCAAACACAAATTATTGGAAAACATAAGAAATCCGTTGACAGAAAGGGAGAATTCATCGCAATCGAAAAAATAGCGTCTGACTTTGTATTGGCTCTTAATGAAAAAATTGATGGTTTGGAAAATGAAGAAACATATTGCTTAGCCACAATCCTTGATCCTCGTTACAAAGCACGAATATTTCAATTACAGTCTACTATTACTTCGGCGAAAAAGCGTCTTGTCCAAGTACTTGATCCTAATGTAGCACTGCATTCCGAAACTATGTCAGACATGGTCACACCTACATTTAGTACTGGAACTGTAAGTTCTGAGATGCCTACGAGTGGTGGGCTTTCGAGCGTTTGTGAAAATATTATTAGAAAGTCCGAGGAAAATGAGCCCCTGTCTAGTCTGAGCTGTAATTCTATCATAGAAAGAGTCAAGAGATAACTAAGGGTTCGTAATATATCGAGAGATGCACCCCGTTCGTTTTCTGGCACAATAGCGTTGAAAAAAATGGCGCAGAAGTACTTTAGTTTCCAAATAAATTCTGTCGCATCTGAGAGATTATTTTCCACCGCAGGTCTTATTCAAACAGATTTGCGAAATCGCCATTCTCCGCAAAACTTAAAAACACTTTGTTTTCTCAACAAAATTTTTATCAATGTTAATTTTAGTTCGTAACTATTAACTAATCTCAACATGTCTATTTTTTTATATTAATTAAAAAAAACCTGTGTGTGTGTTTTATTTATTTTACCTACATTTTTGAATTTAATAAGCGTATCGTTATCAGTATTGCCGATATTTTTGTAAGAGTATCGGTATCGGTCTCGTATCGGCAAAAAGGCGTATCGAGGTATCCCTATTTAAAACAGTCAGGTTCACTGAGATTATTTTTTCCCGGGTAATGTGATCCTTTGTTAACTTCGGCAAGTTTAAGCTGCTTGGAAGCTATCATGGTTTACCCCGCAGTTGATGGTCTGATGTTCCGTCTGCTCTGCATATCTTGTCCACTAAAGCCTGCCAACTGTCGCCAGAATTGTTACATCATTCGTCAATTTGTGGAATTCGACAGTTTTTCAGTTATGATACACGATTCAAATCGACATGTAAGCAGGCTTCATTTTTTTGCCTGCGCAAGTCTAAATCTTGACTTCAGAAAAGTTTGGAACACTAAAAAGATAGTACTAATACTTTGAATATTATTAAATATTTATAATATTTTTGGTAATGTAAAAAGTACCCATATGTGATGTGTTCAAGTGAAGTGATCCTCTCCCGACCATCGCGCTAGGATTTGGTTCGGCAAGTAACTAACGGTTTAAATTCATGTCCGCTTCTTTCCTTTTTGATTTTATTAAAACTGTTGATATCTCTCACTATATCTTTGACGATCTAGTGGATGTCTTTTTTAATCTTTCAGGAACTGGAAAAGCTTTTTTTAACGTTGGGAGGCGGAAATCTTCAAAAGATGCCGATTTGCTCCTGCTTCTCGGTATGTCGGATTTCACCTCCACCTCCTCCAAGCCTCTTTCTACATCACACTTTGCTTGTATTATCCGTGCATAGCATAAAGGTCTAAGCCTCGAGCTTAAGTAAAGCTTAGTATTCCGAGTTTTGCTTGTCAAGTAGATGTTGATGATGACCAGGGCGGAGCCAAAAAAAACGACTACGTTAAGCTGTTGATTTTTGCAGAAAAATTATGGATTAACTTGTATACCAATAATCGACTTATCCTCACTCTCAAAAAAGTCGGAAACATTAATAAATAAATCGGAATGTTTAAAAATTATAAAAAAATCTCGAATTTTTCCTACTTTTCTTACTTCTAACTTTAAAACGATTCATTTTAGAGCAAAGTTATTTTTTTTGCTAATAAAAAAATTGAATATCTCGGTAACTATTAATTTAAATTCAAAACAATGCGTTGTACTCTAAAAGATGCTTCTTTTTTAAAAATAGTTGAATTATGTGCATTAGTTCTTGAGATACAACCGGTCAAGCGCAAGAAAGCACAAGCACAAATTTCAGATTTTCTAGTTGAATTATGAAGGTCCTAAGTGCATTCTAAGTGATAAACAAAATTAAATAAAAAAGGTTTTTCTTCCTTTTTTATAATAATTGCAATTTTGCGACCAGGGTTTAAAAAAATTAAATTTTTTAATCATATCTTATAGAAAATTTTATTAGGGTACTTTTATTATATTACAACTTTGCTCTAACATGAATCGCTTTAAAATTGAAGTGAGAAAAGTGAGAAAAAATCAAGTTTTTTTTATAATTTTTAAACATTTCGATTTATTTATTAATTTTCCGCCTTTTTTGAGAAGAAGGATAAGTCAATTATTGCAGTACAAGTTATTACACAACTTTTTCTGCAAAATTCATAGTACCATCTCTCAACACTGAACTCTGAAAACAGATCCGCCCTGGTCTGTCGGTGCTGTTTTGAAAGATGATACCTTGGCTATTTCCTTTAATTCATGGGGTGAGTTGTAGAAATTTGCCGCACTGTTAGTTGGATCCCTTCTCAGACGTTCTGTCCTAGCAAATTTAAATAATCAAAATCCGCGTTTCTCATGTTATAGTATTTTTACCCCGAATTTCTATCTAGTTTGATTGTTTTTCCTTGATCGTATTGTAAATTTTTATGTATGAATTTCCCTTTTTCAATGCAAATCAACCCATTCAGGTCTAGTTTTTGGGGTTTTTTGTACACCTTGGCCGTGGGAGTCAGTCTTGGTAGGTTGTAGATAATCTTAAATGCGTTGGTTATTCCGTGCTATGCCCAATATGTTATTTTTCGTCGTTTGATTCCATATTAGAAATCCATAGGAAATTATGTGTGCCTTAGTGATTTGGATTTTAGTGTGGTTAGGAAAGTACCTGAAACGGTGTAGGAGACCAACAATAGCTGCGAGTTTTTTCTCAAATCATTAATATGTGCTGTCCACGAAAGTTTTTCGTTTATTGTAAGAACCAGGTATTTTTTTGCTCAACTCTTTTTAAAATATTAGTTAACTTTTATCAAAGGTTCAATACTCGATTTGTTTTTTATTTATTTAAAGATAATGTATTTTGTCTTGTTCGTGCTCATGGTTAATTTGCTATGAATTAACCATTGCCAATAATTGTCTAGGTCATTGTTTAATGTTTGTTCTATGTCAAATTCGATCTTACCTGAGTAAATCAGAACTGTATCGTTCGCGTACATCATTACTTTCGCAGTTATCCCTGAGTTAGATAAGGTGTTCGTATATAGCAAGAAGTGAATAGGACCTAGGATAGATCCTTGAGGAACCCCAACAGTGATTCGCGCTTCACTCTATTATCATCGAAACATGTCACTGGCCAAATAGTTTGTAGGCCATAGACTCAAATCTGCCTCTCTTCATGGAAATAAGTTTCGTAATATGATATGGTTCAGAATCAAACAAGCAGCTTAGAAAAATATACTTAAATGTATTTATTCATCTTCACGTATAAAAGAGCTTACATTCAAACTTAACTACAATGCATTCGAAAGCACGCAAAAAAGTTGAAGTAACGGAAAATTACTTTCGATTCTGTAACAATGCTGAAGCGGCCGATAAAAGATTTTCGGTTTCTTTGTTAGTGGCACCCCCAGCTCGTGGTGGTGGCAAGGAATAGCCTCGCGGTGGACCTTGCTTACCAGCATTCTTGGCGTACGATCCTTCCTTTTGGAAAAGATTGCCCGATGCCGTTTGTCGTCTGGATCGTAGACGGTCTTCAAATCGGCTTGGTACCATGTAACAATTTGATTCTCTGCAATGAAATGATCATTGCAATTCGTCCACATTTCAACTTCATAAAATATTTTTTTCTTACTTGTAAACAGGCTTTCTGCGATCGTTCCACGGAAATTCCCATTGAATTGGCTGTAAAAGAATAGTGAAATATAATGTGAGCGTCGTAAAAATGTAAAAGCATTTAAGTTACCTCAAAGTCTCTCCTCCATGGTTTTCCTGAAAGAAATGTGTAAAATTAACACGAATACAGTAAATTATGATCAAAAAATTACTTGGTTTAAACCAGAAGTCTACAGTATACTCGTCATCGATATCGGCATCGGTATCTCTGAAATTGCAATGAAAAATGGATATTATATTGTTTTTTCTGCAATCGAATACTTTAATGTGTAAAATAGGAAACCATATGCTACTTTATGCAATTAAATGGATTTATTATTTATTTTATGGTACTTGATCATATGCTGATCTTTATTTTTGGCAACAGAATAAATATTTTAATACAACCTGGAAAAAGGAATTTTATCATGCATTTTGGTGACCTACAACTCCACATCGTTTGTACTTTTACTGGCAATTGAGTGATAAAATATCAATTTATTAAGGAAGCTTAATTATTACCCGATATTGACCTCTCGTGTGTTTTCTTTGTTTATCATAGAGTTATAAGTATCATATTGAAATTGTTTTACCGTATCAGTTCTATCATTCAACTTCCCACCGAAATGCTTATGTAGAGCCAAACCATTTTTTTTATTTTTTCCTTGTGTGACTTACTAGGAGTCTTCTTTTTAGAAAATCTAGTCCATATTCAAAATCTTCTTAAATGTTTCGGAGTACAAATGCGACTGATAAACAGCGAAATGGATAGATGGAAAATTTCTCATTATGTAAATATCATGTAAACCATAAATCCTTTCTTGGTGGTTCTTTAAGTGAATTTTGATAGGAATTGCTACTCAAATGTTGAAACACAATTGCTTAAAATTAAGTTTGGCCCACAGAGCTTCAATGTTGAGATATTTTGCTGATGCAATACGAGTTTTTGCTTAATTTTCACTGCTGCAATGTTAAAATACGAAATTTCGGCTGCGAAATTGCGGTTATATTCAACACTTTTCGGAAGTACACCTGTCTACCGAGACAATCGATTGAATCAAGAATATCGTTAGCTATCTCTTCTTCCATCATGAGAAGAAGAACAAATGTGTGAATTGGGTTATGACATCATTTACTATTCAATCTATTAAAATGCCACACTTCCAATCCACCCCAATAAGACCATCATCAAGAAAAACTTACCCAGTAACGTAGATTCGAACATATCTTCCTGATTGTCTGATTAACCTCCTCTGTGCTTCGAGAAGGGTCAGACCACTGGCGGGGGTGGTGTTGATTTGCGTGATTATGTCACCCACCCGCATGCCAGCCCTGCGAGCAAGGCCAGTCTTCAGCACAGCGATAATCGTCAATGGCTCAAACTGATCCACTCCACCGGTTACTTCGAACCCCCAGAGGACGTCCACGAAGGACATGATCCTCAAATCCGTGTCGACTGTGTGCGTTATCTGTAGCTGATACTCTACATTATCGAACGCATCGGAAGTGTACTTCGGAACGGAAGGCATCTTTGTATCAATCATTCTGTGAAAGGACCACTAGCCATCAGCCAAAGGACGTGAGGGATGCTTAAGAGGATTAGCTGTTACCTGATATTATGATAAGGGACGCGAGGTCAGAACTTGAAATCGGTACAGCAAACCTGGGTTCAAAGTGATGGAGGCTTTCAAGCGCTTGCGACGGAATCCGCGATTCGATTGAAACTAACGCGTCTTATCACTCACCTCTGTATTTATAAAAAGAGCTCAATGCCAATCGAAGACGCTTGTGATAATGACAATAATTCAATCGCAGATAAATCTGGGTGAAGGTTGAGGATGTGCATTCAATTTAGTGCATACAGACTAATGGCCAATCTATTTTTTCTCGACGACGCGTCATCTATTTTCGTAAGATTATCATTGGGGAAATATATCTAACGATACATCTTGTGTTATCACTTGTTGCTAGTTTAAAATTGAAATCGCAGGTAAGGTTGATGGAGAATACAAATATCAAAACGTTTTTTGTCGTTTAGCAAGAAAAAGCCGCTGGAAGATTCAAAATCGAAAGAATGCGTAAAAAGATACCAATAACTTCAAGTTTTCGAAAAAAAACCCAAACACATTTTGGAAGTATTTTTAGAAAAATGACTTCCCTGTTATCAATAAAATAAAGAAATATTGTTTTATATTGGAATTAAAATTTATCTATTTCATAAGTTTTTATCGTGAAAAATTACATGTTTTAAGGTTTTCAATTGTTACCAGTTTCCAGTGGCGTAGCTATTATGACCATTTACTACATTCGAAGTAGAACTACTATTTTTTTTATAAATTTGACAACTCTCTCTCTACTATTGAATTTTCATTGTGATTTCTAAATTTCAAAGATCAAAGTACCAATTATTCATCACTTTTCTTAAAACGTACGTAACACATCGTTCAATAAGTCTCGAGACTAACCCAGAGATGGTGCTAGTAGTACCAAACTGAACCTTTACATAAAACGTGTAAAAATTTCACGTCGTTCGGATCACAGACAGCAGAGTTATCGAGGTTAGAGTAAAGTCACTTTGTAATTTGTTTGAAAAATGGAAAAAAGCGAGTTTCGCGTGTTGATAAAACATTGTTTTTAATGGGTAAAAACACCGTAGAAGCCCAGCAATGGCTTTAAAAACATTACCCGGACTCCTCTCCACCCAAACCAACGATTTGTCGTTGGTATGCTGATCGTGGTCGAACGCACACAAACGATGCGGAAAGTTCGGGTAGGCCATTGGAAGCCGTTACACAGGAAAATTTAAGTGAAATGTTAAAAATTGTAATGACAAATCACAAAGTGAAGGTCCGTGAGATTGCAGAAATGACACAGATATCATCTGGAAGCGTATTTACAATCCTTCATGAAAAATTGAGCATGAAAAAGTTTTTTTCCAAGTGGGTGCCGCGATTGCTTCCAGTGGAACAAAAACAGCAACGAGTCGACGATTCAGAGAGCTGTTTATCGCTATTTACTTGCAATAAAAAGGATTTCCTGCGATGATACGTGACCATGGATGAAACATGGATACATCATTTCACTCCGGAGTCGAATCGGCAATCATCTGAGTGGCGCATGGCTGGCGAAACCCGCCCAAAGCGTCCAAAAACGCAGCAGTCTACTGGCAAAGTCATGGCGTCTGTATTTTGGGATACACATGGCATGATTTTCATTGACCACCTGGAAAAAGTAAATCGACCAACAGTGATTATTATATTGACTTGTTGGTACCTTTGAAGGAGGAGATCGCAGCAAAACGACCGCACATGAAGAAGAAAAAATTCATTTTTCACCAAGACAATGCACCATACCACAAGTCCATGAAAACAATGGCAAAATTGAACGAATTGGGCTTTGATTTGCTTCCCCACCCCCCGTATTCGCCAGATTTAGCCCCCAGCGACTACTGGCTCTTTGCTGATCTCAAAAAAATGCTCCAGGGAAAAAATTTGGTTCGAATGAGGAGATCATTGCCGAAACTGAAGCCTATTTTGAAGCAAATGTTGGAAAGGCGGTGGAAAGATTGTATCACTCTAAAAGGAGATTATATTGATGAATAAAAATGATTTTTGAAAAAAAATGTTGTTTTCGTTGTTAGTCTCGGGACTTATTGAACGATGTGTTACATGTTTAAGTTTTTCAATGATGGCCAATTAAAATTTTTTGATACATTTGCATTTTTCAGTGCAACTTATTTCAGAACATTTTGCTATTAGCTTACATAAATAATCATTTGTACAACAAGCTCCGCGGGGTGTGATTCTTGAAATCCACACGAAAAGCTTCCAAAAATCGTAGAAACTTTATAACTCAAAACTCACTATATATCTTAAAATCCTTTCTTAGGCAAAGAAATTAGCCATTCCCTCCCATTGAGATACAAAAAACTATGTACTTCGAATTATTTAGACGCTTTAACTTGAGCTACCAGTGGCGTAGCTACACGTGGGCGAAGTGGGCCGTCGCGCACGGTCTTGCACTTAAAGGGACCTCATTAGGTCTCTTTAACCCTAGAACCGTGTTAATAGAAAATGTTAGCTTTCGTGTTGTGGGGCACACTGTGCCCCATTATTATCTGCGGTGATTTCAATCTTTCCTCTATTGATTGGCACATTTTTCCTCAGATTGAAATCATCTCTGCTAATCGATCATCTAACCTTCTAACCAATTTTCTCTCATTGTCGGGTTTTTGCCAATTCAACGATGCATTTAACTTGAACGGTCGGCTTCTTGACCTTGTTCTATCAAATATTGTTCCTGATAACTTAACTTTAACCACTGCTCCTCTCCTCTATGTTCCCTTGCACCCCCATCATCCACCTCTGCAGCTCGAACTCTCCTTTTATTGGCCCAAAGCTCAAAATAGGCGCAGACAACTAAAAATTTAACTTTTGGAAATCGAATTACATTGCTTTATCGGAAGAACTCCAATTGATTAACTGGGCATCTTTTTTTGACAGTCTTGGCTGTGAAGACTCTCTCGTTAAATTCTATGATCTTCTCTATGACCTTATTTCTCGCTTCACTCCCTACCATAGTCGTACCACGGTTACTGATCCTCCTTGGTTGACCCGTGATGTTAAGGCAATCTTGAAATTAAAAAACCAAGCTTTTAGGCTTTACAAATGCAATAAAACTTTGGAAAATTATACTGTTTTTTCAAACCATCGTGCTTCAGTCAAACTAGAAATTAAAAGAGCTATGCGTAATTACTTCGCTAATATCGAAAATTCGCTGCACTCTAACCAAACGAAGCCGTTTTGGTATTATGTCAATTCCCTTAAGTCTTCGTTCTATATTCCTAATACTGTTTTCTGGGACAGTAAACAAGATTTGACTCCTGAAAAAATCTGCGAGATATTTGCTGAATTTTTTTCGTCAATATATCCTGCTTCCACTCTCCCAATTTCTTTTAATACTCCATTTTGTTTTCTACCTATTCTTGATTGTATTTCCACTGACCCAGCTGAAATCCAAATATTAATCAATTCTTTATATTCCAGCGTATCCAAATGTATTTATTAAATCCTTATCCTCGTCATTATGCGTTCCACTTTCTTATATTTTTAATGCAAGTTTATCCTCCGGTATCTTCCCCAATATATGGAAGTTGGCTAACATTTTTCCTGTACTCAAATCTGGATCCCATTCCAATGCTTCCAATTATCGTCCGATTTCGTTACTTTCGTGTTTTCCCAAACTGATTGAACGCATTGTCTACAATAAAATATACGAAGCTCTTAATTGTAGGCTGTCACCATTCCAACACGGATTCGTTCCAAACCGGTCAACCAATATGAATCTCCTTGAACTTACCCAAACTGTTGCACAGGCTCTCGACAGTCGTGCCCAAGTTGATGTAGTGTATACTGACTTCAGTAAAGCATTTGACACTGTCAACCTAAATGTTCTACTTCTGAAGCTAGCTAACTTTGGCCTGTTTGGGCCATTACTCTCCTGGCTTGAATCCTATATCACCTCGCGTTCATGTCGTGTTAGTCTATGTGGTGCTTATTCCTCTCTCTCTTCCACCCTACCTCCGGTGTTCCTCAAGGATCTATTCTAGGTCCTCTTCTTTTCTTACTCTACATAAATGACCTTCCCTCTGTCATAGCGTCTCAGTGTCGTCTATATGCTGATGACTTAAAAATTTACAGAGTTATTCGCTCGGAAGAGGATTTTATTGCTCTCCAAAGGGATCTGGACGCTATCGATTCTTGGAGTCAAACTAATTTTCTCTCCCTTAATGTTCAGAAATGTCACAAAATGTCTTTCTCCCTAAAGCCCAGTCCAATTGATCATATCTATATGTTACACGATATTCCTCTTACGGCTGTTTTTCAAATAAAAGATCTGGGAGTGATTTTCGATCCGAAACTTAAATTTGAGCCTCACATTGTGGCTATAGCCGCACGTGCCTCTCGGGTTTCCGGGTTCGTGTTAAGACACTCTCAGATGTTTACTGACATTTCCTCCGCCGTCAACCTATACACTAGTCTAGTTAGACCCATACTTGAATATTGCTCGCAAGTATGGTCACAACACTATCAATATTTGGATTCTTTGATTGAATCAGTACAGCACAAATTCACTCGTTTCCTTATCTTTAAATTTAAAATCCTATATATGCCATATGAAGAGCGACTTTCCTTGCTACAACTTCCTACTTTGCAATCCCGCAGACTCCTTTTAGATGAATGTTTTCTATTTCGGCTTCACCACCATCAATTAAACTCTAACCTCTCTGATTGGTTCGAGTATCGTTTTACGGAACGTCCTGCCAAATCTGCTATTATATTTACAGTTCCATATGCTAGAACTGAGACTTTGTGCCATTCGCCGATGTTGCGGCTTCCTCGTAACCACAATAGTATGCAACTTGGTCCGTTTCCGTTCTCACTCTACATCTACAAACAAAATGTAAAACGTATTTTATGTAACTAGTTTTACTTTACTATATTTTTCTTTCTTTTTTGTTTATTTAATTTGGCTTGTAATTGGGCTATATTAGTCTGCAAGATAAATTCCTAATAAATAAATAAATTATACTTTCCATGGTGCAATGTCTTTTCGCTTAAGGGGGAACACAACTGTAGAGGTAAAAAAAGTCATTTTTTGGGAATTTGTTTCTCAAAAACTAAACAAGATATCGAAGTTTGGTAAAAAGATCTATATTGTACAAGTTTTTGACATCCTCTTTGAATTTTTTCAGAACTTTGAAAAACAAAATGGTGGCTCCCTAGCATTTCTCCCCAGAAACGCCTTATTTTTTCATGGCTTCGCGGGCGGACCGTTTTCTCCTGAAATGTTAAGGTTATGGTTATCAAACAAATAATTGCCGATAAAGCATAATAACAGCCAGAGAAGTAAGTAGAATTTTTGTTTTAAATTGATTTTTGACACAATGGCGTTTTGAAAAAAATGTAAAAAAACTTTAAAAAAAACGCTCGAAAATTGGTAATAACAATTGAAATACGCAACATAAAAAAATCCTACGTACTTCTATGCAGACACTAGTTTTAGACGTATTGTAAAAATTTCAAGTAAATCAAACAAAAATTGTTTGAGAAAGGAGTCCGGCCAGTTTGAAAAATGTTGTTCCGAGAAAAACGCGTTTAAAGTTTAAGTTATAGAAAAATCATTAATAAATTTGATATACCTCTAGTCTGCAAAATACTTACGTACTTTAGCGTTTTCTGCTAACGTGCAATTAACAGAGCACGTGTACAGTTTTAAGAAATTTATATTTAAAATTTTTCTAAATTTCAATACCAACAGCGCGCGCGGATACGCGCGGATTGCGCTCCGAAAAAGCAGTTAGAGGCGCCGCGCTAATTTAAAATTTCAAACATTTACAGATTTTTCCACTATATGAAACTTTGCTACATGATTCCTATGATGATAAGGTATACTTAAGAGCAACAAATTTTTTTTTGATTTTTTGAAAATCCTACAGTGATGTTCCCCCTTAATTGAAGTAAGCTAAGTTAATTGTATTACGAATTCACTCAAATTAAAAACAACAATGAATGTACTCGTTAAGCTTTGGATATTTCTTAATAGTTTTTATTTTTACGTAACGAAATCAAAATGTAGTCATTTCAAAAACAAATTCAAGTTACAATGATTTCAATTCTTTTTAAATGATTGACATTTCTTTGCACAAAATACGATGAAAAAAATTTAAACAGGTGAAGGAAGACGTGATCGAAATTCTTGATTGTGTATAACTTTCTTCATCCTCTGTCTCACTGTTGCTAATTGATTAATGATGATGATGATTGATGATGATTGTTGCCAATTAAATTTCTGCACGATGCGTTGCATAGTTTTTCCGAGTTAAGAGCTTCGTGGTCTAATTTATTTTCTAGTGGAGTAGTTACCGCTTTGCAATCGAGCATATTAAATTTAATCAAAATAATTTTTATGTATGCACTTTGATCGAGCATTATTCTTTCATTGTTTCTAGTGATTTTAAAGCCCAAAAACAACTTTATTTCTTCTAAATCTACCATTGAAAAAGTTTTCATCGAATAAGTTTTAAAACTACTTAACGTATCAGCATTAGCAGTCACAATTACGAGATCATCAACATACAGAACTACATAGATATTTTTCGAAACATCTTTTCTATCTAACATATAAATGCATCTATCAACTGGTGAGCTTTGAAATCCTTTTTCCTTTAAAGTTGTTTCAAATGCTTCAAACCAGCTTCTTGCTGCCTGTTTAAAACCGTATAAGGATTTATTCAATTTACCAACTAGATTGTTTTTACATGATATCCCTTCTGGAATCTGCATGTATATATCTTCTTTCAATTTACCATTTAAAAATGCTGTCTTTACATCCATATGATGAATTAATAAATTAAATTGATTTGCAAAGGCAATTATTAATCGAAAACTAGAGATTCGAGCTATCGGTGTAAAAGTTTCATCATAATCTACCATGTATTGTTGACTAAAGCCTCTTGCGACAAGACGGGATTTGTATCTAATGGGATTTCCAAATTCATCATTTTTAATTGTAAAAACCCATTTACAACCAATAATCTTTCTATTTTCTGGTCTTGGCACCAAAGTCCAAGTTTTGTTTATATAAAGTGAATTCAGTTCTTCCCTAATTGCTTCTTCCCATTAATTTTTATCATCTCTTTTCTGAATTTCATTAAACGAAGTTTGAATTTGGCAAATTATTGATTGGGCACATAAAACATTATCATAATCTTGATTATTTTCATAGTAATTAATTGGAGTTTTACTTTTAATTCTGTCGCTTTTTCTGATTTCAGGATGTAGTCATTTTTGGGTCTGAGATGAAATAGGATTATCTTTTTGTTTATTCCGGTTATTAAATTTTGACCTTTTTATATTTGATTTTTCACTATCAAATTTTTGACCGTCAATTACTGATTTTGACTTTTCGTCAGAAGCATCAGTTTTATTAGCTTCGAAGTCTATTACATCTGATTCAGTTTCCGATTTTTCATCTACTGATTTTGACATTTTGTCAGAAATATCAGTTTTATCACCTTCAAAATCTATTCTATCTGATTGACTTTTGCTTTCAGATTTTTCATCAAATACTGATTTCGACATTTCGTCAGAAACATCAGTTTTATTTCCAGAGTTATGAGCAACAATTCTCTTCGATTTTAATACAGGCCTTGACTTTATGAAGTCAATTTCATCAAAAATGACATCTCTAATAATTGCATATTTCTCTTTTTCAACATTCCACACTTTATAGCCATTAGACTCATATCCCAATAATATCCCTTTTCAAGACTTATCATCAAATTTGGTTCTACTGGTTTTATTATGAACAAAAACAGTAGAACCAAAAACCTTTAAATATTTGATTTTTGGTTTTTTATTATGCCATAATTCATACGGCGTCTTGGTTTGTTTTAACGCTTTGGTTGGAGTGATGTTAATTAAATAAGTTGCAGTAAGAACTGCATCACTCCAAAAATATTTATCTAAGCTAGCGCCTATTATTATGGATCGAGCCTTTTCGGTTATAGTTCTGACCATACGTTCAGAGACACCATTTAACTGTGGAGTTCGTGGGATTGTTAAATGATAAGTGATGCCTTTTTCTGCACAATAATCTTTCATCTCATTGGATAGATATTCTCCACCATTCTCACTATATAAATTTACGACTTTTAAGTTAAAATGGGCTTCGCTTTTGGCGTCGAAATCTTTAAAAACAAAAACAACATCCGATTTATGTGTTATAACATATGATACACAATAATGTGTGTACTCGTCTACAAAAAGTACAAAATAATTTTTATTGTTAACAGCTGGAGGAGATATTGGACCGCAAACATCGGTATGAATAGTAAACAATGGCCTTTTTATGTAACTTTTATCTTTTGTTTTATTGAATGGAAGTCGTGCTTGCTTGCCTTTTATATAAGCCTCACATATACTATCATTCGGATTGATGGGGGATATTTGATCTAAATCACAAACCATTTGTTTATTCCTCATTTCCAAAAACTTTTGTTTACTAATATGGCCTAACCGTTGATGCCATAATTCATAACTATTTTTCATAACATTGAAAATTCGCGCAATATTATTCGTAGAGCCAATTCCAACTTCGAATTCTACTTTTAAAAGATTATTTAAATTCATACCTTTTATTATGGTCTTACCACCTTTCTGTATAACAACACCATCTTCGTCGAAAATTATCGTCAAACCGGCTGCTTGCATTTTTGTTACTGATAATAGATTGTGTGGAACATCTGGACTATACAGTACATCCTCCAATATTCCTGGTATTCCTGTGTTACTGATGACATTTAAATCCCCTCTTTTGGTTGCTGTTATAAAAGCTCCAGTCTTCGCAACTGACAGTTTTATTGGAATTTGGAGTTTCTCAAAATCCTTGGTTAGATTATCTCTGTTAATAAGATGGTCTGACGCCCCAGAATCCAGTATGAACTGAATTCTGTTCTTTGAACTATCTAGCACATAGTCACCAGTCATAAACGCAAATCCTGAAGATGACGCGTCATTCATTTGGATTGTTTGGGCCATTCCTTTAGTGTTTTCATTTTGTTTATTTTTATTATAATAAAAGCAGTCATTTTTAATATGTCCTTTTCGTCCGCAATGATGGCATTTTATAGTTTTAGTACTTTTATTAAATTTAAAATTATTATTATATTTGGTTTTATAACTTTTATGCACACTTCGAGGATCTTTGTATTTTAAATTTTCCTTTTTAACTTCCCAATATATGGGAAGTTCTTGTAATCGCCTTGAAAATCGAAATTGAAATTTTCAACTTTTCTTTACGTTTTGAGGTCTATAGAGTATATATAAAGTGTTTTTAGAAAGAAGTATGTATATGTGTGTGTATGTACGTACGTACGTATGTGCGTTCGCGGGCAGTTTTTCTACGAGCATAACTCACGTAAACAAAGTCGTATCGACTTTGTTAAGGTGTCAATCGAAGCGTCTTTGTAATCTTAAGAGCTGATTAGTTTTTGGGAAACTTCGGTCGGGGGAGGGGGGGTTTGCTGTTTTCACCCCTTGAAGGTCAACTATGTTATGCGCTATATCTCACGAACCAAACATGCGATTTTCATCATTAAGGTGTCAATCGACGGGTATTAACATTTTTATGAATCTATCAAATTTTTAAATAAAATCGTTGGAGCCGTTTTTTAATTTTTTAAAAAAAAGTGCCAAAAATTAGGTTTTTTTTTCAAAAACACAAAATTTTTAACCTGATTTTCAATCCTAAGTAATCAATGTTTATATTATTTATATACTCCAAATAGTTCTTGTGTAAAAATCAGCAATTTTTTTTTCATGTATACAAAAAAAATTACATAAAAAAAAATCATTAAACGTCCAAGGTCATTTACGTCATTCATTATATCTCGAGAACCAAATATAATTTTTCAATCATTAAGGTGTCAATCGACGCGTTTCAACATCTTTATGATGTTTTTATATTTTAAAAAAATTGTTAAAGCGTTTTTTACGATTTATTAATTTTTTTTTTAGAAAAGTAGTGTTTTTTTCATAAAAAATTCCATTTTTAACCTGATTTGCTCATCGTAATAATAAATGTTTATAGAATTTATAAACTTTTATCAATTTTTGTAGAGAAACCAGCAAAATTTTTTTTCATGATTACAAACAAATTAAATTAAAAATAAAAAATCATTCAAAGTCACCATGTAAAAAGGGTTCATTCGAATCATTATACCTTAAATCTCTTATTCTAAAGACATTGTTGTATAGTCAATCAAAGTTTATTAATATTTACAAAATTTGAGCGGATTTTCAATAGTCTTCACAGCACCATGTTTAATTTTAATGAAAAAACTGCTTTGTAACCTGTCCCCCACCGATTGATCCGCGTGAATAATCAATCAAACCAATGCACCAAAATCCTTACGTAATCAATTGACGCTCGCGTAGATGTTACGATTAATATTAAATCATTCCAATAATTTTTATGATTGGTACATTTTTATTATTTGAAGTAGTATTATTTCCATAACTTTTATTGTGCTTAATATTTTTAATATCTATGGAGATATTACTGGAAAGTTGACCGTGTGGACCTCAAAGGTCGCACCTCACGGCTTGTTTCTCATGTTATTGGTATTCGCAACATGGAGCACTTTTGAACTTAGGTCCCGACACTCATTCCCGAGTTTTACTTCGTGATCTAGCAATCGCGTTTTAACAAAAGCTAGGCTTAAAGTATCATCTGATAAGGTTTCCATTGCTGCTACGACACCATCATAATAATTGGGTAATGACAACAACAAATGCGCGATTTTGTCGGTTTCACCAAGTTTTGCACCTGCTGCCAACATGTCACGAATTATATCGTCAAAACTTGTGAAATGCTTGACTAAAGGTGTATCAGCCTGCAATTTCAACGCGAGTAATTTCTTTCTCAACGCCAATTGAGTCGCAACACTTTTACGTTCGTAAATCCTATCTAAATCAGCAAATATTTGTTTTGCGGTATTATCGTCTTTCGCGAAATTTAAAAAAGGAATCACTTAAATATTCAATCACTGTATTTTTCGCAGTACGTTCTGCAGTCTTCCACTCTTCCGTAATTTGTTGAGGAGTTTCACAGTCTATCACTTTAACTACATTTAGTTCTGATAGCAAAGCACGGATCCTAAACTTCCATACACTATATTTTGCGCCATCAAAGGCTTTAATGTTTCTTCTCGTAATGCGCTCCATTATTTTCACAACAGTTTAATCCACAGCACTTTAAAGTAATCTTGCGTAAACTGGGCCTATAACCTATTATGTTTATTAAGAACACTTCTTCTTTTAAATCCTTTGTAAATGAAACACTGAATCTTTATTTCTCTCTCAGGAAGGAATATCTTTTTATTTCAGAAACCGAAAGTAGACTAGCTCAAATTACATTTCAACTAACATCTTTTTCATATCTGAGATACATATAAGCTATGATGTACATAAGACCCTTTTCTGCAGGCCATGGTCATAAAACATCTGTTACGCATCTGTGAGAGCGAATTGTAAAATTACATTACTGTTCAAGCATAGCTAAGAACATTTCGGAGATTAGGCTTTGAATCAGAATCGGTTTTTGTTTGCGGCCTGTTATTATTATTTTACAAATAATGGCAGAACAAAAATGTAAATACAGTTTTTCTGAATCTGGAATAGATAATACAAAATATTTTAGCAGTATTAGAAACAAGAATTAAATATTCAAAATTGTAGAGGCCAGGGCTAAGATAATGGCGCCAATATGGTCGGCATCCTTGTGGTTGCCACAGTTGGAAGCTTATTTTAGTAGGAGCAGTCAACACATCATCCATCGCAAAAGTGTTCTTTGGTTTCATCCAAAAAATATATGTTCTGTTTTCCAAATCCAGCAAGGGGTGGGAACTAGTAAAGGATAAAATGAAGATAACCTTAAAATGGTAAAAGACGGAAAAGCCGAATTGCTTCATTGAAAGCTATATTATTTCAGTTTGATGATATTATCGATTATATAAATAATCTGCAAAATCAATCTGAAGTTGCAGACACTCTCTGCGATTGCCAAGCAATTGCAACTGAAATGCTAGCTCTGGAATTTATTATCTCGATAAACGTGTGACACGAAATATTAAACCACGTCAATAACATAAGTAAAATCTGGCAAAAAGTCGATATAAATTTAAAAGTCGCTTTTGACAATTTTCGTGACTGGATCCTCAAATTTCGAGAAAAAGGCTTCAACAAATGTGCTGCAAAAATAGAGAAGAGCAGTTGTAAGATTTCAATGACTTTAAAAGAGAAAAGGGATCGCAAGAAAAAGAAAATGTTTAATTATGAAGCTTTACATGAGCCTATTGATTCCGCTGAAAGTAGCTTCAGAATTGATTTTCATATTACAATGGTTGACGCCGTGATACAAGACATTAACACAAGAATTACTACACTCACTGAAAATTACAACACTTTTTGATTCTTGTACGACACAAATAATTCAAAATTTTTTGCTATATAACGAGCGTTTGAAGCACTGTTACGATTTAGGTGTAGTACTTCAAGACGGAGCACGCAAGGACATAGAATCTTATCAGCTTTACGAAGAACTACAACTTTTAGCGCCTAATTTACCAAACTCCATTAGAGACGCCAATCAGATGATTCAATTAATAATTACAAATGAATTGGAAGAGATCTATCCTAATGTTTACATTGCTATTAGAATTAAGAAACAGTATGAAGCAAGGCTGACTGTCTGGTTAAGCAATACTCTCAATCGAAGCAGATTTAGCTGCAAAAATTTATTACAAATCCTTACTAGAGAGCTTCATTAAAGCAAAAAGAAGAACATTACTTTTGTAAAAAATTAAAACACTCAAGTTACAAAATAAAACTTGTTTTCAAATGTATATACTTTTCAATATTCTCCCACCGTGCATTTATATTTTTCCCCTATCATGAGTAGGTACATATGCCGTGTCAAAGCATGTTTGGTAAGATAGATTTATTGGGAACGAAAAAAAGGAGCCTCGCTGATGCGACTTCGCCCACGTCTATATTATTCCACGCTACACCACTGTGCGCTACAGTCAACTCTGGTTATAATGAACCTCAAGGGACCAACTAAATCAGTTCGTTTTAGTCGAAGTTCCTTATAGCTAACGGTTGCAAAAACTATAAGCCTGTGTTCGACAAAGGCACAAAACGTTTTAATTCATAAATTGAGGAACGTATTTTTATTTATGTACATGTTAATATTTTGTTAAATCAAAAACAGCAATATTCAAACGAAGTCAAGAGTTCTAAAAATATGAGGACATTGCCTATTACGGCAATAATGATGTTATTGTCCATCGAAAATTCGAATTTTATGAGTTTGTTATCTTTAGTTAGAGTTGAGTAGTATTGGATTCTAGTATTGCAACTATATTGTCTTAATTTACTGGAGCTTGGTAAAGTCCTGCGTGTTTGTAATAATTTCTAATTGATTCATTATGAATCAGGTTCCTGCATCGATTAGAGAAACACTAGTAGATTTGCCTGCATCTATGTTTTCCACAATATGCAGCAAAAGATCCGGACGATATTTGCATTTAAGAGTGGTCCATAGACCACCACCATAGAGTTTGTGTTTCGCGGCATAAAAACAAACCGCGAGGTGCGAATCTTGAGGTCCACACGAACAACTTTCCAGCAAAAACGTATGTACATGTCCTAAGAGAAAGTTTATATTTTGTGAGTCGATGAAATAAAAATAAGATGTCTATAAAAAATGTTTATTAATTATTAAAGTAAAGTATGAAAGTACCAACAACAATGGTCAGCGACTAGTTGATCTTGCGACCAGCAAAAACATGGTGATAAGCTCTACCTACTTCCAACACCGTGACATCCACAAACAAACTTGGATGTCACCCGATGGACGAACCTTCAACCAGATCGATCACTTCGTCATCGAAAAAAGAGCTGCTACAAGTGTGCTTGACGTTAGATCATACCTTGGTGCTAACTGCGGATCAGACCACTATCTCGTCAAGACAAAATATCGCTGCCGCATAACAAGATGCACCACCAAGAAAAAGAGCAGGACCCCTAAGTTCAAGGTGGAGTGTCTGAAAAACGAAACAGTAGCAGCAACTTATCAACCGAAACTGACGAATTACCTTGTCAATACACAGTCGGCAGGTCCGGACACATCGCTTGAACAAATGTGGTCGCAGCTTAAAGAAGGCGTAACATCAATAGCGGAAGAAATCGTAGGAAGACCAACGACGTCGAAAAGAAACGATTGGTTCGACAAAGAATGTGAAGATGCTCTCAAAAGTAAAAAAGAAGCCTATTTACAATACATTGAAAGACCGACAAGAGCCAAGAAGCAAAAATATGACGAGCTAAGACGGTTAGCTAAAAAAATAGTCAGACGCAAGCGTAGAACTTATAACAACCAGACTATCCAAAGGATCAATATGTGCAGAAACGACACACGGGACGCCTATGCAGCATTGAAGCGACTAAGACAAGGCTACAAGCCGCAATCAAGCCTATGTAGAGACAAGCAGGGAAATATTTTAAGTGACCCAGATGACATCAATCACAGGTGGACTGAATATTTTTCTGAGCTACTAAATCCACCATCAGTAACTAAATCCCTGCCAATAACGATTCGTGAAGATGCTGACCTATGCAGTCCATCTTCGTCAATACCATCTATTGAAGAGGTGCAAGCAGCCATACAACAGCAAAAACCAAATAAAGCACCCGGAATCGACAATTTACCAGCAAATCTCCTTCAAAAAGGTGGACCAATACTAACACACCGCCTCCACCAGATCATCTCCAAGGCATGGGTCGATGAAAAATTACCTAATTGGAGAACGGCCATCATATGTCCCATACATAAGAAAGGAGATAAGCTTAGATGTGACAACTACAGAGGCATTTCACTGCTGTGTACGTCCTACAAGATCCTGGCCAAAATTATTGAAAAAACATTGACACCGTACACTTCCACAATAATTGGCGAATACCAAGGCGGATTCAGATCCGGTATGTCGACGATAGATCAACTATTCTCAGTAAAACAGGTGCTGGAAAAATGCTGGGAATACAATATTGACGTGCACCAGGTCTTCGTAGACTTCCAACAAGCATACGATGATTTTGGGATACCTATCAAACCAATACGAATGACCAGACTAACGATGACCGACACACGATCTAAAGTCAGATGTCAAGGCGATCTGACTCAAAGCTTCGACACCAGCTCAGGTCTTAAACAGGGTGATGGCCTCGCCCCCATACTCTTCAATTTGGCCCTAGAGTATGTCATCAGGAAGATTACAGTAGACAATGCGGGAACGCTACTCTTTAAGTCTACTCAAATAGTAGTGTACGCCGATGACATCAACGTCATGGCCCGATCTCTATCTTGTGCCAAAGAAGCGTTTACTGAGCTGGAGTCAGCGGCTAGGCAAGTCGGCCTAAGGGTCAATGTGAACAAGACCAAATATATGACCCAGTCCAGGAAAAAGACGCCAAATAGACAAAACATGACGATAACTAACTACAGTGTGGAAAGCGTTAACTCTTTTATTTATCTTGGTGTCAACCTCGCCAAAGACGGGAATGAAAAGGACGAAATTGAACGGCGAATTGGTCTAGCCAATAAAATATATTTTTCAGTCCTCTCGGTGATTAAAAGTAACAAAGTGCACCGAAAAAATAAGCTGCGCGTCTATAAAACGATCATCCGTCCTGTATTGATTTACGGATGTGAAACATGGACTTTGACTCAAGCCTCAGAAAAAAGGATTGACGTCTTCGAGCGCCGCATTTTGAGACGTATTCTGGGGCCCGTGAAGGACGGACCGGACTGGCGAATCCGGTACAACCATGAGTTGTACGCTCTTTATGACGAGCCACCGGTATCGATTCTGACGAAACTGCTACGACTTCAGTGGGCTGGCCATGTGGAGCGTATGGATGACAGGCGAATTCCCAAGCGCTCCATGAAAGGCCGAGCAACAGGAAGCCGCCCACCATGAAAACCACGCAAACGATGGGAGAATGCAGTTGACAACGACAGCGAATCCTTGCTGGGATTCGCTAATTGGAGGACGCGGTCGCTGGACCGAGACAGTTGGAGGCAGTGTCTTCGGGAGGCCAAGGCTCGATTTGGGCTTGTGCGCCATTGATGATGATGAAAGTAAAGTATTTGGGAATTTATTTTCTAAAAAATATATCGTCTAAATGTAAACCTGCGCATTCATGGCATTTATTTAGTCGCACGGAAAAATTTCCAATGGAGGCTCGGCAGGTCGATTCCGTGATGCCATTTCCTTCTGAATATTTTATTTCCAATTCGCCAGAGAAGTCGGTTTATTGTTATAAACTTTTGATTTGAGATAACCCCACAGGAAAAAGTCCAAAGGAGTTAAATCAGGACTGCTTGGAGGCCAGTTTATGTCGTCTCTCCTGGACATCAATTTGCCAGGGAAAATTTCACATACTTTAGGCAGAGACGAATTGAACGTGTGTGAGGTTGCCTCGTCCTGCTGGGATCATGTTCTTTGATTACAGCCTAAAAAAATTTGCAGTTCTGGCACCAAGAAATTGGCTAACATTTCCACATAACGCTCTGAAAACAAAATGTAAACTTTCTTTTGAGACGCCCTGTATTAGACATGATAATAATAATGACAATAATAATAATGATGAGAATTCATTACAGTAAGTGAAATCGATTAATATTAATCGTGTCATTTTAGGGAGCGTACGTTGAGAACGTTAGAGTGCCACAAAACCGTTTTTAAGTAAGTTGTGGATTTTATATCGATGCTTCAAAGAACACAACAATTTTTAGCGGAAGTGATATTTATTGATTATACATAGAATGCAGTTTTTATTTCTACGCCTTACAAATTAGTATCAACGAAAAAAATATGTGGAAAGTTTGCGTTCTGTTCTTCAGAAAAAATACTTTGTTAAAAACAATATAAAAATAAATAAACAATGTGAATTTAGTACACGGATGGTATAATAATAGGGAAAGATTTCCGTTTTTCTTAAAAGTTGTCGGAACCTCTCTTTTGTAACAGACTGTATATCTGGAAATATTTATTGTATTATCCAGTTTACATTTTTAACTTCCCAGCATATGGGAAGTTCTTGTAATCGCCTCGAAAATCGAAATTGAAATTTTCAATATTTCTTTACGTTTTGAGGTCTATAGAGTATATATAAAGTGTTTTTAGAAAGGGAGATGTATGTGTGTCTGTGTGTGTACGTACGTACGTACGTTCGTGGACACTTTTTTCTACGAGCATAACTAACGTAAACAAAGTCGTATCGACTTCGTTAAGGTGTCAATCGAAGCGTCTTTGCAATCTTAAGAGCTGATTAGTTTTTGGGATACTTCAGTCGAGGGGGGGGGGGTGTTTGCTCTTTTGCCCGTTTGAAGGTCATTTCTGTGATGCGTTATATCTCGCGAACCAAACATACTATTTGCATGATTAAGGTGTCAATCGACGCGTATTAACATTTCTATGAATCTGTCGAATTTTTAAAAAAATCGTTGGAGCCGTTTTTTAATTAAGAAAAAAAGTGCAATAAATTAGGTTATTTTCATAAACAATAAATTTTTAACCTGATTTGCGAAATATAGTAATCAATGTTTATCAAATTTATATACTTCAAACAATTTTTGTAGAAACACTATCAAAACTTTTTCTCATGATTACGTAAAAAATTAAATAAAAAATAAAAAATCATTAAAAGTCATCATGATTTTCAAGGTCATTTTTATCATTCACTATATCTCACGAACCAGATATAATATTTGTACCATTAGGGTGTCAGTTGACGTGTATTAACATCTTTGTACAGTTTTTGTTTTTTTAAAGAGAAACCAGCAAAATTTTCTTCCATGATTATGAAAAAAACTAAATTAAAAATAAAAAATCATTCAAAGTTACCATGTAAAGAGGGTTCATACGAATGATAACACTTTATATCTTTTAATCTAAAAAATTGTTGTAAATTCAATCAAAGTTTTATAATATTTGAATTATTTGAGCAGATTTTTAATAGTTTTAAGAGTGTTTTGATTTTAATAGAAAAACTGCTTAAATTTTGAAAACCAACAAAATTTCAATCAAATTTGCATTTGCGGTATCAACGCTTTGAATGGTAAAATGTTTTGTAATCAATACTTTGCAAGATCATATGGTTTAAAAAGCTTTCATCGTATAAAAAATTGTAGTTTTTAGTAGATTCATTCTTTCGTAAATCGTAAGATTTCAATAACTATCATCATTTGTAATACGTTTTACTTTTTACATGCAATTGAACCTATTTTTGACTGCATATACAAAATTTTTCAAGACCAAAAAGGCCGCCACCGACAATCTGTCCTCATCGACCAAAAATCTTACGTAATCAATGGACCCTCCCGTAGACAATATGATTCATATTAACTCATTCCTGTTACTGCTATGAAAACCTTTCATTGGTATTACTTAAGGTAGTATTATTTTCAAAATTATTAGTGTTTAATGTTGTTGATGTTTATGTAGATATTACTGGGAAGTTGACCGTGTGGATCTCAAGGGTCGCACCTCGCGACTTGTTTTCATTATCATCACAATTTTAAGTTTGAAACGGGATAATGTTAAATACTGTTGGTTTATAAAACATTAATAGGCAAATAATTGAAAAGATTGTAGAAGGAAAACAAATCAATTATGATGCAAACACGCAATTAGTTGAGACCGCAGCAAGCCGAGCGGTCACTCTTTATTGTATTTGAAAGAGCAAGAGTACTTACTTCTTGCGTGAGATGCAAATCTAATATTAGATTGTCACGGGTGACTGCAATTTTCCGGCGTACGCACAAATCAGTTTCTCGCAGCGAATCTTGTACTCGAATCCGGTCAGTGAACGTGTGCCAAATCCCATAATTTTCATTACGTACGTGAAATTAAATAATAACGCATCCGTCCGTTTAACAAGCGATTCCGCCGAATAGGGTGCGTTCCGAACCTAATCAGTGGCAACAAATAGTGTCAGTTGCGCGCAAACAAGGATAATCGTTGGGGATTCCCGAAAATATGCCTGAGGTGCAGGTTTCACCAGCGGCCGATGCCGAGAGGAAATTATCGATCCTTTCCGCCGGAATAGGCGATTCCGATGTGTTTCCGCTTCTTGACAACGGCAGCGAAGACGATGCCTACGTCCATCCGGAAGAGGAAAAATGGGGCTTCCGTATTACCGGCGGCGCCGAATTCAAGATGCCCGTGGTGGTTTTCCAAGTAAGTGAATTTCGCGAACGGTTGCGCAATAGCTTATTCAAAAGCAAACACAAGATGGGAGGCAAACACAGCGTTCCGTTCGGCGCATATGTGACGTAGTCAAACAAAATTAGCGTTCGGAAGCTGATCAATCTATTTTTCTCGCGTGAACTAGTTACTCGAACAGACCGGGGAAACAATCAATGGGAAACATATTGTTTTCGGGAACTGGGATCAGCTCATTGTGCTGGTGGCTTTGAGCGGAGTTGGCTTTACGGGAAATAGTCTCCGACTACTTGTGGAAAGTGAATTTTCGAAGTTTCGAAGCCTTTGGTTGAATTTTAAAGTGTACTTCGTTCTAAAGTAGCACAGTAAGTTTTTTTAATGAAAGTTGAGGAGTAATATTATCACTGTGAAATATTGTAGAATTTTTTTCATGTATTGCGCAGAATAAGTGCTTAGCTACTTTGTTCCCTATTTGCGATTGAGGTGTCCTAGCTGGGGTCGTTTGAGCACGACGTTTAGAGTTGAATAACTAGACAGTATATCAAGTTATGCTATCATTTCACTGAAAAGTGAATACGCTATTAGAATAAGCTGTTTGCTCAATTGGTAGTTTTCTAACAAGTCAATATTGCCAGTCTGGCCAAAAACAAATTCAGATTTGGCGCTAGTGCCGAATGTTGCTTCCCTTGAACTATGCATCGAATTTTACGTCTTATAGGGGAAAGACTTTGCACCCAGCTAGAATACAAAATAAACATTCGTGTGTAGTGCAATTTATTTTCAGGAGTAATTTTCGAAACAAAATGTAGAAATTGTTTTGTTTAAGGTACTAGTACATATTAGACGACCAAAAATAGCGAATTTTTATGAATTTTTCTCTCAGTTCTTTAATTGAATATGAATATGCAATTTTGTTTCGACAATACATCTTTTTTGAGAGTAAAACCCATTTTATAGAGGGTGCCAAAGTTGACACCTCGACACCTTGCATAGCCGACAGTTAATCTCAAAATTTGCAAGTCTGAAACAGAAAATTCAAAAAGGGTTTTAAGGACTAAGGACCCTTACGTGACAATTGACCGCCGTTTTTAAAAAATTGATTTAAAAAAAGTTACGGAGCTTTGAATTTTTTTTTTTTGAAAAATCAACCTTCTTTTTCAGTCGTTTTCTGCACGCCAAATTTTTGTTTTTCAATTTTTTGGTCTGATTGAGGTGAATTGTCTTGCGGAATATGTTAATAAATGAAACGCATTAAGATTTATTAAAACCGGTTGAGTAGGTCCGGAGATTACCTAGCGGCCAGTTGAAAAAACGTCATTTCGAGAAAATTGTGTTCAAAGTTTGACTTTGTTTTAGTTTGTTTTTTGTACGTCAGAATAAATACTGAAACGTGTAAATAGAAGAAAATTTTGTCTTCTGTTGTGAATAAATAGAAAAACCGGTATTTTAGAAAGAGGGGATACACAATCGATGGCATCCGATCGGCGGCTGTGAAAGCAGTCAAAAACACACAGGCACTTAAAACCGTTTTATATTATTTTTTCGTTCGTATTTTTTCAAAAAGGTGCGAAAAGTTGAAAAATGTCAAAAAATACATCAATATTTTGAAATTTTTAATGTGTACTAGTATCTTAAGGTCATATGAGTTCATATTTATATATAAAATTTCGCTGATTGTATAAGCAAATGAACCATTAATACAGATTTTTTTTGGGGACATCGTAAGAACTAAACGAAAACTAAAGAAACTTACCCAAAGTATATAGTATAGAGCTTTTTTTTTATAAAAACAAGCCACAATATATACAGGGTGGCGCAAAAGTTTCTGACCATAGTATTTCTTGAATTAAATTTGAAAGAAAAGAGATTGATTTAATAGTATAATTTTATTATAAATGACACACATTATGTAATATAATAAATAACTAGTATGAAGTATGTCCTCTTTCGTTGTCTATACACTCTAAAAGTCGTTTTCTGAAACTTTCACATAATTTTTTTTAGGTTGTTTGCAGAAATTGCGTCCCACTCAACTTGTATACGTCGAATCAGCTGCTGCCTATTTTTTGGTCTAGGATCTCTAAAGATACTCTCTTTTAATTTGGACCACACATTTTCGATGGGATTTAAATCAGGGGAATTACCAGGCCAATCAATCCACACATTAGAAAAATACTCATAAATCGCCTCATACGTTTTCAAAGTATGCGACTTGGTGTCATCTTGCATAAAATCACTTCCTTTTCGTGCCTGAATTATTGGCGATTAGTAAGGCATTGCACAAAAACAGGGAGAATATTTTCCCTTTAATATTATCCATTAACAGACACTTCTTGCCGAACAAAGTGAAGTTGGCTATTTTCACGACTGCTCACTCCAGCTAGCATGATTTTAAGTCGAATTTTGGAGTCTGTATCACGAGAATATTTGCGGAATTGGTGGTTCTCACTGTCCTATTCTGTGGATTGAGTATCGGATGCAGTTTGATCCACGACTCGTCCGTAAAAAGGAGGTTTGCACGCAGCAATTGACCACGAGCATTGTCATGTTTTTGAGATTTTGGCAGAAATTCAGCTGGTCTCAAAAGTTCTTCTTGAAAATGAGAGGCTTCTTGCGTTGTCTATAGGCTTGTCGGCTCCAGTTGGTGGACCAAATGTATCGCTGAACGGTTCTCCTCGACACGTTTTTAATGGCCGACGGAGAGCTGTTAAGCCGTTTCGTAACTGTTCGCGTCCCGACTCCTGTTCTATTTTCAACCAATGTTCGAATTTTTCTTTGTGCTTTTGCTGAAAGTACCGACGGTCGACCACTTCTTTGTATATCCTCCACGTTTTACTCCTTTGGCATTGCACCATTTTTTCACGGTGTTCTTGCTGATGCTTAGTATTCTGCATATGTCGCTGCAGCTGTACCCTAATCGATGCATGCATTGGATTGCAATACGTTTTTGAATTCGACCACTTACCATTATCGTCGCAAAAAATTCCAATTCAATTTGTTGAAGATTCACGAAGTTTTTAGGGTTTGTACAAAAGAGCGTTAAATTGAAGTTCTTTCCATAAATTTGATACTTTCACTTCAAATAACCAAATCTGAATAGATAAATTTATATTTTCAAAAGTCTTTTTACTGTACAGGAGTTAATATCTAAAGCTAATAAAAAATACCCAAGTGCTTATGGGTGTGCATATTTTACTTGTAATTGGGCCTACCTACAAATCCTCTTCAAATTTTCGTACCTGTTTTCGCTGAATAAAAGTCATTATTTTCGCATTTTCGTTTAAATTTCTGTTTACACTCTTTATAGAAATTAATTAAAGCTATGTAGCTATTAGAAAATTTAAAGTGGGTGTCAAAATTTTTGAAGATAGTTTTTTGCCAATAAATTTATTCGGGTTCATTTTTCATGTCGAAGGTCAGAAACATTTGCGCCACCCTGTAGTTGAATTAATACTTTCGTTTAAGCGTCCTATACACAGTTAAGTTTGTTGGTCGTGTTTTTCAATATGGTTGACCACAGCAAAATAAATTTGAAAAGCACGATTGATCGATATCAGCCATAAATTCTGTCACACAATTTCAAATGCGCGCTTTCTCAGAAATCACCCTGGAACTGTACCGTTAGGTTACAATTTATAACAAATGAACTGTACGGCGTAATATTTCGATCAGTTTGGTAACAGTTTTTGACTAGTAATCATGGAATGGGGCGTGAAAGAAAATCGTATCGCTATAATAGCACTCCATAAGTGTGGCAAAAGTGCTCCTGAAATTTTGAATTTGTTGAAACCGCTCAAAATAACAAAAAGAGTTATTTATCGTGCAATAGAACGATTTAATGAGACCTCAGGCATAGAGAATAGAGCAAGGAACGGTCGTCCACGTACCGTTAGAACAGTCAGTGCCATCAAAGCTGTCCGAGAGCGCATCCGAAGAAATCCACTGCGCAAACAAAAATTTTGTCGAGGGAATTGAAAATCTCCACAAGATCGATGAGTAGACTCATTCAAGATGATTTTCATATGAAGACTCATCGTCGTTCAACAGCCCACATGTTGACTCCACGGTTAAAGGAAATAGGATTGGAAAGATGCAAGCGTCTCTTGCTTTGGCACGCAACTGATGGACATGAGTACATCCTCTTTACCGATGAAAAAAAAATTACTGTGGAGGAAGTTTTTAATAACCAAAACGATAAGGTTTATCATATCATCATCAGAAGAAGCTAAAAATAACGGTTCCCAGAGTGCAACGAGGCCATCATCCAGTTTCTGTAATGGTTTGGTGAGGTGTATCTCATAAAGGTGTCACAACACTCCATTTTTGCGAAAAGGGAGTCAAAACTGGTGCGGCGGTGTATCAAACCAATGTGCTAGAAGGTGTTGTAAAACCTTCATCGTCCATTCTCTTCGGTGGACAACATTGGGTCTTCCAGCAAGACTCTGCTCCTGCTCACAAAGCAAAGAGCACACAAGAGTGGCTACGCAACAACATTCCTGCTTTTATTGCACAAGAAGATTGGCCATCCGGGAGCCCATTTAAATCCGCTGGATTATGCTTTGTGGACAGAGTTAAAGAACAAGGCCTGTAAAACTCCCCACCGTAATTTGGACAGTCTGAAAAAATCCTTGGTGAAAGCAGCAAATGAAATGTCGTTGGATACCGTGCGTGCCGCTATATACCAGTGGCCAAAACGTTTAAAAGCTTGCATAAAAGCAAAAGAAGGTCATTTCGAATAAAGTTAATATTATTTAATAAACAATACTATACTAAAATAAAGTTCTTTGAAATAAACATATTATCTTTTATTTCTTAGATTTCATGCTACTTTAAAGTTGTGACAGAATTTATGGCACGACTAAGTACAATGTTTCGTTCAATATATTTAATTCACAATTATTAAAATTTATGAGATGATTTTTATTCAAAATTATTTCTCGGCTATCGCAATTATGATTTATTCTTAGGTTTCTAGCATTTTGCACAATTACCGTTTCATCATCTATTATTTGAATTTGTGTAATATTATTAAAGATTAGCATACAAGTTTTTGTAAAAATTCAATTTTTACTGATTTTTAATTCATTTAACATCAGATTCGATTCATAAGTATAAGTGTTATGCCCTATTTCTACAATCATTTCCTTTTTGCTATCAATTTCATAATTGTCTTCATTTGGTAAAGGTGTTATTAAATTTACGTTCATTGTTATATAGTTCTTCGGAATTTGAATCGCCATTATAATAAATTCTTTCTTATATTCTAAGATACCTAATCTGATTAATTTTAAACTATAAAAATCTAACTTATACTCCTCTATTTCTTCTAACGTCAATATACTAGGATGTAATAAATTGGTTTTTGCTGACACAATATTATATTGAATTTGATTTAATTTTTCTTCCAAAAATTTTAGTTTTATCATTTGTTCTAAATATAATTGTTGATGTATAATTTTTCTGTTCATATCATTAACTCCTCTGAATGCCTCTAATATTTTCTTCCTATCGTTATTTATTACTTCTTTTAAATTTTCAATTTATTCGTTAAAGTGTTGATTAATGCTGATTTGCTGGTTTACTCCTGTAATTGCGTTATGACTATTTTCTTCCATTGTTTTTAAATGGCCCAAAATTTCTTCCCTATCATTATTGTCCATAGTTCCGGAAAGAAATTTTTGTGTATTGCCTACGATATTTAACAATCCTCTCTTTTGTCTATTATTTACATTTGGCATAATTGATTTCGTTTTTGCAATTAGTGTATTAATTTCTCTCTCTATCATATCCTTGTTTTCGAACTCTAAATGTTTTAAATTTACTTTAATTTGCAAAATTATTTTTAAAATTTCGTTCGGACTAATTATGTGTAGAATCGTATTTGTCTCGTTGGTTATTTCTACCGTCCTAATTTTCAGTTTCAAGTATCCTAGTTGTTCGTCAATTGGTGTTGTCCTTAATGTCGCCTGTACCGTCGTTGTTGTTATTAGTATCAGTAGAAATATTACCTGTAAATTTAGTCGGTCGTTTGATATTGGTCAAATGTACATTTTTGAGTTTCTTGATCTTATATCTTGTCTCGTCTTTATGCCTAACATGTTTATAGTTTTTAATCGGTCCTTCCACTCGTCTTTCAGTATAACCTTCCCTACTTTTGTTTAATTTTTGAATTCGTTTTGTCTTATTTTCCCTAACTAATTCATACAGTTGTTCTGCACTAACTTCATCCCTAGCCTTTTTCGGTGTAGTCCTAATAGTTGTATGATACCTATTATTATAATTTTCGAGAACTATCTGTATTTTCATTTCCGTACAATGTTTTATCTTCTATTCCTGTTATTTTTTCTAAAATTGTAGAATGCAGCCTTTCTACATCTGAATTGCCCGTATGGCTATTAGGTGTTGTCCAATGTACCTCCACTTTATTTTTACCTAGATATTCCTTAATGTGTTCAGATTTAAACTCATTGTCTGTGATTAATAATTTAGGTTTTCCGAATTTAGCGAAGTGTTCTATTAGGATTGCTTTTTTACTTCTCCAATTTCTATCTGTGATACTATAGGCTACCGTGAATTTAGTAAGTTTGTCGATGATCGTAACGAATGCTTTCTTTTCTATGTGGAATACATCTAAATGAATAATTTCATTTTTACTAGTTGGAGTTTCTGTTAAGTTAAATTCCGGTTTGATTGGCCTTCTGTCATATTTTATTTGCTGACATTTATTACAATTGTTAATTACTAATTGAATATGTTCGTGCAGTTTTGGAAAGTATATTTTATCTTTAAGTGTGTAATATGCTTCATTAATTCCACTGTGCATAGATTCTCTAGTATGATAGATTGAAATTTGCTTGTGAAGTTCCTCCTCGGTTTTGATATCTGTTACTCGTTTAGTACATCTCATGAATTTAATGTGTTCCTCATGGGAAAAATCTTGTATCAAAATTTGCTGAATTATATTATAGTCCTTGTTCTCTACTTCTGAATAGATACCTACAGTTGTTTTCTTGTTCAAAAAATCTTTCAAAATTTCTCGAATTTTTTCTTTATTTTCTAGTGGATTCAGATATAAAATTTTATGATTATGAATATTTTCTATTATATAGGCGACCCTGTATGTTAATATTATCTGAAGTTTATACTTATTAACTATGTCTTCTTTTATACCTATATGATCTAGTAGTTGTTCATTTACAGAATGCATCGTTTCTGACAACTCCATATTAGAATCCGACGTATTATCCTCTATAATTTTAGGTGAGTTCTCAATCCTACTTAAAAAATCTGCAACTACATTGCCTTTCCCTTTTAAATATTCAATCTCAAAATTGTATTCTTGTAATTTTAAGATCCATCTTTGATTGCGTTGTGAAAATTCTTTTCCCTTATATTTGCTATTTAAATATTTTATTGAAGCATGATCAGTTATAATTTTGAACTTTTTTCCGTATAGGTAAGGCCGAAAATATGTAACAGTATATACTATAGCCAAAAATTCTTTGTCTGTCACACTATAGGTTTTTTCATGGTTGTTAAGGGTTCTAGAAACAAAGCATACTGGGTGACCATCTTGTGCCAAGACAGCGCCAATTGCATAATCACTAGCATCCGTTGTTAACGTAAACGGTTTTTCAAACTCTGGATACTTTAGAATTGGATGTGCAGTAATCAGGCTTTTGAGGTTTTCAAAAGCATACTGTGGATCTTTAATGTTAATTTTGCTGTCCTTTTTCAAATATCGAATCATAGGATATGCGATTTTCGCATAGTCCTTAATAAATTTTCTATAAAAACCCGTCATCCCCAGAAATCCCCTCAATTGTTTTTCCGTTTTGGGCAATGGCAAATTTTCAATAGTTTTAATTTTATTTGGTTTCGGGCTTATGCCTTCTTTGGTGAGGATATGGCCTAAAAATTCTGTGTGGTGTTTCATAAAACTACATTTATCTGCATGTATTTTCAGATTGTGTCTATGTAAAATTTCGAAGATTATTTCAAGGGACTTCAAGTGCTCTTCCAAGCTTGTAGAAAAAATTAGTATATCATCTAAATAGACGATACATACTACCCCAATATGTTTTTCCAATATGTTGAACATTAATCTCTGAAATGTCCGTGGAGCGTTCTTTAAACCAAACGGCATTCTGAGATATTCATATTGTAATAATATTATAACACCACCAGATGTCACTGCTATCAAGATATATTCAGGTAGTTTTTGAACGCACCCATCAATGGTGGTGATACCACACTGACAGAAAAAGACGATGAAGGTTAAGAAGAAACAATAAAGATGTATTAAATACTGGACATACAATAGTCTTTAATTTCAAATAGTCAACGAATATTACATGGTGTCAGAAGTTAATTTTGGAAATCAAATCGTGTTCGGTACCGAACAAAGGAGTTCAGCGTATAAGTGGTGAAATACTGAGGAATAATAATGGCGAACGATCGTTTACCAAAAGAATTGGATTGCACAAACGTGGCAAAGGAATGGCACGCATGGAAAAGTGAGTTTTTAATGTATATGCGAGCAACAGGTAAAGCAAATGGAACGGAGTCAACAAAAATTGCAACATGTCTGTGGTTAATTGGCCGTCAAGCGCGAGAAATTTATAATACATTGTTTCCAAATGATGGAACGGAAAATGGTATTCTTGGAGAGAATATTGTAGTTGCACCAGCCGAGGGTGAACAGGCTTCTGTCGCAGTAGTCAACCAGCGCACATTAAATGATGTTCTGAAGGCGTTTGAGGAATATTGGAGTCCAAAGAAAAACACAACTATGGAATCCTTCAAATTCAATAACATTTTGCAAAAGGAAAAGCAACCGTTTGCTGCGTTTGAAACTGAACTTCGCAAGCAAGTTCAGTTTTGCGATTTCAAGAGCAAATGTGAGTGCGGAAAAGAATTGAAATATGAAGAGCGCATGTTAAAAGATCGAATTATCATTGGAGTGGAAGATAGAAAATTGCAATTGAAGCTGTTGGATGGCAAGGAGGAGCCATTAAACAAAGTAATTGAAATGTGTAAAACATACGAAGCTGCGAAGGAAAATAGGGTTAGGTTGAACATAAATAACCAATCAAGTATCGACAGCGTGGCTGAACAGCCAAAACAAACAATTGATGTTGTAACTCGTCGTTGTTACAATTGTGGTAATGATTTCAATGCAAATCATTTACAATCGTGTAAAGCCAAGGATATCAATTGCCGGTCATGTGGGCGTAAGGGTCATTTCCAGCGTTTTTGTAAATCGAAGAGCAAGCAAACGGACAACAGTGGATCAAAAGCGGAAAACAATCAAAATGTAAAACAGCAACAACACTCAATCAGCTGGGGTAAAACAGGTAATTGTGTGAAAATCATTGATGGTAGTGCGAATAGGGACATAAAACTGGATCGTATTTATAGAATAAATTCAAGTAACGTGCCCAACCACACGAAGCGGTGGTATAAGGAGTTTCAAGTGGGAAATCAGTTAGTTAGGTTTAAGTTAGATACTGGATCTGATGTGGACTGCATTCCGGCCAAAATATTCAAGAAGTTGGGGGTTCAATTGGAAAATGAAAATGAAAATTATTCGGTCTTTGATTATAATGGAAACAATGTTAATGTTTATGGTACGGTTAAACTAAAATGCATTGATACTAACTTAAAAAAGGAACATGTCTCTCGCTTTATTGTTGTCGATGATGTGTGTGAACCGATACTGGGTCTTGAATCAAGCGAACGATTTGGATTAGTTAAACGAACGGATGTAAATTATGTTGCATGTTTGTCACAAACACGGGAGGAATTTTTAAAAAGCAATCGTGACGTCTTTGAAGGTTTGGGTAAATTTCCGGGAACATTCACAATAAATATGAAAGAAAACTCAAAGCCAGTCCTTCATTATAAAAAACGGATACCAAATTCGTTGTTGGAGCGATTAAAGTTACAATTAGTACAGATGGTACAGGATGGAATCATTTCACCTGTTGATTACCCAACGGACTGGGTTAATAATTTGCAAATAGTTGAAAAGCCTAACTCGAGTGAACTTCGTATTTGTTTAGACCCAAAACCACTCAATGAATGCATCAAGCGAGAGCATTTTTTGATTCCAACGATAGATGATTTAACGTCTGGGCTGGCAAATATGCGCGTTTTTTCGGTTTTAGATTTGAAAAGTGGCTATTGGCAAATGGAATTGGACGATGTGAGCTCTGATCTAACAACATTTATGACTCCCTTTGGTCGATATAAATTCAGGCGTGTGCCATTTGGGCTTAATTTTGTACCGGAATTGTTTCAACGAGAAATGGTTAAAATGTTAGGAGATATTGAAGGAGTAATAATTTATTTCGATGATGTTGCTATTTGCGCGGAAACGGAAGACGAACACGATCGGATAATGGATAAAGTAATGGAAAGAGCACGTAAATACAATATTAAATTTAACCCGGATAAAATTCAGTATCGGAAACACGAAGTTAAATTTATGGGTCATATTTTATTTGATGGAAAATTTAAAGCAAATTTAAAGTATCGGGACGCGATTTTAAAGATGAAAACGCCGGAGGATAAAGCGGCTGTGTCAAGATTCTTGGGTATTTTGAAATATTTAGCGAAATTTATTCCGAATTTGTCAAAGCAATCGGCGCATTTGCGGGATCTCACGCGAAACAATGTGAAATTCGAATGGAAGGAAAATCATGATCGGGAATTCAGGGAATTGCGTAATGTCGTAACATCGGAGCCGGTATTGGCGATTTATGATCCGAAATTGCCAGTCATTGTGCAAACGGATGCGTCCCAAGATGGATTGGGTTGCGTAATCATTCAGAATGGACACCCAGTAGCATATGCGTCTCGGACGTTAAGCAAGAGTGAACAAAAGTGGGCTCAAATCGAAAAAGAGTTATTGGCAATTGTTTTCGCATGTCAGCGATTTCATTATTTCTTGTATGGGCGTCAATTTACGGTGGAAAGTGATCACAAACCGTTGGAAACACTAGTCAAGCGGGATATTGATGATGTGACAATGCGGCTTCAGCGAATGCTCATGGCACTTTTGAAATATCCAAAGATGACTGTTGTTTACAAACCGGGCAAAGAAATGCTCGTAGCTGACTGCCTGTCACGGGCCCAATTATCAGAATGTCATGAAGACACGGATTTAACGGGGATAATACATACAGTAACTAAAGCAGCGTGTTTATCGGAAGAAAATTATGATTTGTATCGTTCAATCATTGAACGTGATGAAAATTTGTTACGAATTTGTCAATATGTTGAGAAGGGTTGGCCAAATTACCATCTACTGGATGATTTAAGCCGGGTATTCCACAAATTCAAAAATGAGCTTCATTTTGAGAATGGCTTGCTATTTCGTGATCATCGACTAGTTATTCCAAAAGAATTACAAGGAAAACTTAGTAAGTGGTTGCATGCACCACATTTGGGAATCGAGAAAACACTAGCACGTGCAAGAATGCATTATTACTGGCCAAACATGAACGGTCAGATAAAAGAAATGGTTACATCTTGTGCCATTTGTGAAAAGTTCACGCGTAACAATCAAAAAGAGGAGCTGGTTCAAGAAGAGCTACCGAAGTATCCATTTCATATAGTGTCAATGGATGTGTTCGAGTATACGGGACAGGATTTCTTGTCTGTGATTGATGCGTATTCGGGTTTTATAATTGTGGAACATTTAAAAGACAAAACAGCGCGTCATATCATCGCGAAGTTAGAGGTTAATTTTGACAAACTGGGATACCCAACGGTAATTAAAGCGGATAACATTCCATTTAACTCGCGTGAATTTGGAAAATTCGCAAACGATTATAATATTGTCATGAAATTTTCAAGCCCTCGGTACCCACAAAGCAATGGTTTAGCCGAGAAGGGTGTTGCGATTGCTAAAAATATTTTGAAACGTTGTGTTGAAGAGAGAGACACGGAAAGGTATCAATATCGAATTTTGGAATATAACACAACCCCTGTGGCAAGTATGCGATTGACACCAGTCCAGCTGTTTTTTGGTCGGGTGGTCAAGACGGGAATGCCAATTTCGGATTCATTGTTGTATCGAAACAACTTAAGTGAAGAAACGGTTAAAAATAAAATTAAAGAAAAGCGTAAAAAGCAAAAGTATTATTATGACCGGAATGCAAAAGCACTGCCAGTGTTAAATGTAGGTGATCTCATTATTTTTAAGAAAAACGGAAGGGAGTGGAACTACGGAACCATTGTGAGTAATGTTAACAATCGATCATATATTATCAGGGATAATTTTGAGAATCATTTTAGACGAAACCGACGGTTCATTGCCAAGACTAAAAACAACGAGGTGAATGGGGGAGAGGTATTATTTGAAGATAATGTTAGATTTAATGTGGCAAGTCCTGATAAATTGAAACCAATTGAAATTGTAACGCCACGTGGGCGCAACGTACAAGAAAATGTTAACAGTGGCAATGAAAGAATTGATTGTAATGTGGATGAACCGGATCTACCAGAATTGAATGATAGTAATGCATCAGCAGATGAATATCAAACCGCTGGTAATTCGGAGTCAGAAACAGAGTCGGTAAGAGATCAAGAAACACCTGTACCGGTGATTGTAAACGAACCAGATGTTAGGAGAACTCGTAGTGGTAGGGTCAGTAGACCACCTCAAAGATATGGTTGGCCGTAGTTAATGTAACAACCCTTGCAGTCCAATTATTTTAGAATATTTAATCAAACATAAGTCAATTGAAAATGTCAATGAAATCTCTGTTAAAAGAAAAAAGCGTGTAATAATATTATAACACCACCAGATGTCACTGCTATCAAGATATATTCAGGTAGTTTTTGAACGCACCCATCAATGGTGGTGATACCACACTGACAGAAAAAGACGATGAAGGTTAAGAAGAAACAATAAAGATGTATTAAATACTGGACATACAATAGTCTTTAATTTCAAATAGTCAACGAATATTACACATATAGACCCATTGGTGTCACAAAGGCGGTTTTTTCAGCGTCTTCCTTGGCCAAAAGGATTTGGTGATAACCTTTTGCCAAGTCTAATGTACTAAAATATTGTGCTTTACCCAATTTGTCCCAAATTGCCTCTATGTTTGGTAGAGGATGTTGGTCATCTACCGTCACTTGATTTAGCTTTCTATAGTCAACCACAATTCTAAATTTTTGTTTCCCAGAATTATCGGTTTTTTTCGGCACCACTATTATAGGTGAGCTGTATCTGCTGTTACTCTTCCTAATTATTTCCTGTTTCTCCATTTCCACTATCTGTTTTCTGACCTCAACTTCATGCTGTGGTGGATACCGATATAATTTCGAATTTATGGGTTGGTCTGTAGTCGTTTTGATATAATGTACCACAGAATTGGTGTTTGTTAATATATCCCCTTCCTTGAAAAATAAGTTTTTATATTTTTTTAGAAGTCTCATTATACCTTTCCTTTCTTCTTCATTCAAATGTATGGTTTCGATATTATCAATATTACTCTCTTCTAACATATTAACCTCCTCATTCAATTTAGATAAAAATGGAATACGCTTGTTATTTTTAAGAACCATTTCTTGATTGTTTAAGTCTAAAATTTCTACGTTTCTTTCCAACCAATCCATGCCTATAAGAAAAGCATAATCTTTTTCTAAGGTTATCTTTGTCCACCTTATTCTGGCGTTCTTTGCCTGGTCGAATTGCACTGGACACTTGGTTTTCACTTGCTCTGTACTTTCTTGCACTATACCTTGAATAGTATTAATTTTTATTGACTGAACTGACGGAATTTTTTCATATAAATCGAAAGGAACTTTATTGGAATTCAACAGGCTAATAGTTGACCCTATATCAATCATTGCGATAAAATCACGGTTATCAAAAGTAAGTTTAATGAATATCTTACGGGTATCCGAGGCTAGTTTGTAAAAAACTCTTATTCTAATTGGTTAGTATCCCTCGACAAAGTATCGACATCCATAGGCTCAACTCTACGTTGCCCTGATCGATGGTTTGGTTCTACTCTTCGTTGTTCTGATCTATCTATTCTTTGTTGACCCGATCTATTGAATTCTACTCTATGCTGTCCCGATCTATTGTTCGGTACACCGAAATTATCTCTCTGATTTTGTCTATGTCTAAATTGATTACTTCTGTTGTCAGTTGGTGAATGGTATATATTGTTTCTGTTCATCCCCAAGTCTGTCCGATAGTTACTGTAATGTTGCCTATTCGGATGGCTATTATTTGCACTGTACCTAAACGATTTTTCCGTATGCAAATTATACTTGTCTTGCCCTATGTATTTATACAACACTGTTCTAATCTGTCCTATTGAATATATATCCCTAATTTCTGCTGCTAATGCACCAGCAGTCACTTCTTTTATTTTCACTACTAACATACTGTTTAGACCTTGAGCCACTTTTTGTTTATTTTCACAAAAATCAGAACATTCCGCAATATAATTTACGATTTCTTGCACCTTATTTAATAACTGACTTATTGTAAACACCTTGATTGAAAAAATCTCCTTGGCTACTGCTCCTTGTTCTTTCGTTGGTCGGTAATGTATTCTCAGCTTCTCCTTGCAGGCTTCCCAAGTTGCTGGTAGTTCTACAGCTAGAAATTTTTTTGCTGTCCCCGTAATTTTCTCACTGTATACTGCTCGGTAGACTTCTTGCTGATGTTCCGGAAATTCTTCCATGATGAGTTCGATCGTCCCAATAAATGATGTTAGCGTTCCAGTTTCTCCGTTGAATGCTGTGACACTTCGAATTCGCTTCTGAATTTTCGTTCTCAAATTTTCACATTCCGCTTGTCTAGCCATGATTTGTGTTAAAATAGCGATGCACTGTTCCATTGCTTCCGCCATTATTACTGGTTGTCTTCTGTTGTCCGCTAGATGTGCCCTGTGATTTCTGCGTTCCAGGTTTGGTTCGTGTCTACGTAAATGGAATTTTTTTCGTCATTTACTATGTTATCCCCCTTTTCTTCCTGACAGATTGATTACAGCACTGCACTTTTAATTCGATCGTCGTATGTTACTCGCGCGCTCACTTAAGAGGTAAGTACCTTTAGAGGCCGGAAAAAAGGTCTTTTTTGCAACTGATTTGTGGGGAAATGAAGACAGTTATTAATAAATCAGTATAATATTTATTTTAGGCGATGTTTGAGGTTGAAAAAAAAACATATTCTACAAAAGTGAAAGTTGAAAATTAACAAATTTTTCAAGGATCTTGAAAGCCATGTCGTCGCTTACGTCGTAAATTGCGTAAGCAATGCTGGCTGCAGTTTTCATCTGAAATCAACAAACCAAACATTTTCTTACTTGAGAGGGTTTTTTTGGTAGATAGACTAAAATATTTGCGAAGTTCGAAAATTAACCCTTCAAAACAGGCTCAAAAAAAATTACGATTTTGACGAAAAATTTCGTTGTCATTCCAGTCAAAAATAGTCCCAAAATAATTTGTTTTTTTAATCTTTAGTCTATATAGAACAGTTTTTCATGCTCTTTAAAATGAATGCTAGATGATGAAAATCGATTCACTAGTTTTTTTATTATCCCTTACGCAATTTTAGAAAACATGGTTTCGAGAAAAGGCCGTTTAAAGTTTGTGGTTAAGAGAAAAAAGCTCGGCGCCAGGCACTTCCGGGATGCATCTCTGCAACAATTTTGAGAGTTAACTTTTGAAACTTTGACATGATATTTTTAGGCGATATATCTATCGATTAAAACAATTAAAAAAATCGATTTCTTGAAGTGTCTAAAGGTACTTCCCCCCTTAAACTTATACATACATCGTTATAACTTTCGAATTTCGTCGAAATATTTCAAGAATTTGTTTTTAAATGTCTAAGGAGTTGAAAAAAGCAAAAAAAAATATTTTGTTTTAAAAAAAATTGACGATAATATGTAGTATCTTAAATGTCCTATTATAAAATTTTGATTCATAGTTCGTATTGCAAAAATCCTTTGTTATTCACTGAACTTTCTGCATATGACGATCCAATCCTTTCCATATGACGCAGCTTCGTCCTTTTCTTTCAGGCTTCTAGCTTAGAAATCTCTCCAAGCTATCAACTGCTTCCTTTAAATGAACTTCCTTCATGTTTTTGCCACTTCTCTTCCTCAACCTGTCTTCTATCAATTCTTACCAAATAAACAACAAGGAGTAAACAAACATTTATCTAATTTACTTACAGAGTTAGGCTGTATTTCAGCTACAATAATTCTCCGAATGTAGATCGCGTTTTACTTGTAAATTGCTCTTCCATAAAATGGGACGATTACCTGTATTCTAGGGAATACATTACGTATTTTAAATATTTTTTATATTTGGCGAACACTTGACTAAATTCTATTTATTTTCACCTAAGTATAAGGTATAACTCGTATGCCCCGCATGGTCATCATTGATGTCTTCTTCATTTTCAATTTGACGATATTCCAGGTAACTCTGTTTTCTGGTCTCTTCAAAATTCCAATTCTTCGAAATACGAAGTTGGGTCATTTGAATCTTCTTCTCTTGCTCCAGATCTTTCGGTTTTCAAAAATATACAAAATATTTTGTTTGTTCTTATTTACAATGTCGCTTCTTCGAGAACAAAAACTTCCAAGACTGTCAGCTTAACCCCAACAATTTTACTTTCATAGCTTTCTTTGCGAGATTTCAACAATTTTCAATTATTTTAGGTGCGCATGTCACGTGCGAGAATTTGGCTCGATTTGGCTGATTCCACGGACGCGAGCCAAACTTTCAATAATGAAAAGATGTTTTGAAAATTATTTAGATCTTATTTTTGGCATGTTTACTGAATATTGCATTATTCTTTGCATAGGTCAACGATCTGAAGTAGTTTTTGGTCGATTTCCTGATGGTGTAAATTGAACAAATGTTTTGTCGTTCTCAATATTCATTTTGTGAAAATGTAAACCAGGACGTGATGAGATTATTTTAGTTTGGGGTACGAAAATTTGCTTTATATTATTTTTTCCCACATGTGGCCATATGTTTTTACTATATAGGCAATATGGATGCTATAAATAAACAGTTTCTTTCACGTTGTACTCGAATAGTATCAATATTATTGTACATATAACCACTAATCGAAAAACGGTTTTGAAATTCAGCCATTTATGAATCATATTAGAAAGATTTGTTGCAAAACTCAAGAATGTTATGTATGTAATCACTTGAATAATATGTATAAGGTGTGTCTTGAAAAATTCATCCTTTTGCCTCTGGATACATCTTAAATTTAATAGATCTTTAAAAAATTAAATGCTGCAGGAAGAATTCTGGCAAAAGCGAGAAAAAAAGTAAACTTTGCATGTCTGCATTTTCTCTCTGATTCATTCGGAACAAAAAAGTGTATTTTCATTATTTTCAAGTAGCAAGAAGCATAAAGAAGAGATAATACATGCAAAAATTACCACTCCAGCAGAGAGATAAAGCGCTCTGCTGGAGTGGTAAGCAGCGAAATTTCCCCATGTGGAATTAGGCAGCTGTATTGTGGCGTCGCGATCGAATTAGTATGCGAATAACATGTGGACTGATGCAAATTACTAATACCATTGCAAAGTTCCACACAAAAAATTGCATAACAGATGTGTAGAAATTTGGCACTAGTGTTTATGCTGCTTATTATCAATGAGATGCTTATAATGTGCCTGCACTGTTTGACTGCACTATATAAATTTCTTTTTTCAACGTTGGGAGGTGGAAATCTTCAAAAGATACCGCTCCCGCCTCTCGTCATGCCGGATTTCTACCAAAACCACCTCCGTTTCCTTCAATCACTCTCTCCATCAAAATTAATAATTCTCCGTATTTAAAATTTTAGGATATAGTACTTCCCAGATGATAAGAATCGGTATAAGGGATAGTACCAAATTTGTAAGTTTTAGTATCTTTTTAGTAAGATTAATAATTCAGAATATATGTTTATGAATTATTTCCTGTTGATTACATGGTTGGATTTGACTTTAGTAGAGTTGGCTGTACTTGTAACTTACTTCGAAATTTAATCCTCAAGGAGATATGTATTTAGTGTCGTTCTGGTAGTGTATTGTAAAAGTTAGGTGATTTGTTGAAGGGGTCTTTTTTTAGCCGATCAGTTCTGGCGAATGCGATAGCTATATTATTCATGTTTCTCATTCTGTAAGTGTTTTTCCCCTCAATTCTATCTAATTTCACAGTGGTGTACTCATTGCGGTGTAAATTCTCATGTATCAATTTAGCTCCTTCCATCGAAATCATGCCTTGCAAATTCAATTCCTGGAGTGTTTTGTAAACTTCGCTCGTTGGAGTTGGCAAAGGAAGACTCTAAATAGTTTTATACGCCTTCGTAACTAGTCTAAAGATGATCAAGAGGGTACCTTTAGAAGTTTGGCTTCAATTCAAGATGTCGTAGGAAATTTTGGAAAGGAGGAGGTGCATACATAATTTGGATTTTTTTTTCTTTGGAAAGAAGTAGAAGCGACGTAGAAGACCATCGAAGACAGCCAGTTTTTTTCCTTAGATCATTTATGTGTGGAGTCTATGTTAGTTTCTCGTCTATTAGAAGTCCTATATATTATTTGTTCTATTCTTTGGAGGCTTGTGTCATTGATTTTTACGTGTGGTTGTATGTCAGTCTTGTTCTTTTATTTGAAAATAATATATTTTGTTTTCCCCGCGTTTATTGCCAATCTACTTTGTAGAAGCCAATACCAATATTTATCCTGGTCAGTATTTACTTTTTGTTCAATTTCGAGACTAGTTTTACCTAAGTATACGAGCACAGTGTCATCTGCGTACATAACCACTTTCGCAACAAGGTCTGCTTTTTTTATGGAGTTGATATAAAGTAGAAATAGCATTGGTCCTAGGATCGAGCCCTGCGGAACACCTATGCTAAATTTAGCAGTTTTGCTTTTGACACCTTCAATCAGTGTTTTTTGAAATCTATCCGTCAAGTAACTGCGTATTAATTTATTTGCGGCATGCGGCATGATGTGCTAGCTATGAAACGTTCCCCACAGCTGCCATCTCGCCCACGAGCGAGCAGTGGGCTTGTGAATGCGCCATGGCGTCCGTGAATACATCAGCATCGTGTGAAACGGACTTGAGCGTTTCTCTTTGAAAATATACTTGGTTATTATGTTTGAAATTTTATATTGTCATCTATTGTAACGAAGTGGAACTCGTTACACGCTTATTATTTTGGAAATGCAGGCGAACATCGATATATTGAATTCCTTGATAAATCGAAGTTTTTCTATTCTCCTTGAATCTGCCTATCATTTCATGCTATTTTTACTTCTACATATCGAAGGATTGGCATGCAGACCTTGATATTTCGAATTTTCAAAGTTTTCTGGCCTGCACCGCACTTCTACATAACGAAGTTGTTATCGGAAAACCTCTACATATCGAGGTCGCTTTGTTACAACCAAAACGACAAAACGATATTCATTCTTGGAACGACTTTCGCTTATGTACAACCTGTAACTTCCCTCACTTTTGTTTTATTGTTTATTATTGTCATCAGTCAGTTCTGTTCCTTTTCTGATAGAAAAATTAAGTAAACTTGTGCGATACGATTCGGCTTCTGTTCTCTACACTGGTAAAGCGTAAAACTCTTCCGTAGGCAGACAAAATTAATGTTACTCAAGCCGTAAATGCCGCGGTTGAGTAAACAATTTGGAATACCAGCCAACACGCTATCCACAAAAATGAAAAATATGGAAAAGTATAAAAATCGGGCTTTTTCATCATCAAATAGGCTTAAAGGGTCTGAGTTCCAAGGTATCGAAGATTGCGTTGTGAAGTGGTTAAAGCAGTGTCGTGACAAAAACTTATCGATAAGTGGACCAACTCTTCAGGAAAAAGCAAAAAAAAAATGCCAAGCAATTTGGTGAACCAAATTTTCGTGCTAGTAATGAATGGCATCAGAGCTTCAAGAAAAGGAATGAAATTGTTTTTAAAAAAATTACCGGGGAAAGTGCATGTGTAGACGATAATGTATGTACTCATTGGAGTGAAAAACTTCCTGAACTAACCACAGGGTACAATTCCGAAAGTATATTCAATGTTGACGATTCTGGACTTTATTACCAGTGCTTACCGGACAAAACTTTAACATTTAAAGGGGACTTGTGTCATGGTGGAAAAAATAGCAAGCAGAGAGTTACAGTACTGCTTGCAGCAAACCAAACAGGAACTGTGAAACTGAGGCCCTTAATGATCGGAAAAGCAAAAAACCCTCGACGTTTCAAAGGAGTTAAAAGTTTACCTATGGACTATACATCAAACCAACGATCTTGGATGGAATCTGATATTTTTGGGAAAAGGTTAACGGACCTCGACAAAGAGATGCAGAAAAAGAAAATCCTCGTGTTTGTTGACAATTGTACCGCACATGCAAATCTTCCAAAGCTCAAAAACATAAAAATTGAGTTCCTACCCCCAAACACCACATCTAAACTACAGCCTCTGGATCAAGGGATAATAAAAAACTTTAAAGTTTTCAACAGGAAAGAAGTGGTGCGTCAGTTTCTTCGTGATATCGATGATAAAAATCCTAAGAAAGTTACCGTGCTCGATACCATGTGGATGGCTTCAAAGGCGTGGTCAAATGTGACGGAAAAAACCATTGAAAACTGTTTTAAAAAATGCGGATTTAAACAATATCAAGATGATGAAGAAGAAATTGGAGGGAACTGTAGTGCTGTTGATACACCACCTAATGAATATGAAACTCCGGAACGATGGAGCAAAGTTATAAAGAAGTTCAACGTTGAAGAACTTACATTCGAGGAGTTTGTCAGCTTCGATGATGATCTGGTTATATGCGGTAAGTTAAGCGATGCAGACATCTTCGCATCCGTTCATCCGAGGATACGGAAGAATTTACCGGCAAGAACAATGGAGACAGCGAGGTCGAAGCACCGGACTCAGACCCCACACACCGTGATACGCGATGCATTATTACCACCATGCGGAGATTCCTACAAGCGAAAACTGTGATGAGTGAACGGGCAATCCAGTCCTTTGCTGTTTTGGATGACGCATTAGATAAAGTGTCGTTTTCAGGTAGACAAACTACCATTTCAGATTTTTTCCAAACCTCCACTTAATTTTTTTGTTACGAAATCATAACCTATTTTCATAAATTTAATAATTAATGTAAATTATTCTTGTACAATTTTATACATATTTCAATAAAATAATTTTCTATAATTGCAATGAGTGCAAATTTTATTACGAACCTCTAACACCTCTATATATCGAACACAGTCAGAAATCATTTCGATAAATCGAACCTGGCTATATCGAAATCCTTGGTAATTCGAAGTTTTCTCGTTCCGCTTGAGGTTCGACTGTATCATGTTACCAGAGCATATTACCTGAAAAAATCTGCGAGATATTTGCTGAATTTTTTTTCGTCAATATATCCTGCTTCCACTCTCCCAATTTCTTTTATTACTCCTTTTTGTTTTCTACCTATTCTTGATTGTATTTCTACTGACCCAGCTGAAATCCAAATATTAATAAATTCTTTAGATTCCAGCGTAGACCCCGGGCCAGACGGGCTTCCAAATATATTTATTAAATCCTTATCCTCGTCATTATGCGTTCCTCTTTCTTATATTTTTAATGCCAGTTTATCCTCCGGTATCTTCCCCAATATGTGGAAGTTGGCTAACAATTTTCCTGTACTCATGTCTGGATCCTCTCCCAATGCTTCCAATTATCGTCTGATGCCGTTACTTTCTTGTTTTCCCAAACTTCTTGAACGTATTGTCTACAATAAAATATATGAAGCTCTTAATTGTAGGCTGTCACCATTCCAACACGGATTCGTTCTAAACCAGTCAACCAATACGAATCTCCTTGAACTTACCCAAACTGTCGCAAAGGCTCTCGACAGTCGTGCCCAAGTTGATGTAGTGTATACTGACTTCAGTAAGGCATTTGGCACTGTCAACCTAAATGTTCTACTTCTGAAGCTAGCTAACTTTGGCCTGTTTGGGCCATTACTCTCCTGGCTTGAATCCTATATCAGCTCGCGTTCATGTCGTGTTAGTCTATGTGGTGCATATTCCCATCTCTTCCACCCTACCTCCGGCGTTCCTCAAGGATCTATTCTAGGTCCTCTTCTTTTCTTACTCTACATAAATGACCTTCCCTCAGTCATAACGTCTCAGTGTCTTCTATGTGCTGATGACTTAAAAATTTATCGAGTTATTCGCTCGGAAGAGGATTGTATTGCTCTCCAAAGGAATCTGGACGCGATCGATTCTTGGAGTCAAACTTATATTCTCTCCCATAATGTCCAGAAATGTCGCAAAATGTCTTTCTCCCGAAAGCCCAGTCCAATTGATCATATCTATATGTTACACGATATTCTTCTTACGGCTGTTTTTCAAATAAAAGATCTGAGAGTGATTTTTGATCCGAAACTTAAATTTGAGCCTCACATTGTGGCTGTAGCCGCACGTGCCTCTCGGGTCTCCGGGTTCGTGTTAAGACACTCTCAGATGTTTACTGACATTTCCTCCGCCGTCAACCTTTACACTAGTCTAGTTAGACCCATACTTGATTATTGCTCGCAAGTATGGTTACCACACTATCAATATTTGGATTCTTTGATTGAATCTGTACAGCACAAATTCACTCGTTTCCTTATCTTTAAATTTAAAATCCTATATATGCCATATGAAGAGCGACTTTCCTTGCTACAACTTCCTACTTTGCAATCCCGCAGACTCCTTTTAGATGAATGTTTTCTATTTCGGCTTCACCACCATCAATTAAACTCTAACCTCTCTGATTGGTTCGAGTATCGTTTTACGGAACGTCCTGCCAAATCTGCTATTATATTTACAGTTCCATATGCTAGAATTGAGACTTTGTACCATTCCCCGATGTTGCGGCTTCCTCGTAACCACAATAGTCTGCAACTTGGGTCGTTTCCGTACTCACTCTACATCTATAAACAAAATGTAAAACGTATTTTATGTAATTAGTTTTACTTTGCCATATATGTCTTTTCTTTTTTGTTAAATTTGTCTTGTAATTGGGCGATATTAGTCTGTAAGATGAGTTCCTAATAAATAAATAAATTATGAAACTTGTTCGCTCTCCATAAACCCAAATAATTTCAGGTGAGTGAAGGTAGCCTTGCGGCTAAGAACGGAATAAAGCTTGGTGACCTCATTCTGAAAATCAACGGAATTGATACCAGCAGCCTTACACTGTCTGAAGCGCGCAAGGTCGTTCAACAAGCCGATAATTCTTTGGAGCTAACAGCCAAGAAGTAAGTTAGCTAATTTCCCGTTGAATCAAGCATGACCTCTTCTCTCGCTCATTAGGATGGAGGATGAAAACGAAACTGGCGTTGAAGAAAAGACCGTTGTCCTGAAGCAACCAATTGAATTGGCCAGTATTGAGCCACCACGGGGTAAGTTTTCAAATTATTTAATTATACTTTTTTGATTCAGCCCTTTGATAATTGAAACGTAACCAAAACTAATCCGTTTTCTTATTTGTTACCCTTTGATGTTTGCACTTCAACCCCGACACAGAGTTAGTATTGCCTAAAGCTGAACCGCGAGTTTGGCATCCCGTTATGTGGCATCATCCCCGAACGAAAAATGACGATGAAGAAATCGGCCAGGTTGTTTGATGATTTGAATTTATTTGAAATGCTGAATGATTTCACTAACCAACGCCTTAATTTAGGAACTTCCACACCTACGCATCATACGAAACATTAGGCGATTTTTCAAAGAGTCCGAAGACAACCCCGAGTTGCGAAAGAAACACATTGAAGATATGTTACTAGCCCTTCCCGGTGCTTCGAAATTAGACTAAATCCACGCTATGTTGATCCTTTGTAAATGTCGAATGGCTGAATAAAATATTTTTTTCTGTTTTTTATCACTGTTTTCCTTTTGCGGAGCTCTTTTGATAGTTTGCATGTTTTTCATGAAGCCCAGCTTCAGGAAAGGTTGACGATGTTGCAGCAAAAACTTGCGGAAATCGCTGAAATACCCAATCTACTGCTGTCCACATTAGAGACAATGTCGAAAACTGTTGAAACTCTTGCTCCCTTCGAGCTGGAGGATCATTTTAGCGAGCCCTATGACGATGTCGACTATTTTTATAATGGATATGCGACTCATGAGTTATATGACGACTATGCAACTGAGGACACGTGCGAATTAAGTGACGATAGCGACACATACGAGGAATACATTTTCGAAGATTCATTAGAGCCGGCTGAATCTCCCCGTGAGAATCAGGATGATATCCAAGAGGATGACCAAGAAGAAGATCGTGAGGAATACTCTGAGCAACTGCCTGAGCTAGATGGATCATTGAAGGAGCCTACACCAGAGCCAACTGAGGAGGATCTTCTAAAGCTGGAGAAAAAACAGAAAGTAGGCCATGTATCCTAAGAAACAATAATCTTGTTGACTTTTATCTGCATTCTTAGATACAAGAGCTGGAAAAATCATGGCCCTGGGAGGATCGTAAAAAAGTTGTTCATAAGTACTAATATAATTTAAAATGAAAAGTAACAATCCACACTCAATTATTATAGGTTTTCAGATCGGAAAATTGTGCCCGCTGTATCGCTAGTGAGAGAAAGGTAATCTATAATTAATACAAATTATTTTCTCGAGAGTGGATAATTAAATTAGTTGTTGCCGTTACTAAACAATCTGCAGGGCATGTTGAAGATAGCGTCAAAATCCTCACTTGTTTTGAACTTTAGCTTTTAGTCAAGGTACCAGTCAACATTAGAAGGCGAAAAACGACCATTTTTCAAGAATTTGTTTCTCAGATACTTTACTATACAGTGTACCAATAATGTCTTCGTACAGTAGCTATTTGGAACTTAAATGATAAACAACAATCCATTTTTCCAACAAATTTGAAAAAGTTTTAATGCAGATTTATTCATTGAACATTTTTATTTAATTTGGAAACAAAAACTAATCCATTTAAAATATTCATTGCAAAGTTATTAACTATAAAGAAAACAAAGTCGACAATTCGCCTCCAATAATGTCTTCGTACACTTACGAAACAGTTTATGAAAAATCTTAAAAACTATAGATAATTTTTTGGTTAATATTTGGTTGGGTAGCCTTTATTTTTAACCATGGATTTAAGGCGGTGTGGCATCGATTCTACTATTTTTTTGCATAGCTTGGCTCTATTTTTGCCCATTTCTGGTGAAGGGCCTGTTTCAACGTAGGTTTCGAGCTAATATGATGAGTCCTGATCCTTTTTTCCAGCATGTTCCACATGTGCTCAATGGGATTGCGGTCAGGACTTTGCGGTGGTGTTTTGAGCAAATGTGGAGTTTTGTACGCCAAGAACATCCTAGTATTATGAGCCATGTGCTTGGGATCGTTATCTTGTTGAAAGAAAAAATCTTTTGACATACCCAATTTTTCAGCACTTGTCTTCAAATTTCTTTTTAGAATTCCAATATATGCCCGATGATCCATGATTCCTTCAATTATTTCTAAGTTTCTAACGCCGCTTGCAGCCATACAGCCCCCTACCATTACGCCACCGTCGCCGTGTTTTACAGTTTTGACGGTGTGTTTGGGGTTGTAAGCATCTCCTGGGTTTGTCCATACTCTAAGTCTCCCATCAAACCCAAAAATGTTATATTTGGACTCATCAGAAAATATAATATTGCGCCAAACTCAAGAGATGCATTTTGGTATTGCCGAGCGAAGTCCAAACGTTTTTTTCGATTAACTTCACTTACCAGTGGCATCCTACGAAGTGTACCAGACTTAAATCCGGCATCAACCACGGCTTTTCGTACTGTTTCTGGATAAACTTCTTTTCGATTGGGTTGAAGGAGCTCTCCACTACTTTTTGGTGCACTTATGAACGGATCCTTGACAATCATACGCCTGATTTGCAGGCGATCTGCATCAGTGAGAATTGCAGGGCGTCCAGATTTAGGCTTACTTTTTACGCGGCCTTCATATTTAAAGCTCCCGATTACAGATTGGATAGTAGAACGGCTCCGGAATAGTAGTTTGGCTATTTCCGTTACGTGTAAATTCAATACAAGCGTACGCTCTTCCAACGACAACTATTTACCAGGCATTATTTCGATTTAAAACTGAGCAAAACCAACAAAATTTACATTTATGTTCCTTTGTTTACTGTTAGTACAAACCGGTTTCAGTGGAAACGAATTATGATCGATAACTGTCAGCAAAGAGATCGAAGGGCAAGCGAAAGCTTAAATGTACGAAGACATTATTGGAGGCAAATTATAGACTTTGTTTTCTCTATTGTTAATAACTTTGCAATGAATATTTTAAATGGATTAGTTTTTCTTTCTAAATTAAATAAAAATGTTTAATGAATAAATCTGCATTAAAACTTTTTCAAATTTATTGCAACAATTTATTGTTTTTTTTTATCATTTGAGCTCCAAATAGCTGCTGTACGAAGACATTATTGGTACACTGTATATTGACATGAATCTTTTTTTCATGTTTGAATAATACAAAAAAAATATATTTTTTATTTTTTATTTGTTATTCTCTTTTATAGAGGGCGGCGCTGGAATTAAGTTCTGAAAAAATCGTTACTCCACGGCAGAGAGATAATCTATAGATTGCTATATCTGAAATAAAAAAATTTAACGGTACTTAAAAAAGCAAGGTCTCTCGCACCGTAATCCACCACCTTTTTTAAAAAACATCAGTTCAAAAATATGGCGGACTTGTGAAGAAAATGTCAAAAATCGACCCTTTTTTCGTAGTTTTTTTAACTCCACATAACCCCCCCCCAATGTTTTGCTAATATTCAGGTGGATTACGGTGTAATATTCTCTAAAAAATATAACTCATCAAAGTTTTTGAAAATCGGTTCAGTAGTTCCGGAGATTATCTCTCTGCCATGTTAAAAAAATGTTGTTTTGCAAAAAACGTGTTTCAAGTATTTGTTCCATTTCGCTGAGAGACATTTCGTGAAAAATGATATTTTTTTTTCAAAAAAACGCAATTGATATTCGGAAGTCTAAATAAGCACTGAGCACATGCAATAAAGACACAAATATGTATAACATATATAGGCGAAGTCGGTATTTTAGAGAAGGGTAATGAAAGAGACGACAGCTGATTGAACACCTACAAAGTGCCGAAAGTGCGCACACACTCTAAATTGCTATTTATATATTAAAATTTTGAATTTCGGTGAAATATTTCTGCAGGTCATTTTCGAAGTTCTAGAGAGTCGAAAAATGCAATAAAAAATATTTTTTTTGAAATTTATAAGATGGACTAGTACCTTAAGTATTCGAAGATGCATAAGAGTACAGAGCCTTTAATGTATATTCTTTTTTGTTTTCTATTACTAGCAAAAATTTAGTAAAATTGACCTTTTACATCTTAAAGACTAAGCCTCTTGTAGCTCGGTAACACGATATTCAATTTGAAAACTTCAGCAAGAATTTGCTGTGGATCCCTCACGGCTAAAAACTCTGGAGCGACTGATAGAGATTCATTTGAGAGCTACTCTGAAACCACTCTCTAATGCGCAGCACGCATACACAAAAGGGAGATCGGTTGAAACAGCTCTTCACTCGCACACCAGCTACATCGAAAAATCGCTAAGCGTCAAAGAATACACGCAAGCAGTTTTTATAGATATCGAAGGGGCTTTCAACAATATCAGCCATAAGGCTATTGGTAAAGCACTCGGGGGAAGCAATGCCGACGACAACCTGATAGGGTTCATCGGTCAATTGCTTAGCAGCAGGAACATCAACTCCACGCTAGGAAACAGTACCTTACGAAGGAGGGTTTGCATAGGCACACCACAAGGTGGGGTGCTATCATCCCTTCTATGGAACCTAGTGGTGGATGAACTCCTGTCAAAAATAGAAGCGACTGGCTGCAAAGTCGTAGCTTATGCCGACGATGTTGCAATAGCAATATCGGGAAAATTCGTTAACACCCTATCGGAAAGACTAAACTATGCCCTAGGTATTCTTACCAAATGGAGCAAAGAGTGTGGTCTAAAGATAAATCCGCAGAAAACGGAACTTGTGCTCTTCACGAGAAGATACAAAATTCCAAGATTTGCTCCACCTAAACTTGGTGAGACAAGTCTCAATCCATCTCATCAAGTCAAATATTTAGGTCTGATCTTAGACTCCAAACTCGCATGGAAAGCAAACATAGCGGAAAGAGCGCGTAAAGCGGCATGCGCAATCTACTGCTGCAAAAGAGCTATTGGGAAAAGATGGGGACTGAAACCTAAAACTGTATCATGGCTCTATACAGCGATAGTGGAACCAATCTTCTGTATGGCGTGGTTATTTGGTGGCCAGCAATGGCAAAAACATCAAACGCGAACCTGGTTAACAGGGTCAGGAGGACTGCAGCTATTGCAATCACCGGGGCTATACGCAGTACCCCGACAAAAGCATTGTTTATGCTATTAAATTGGCTCCCGACGGAGCTCCTAACGAAACAGCAGGCCAAGTGCTCTGCTATTCGATTGAAAGCTCTAAATCTCTGGCATGATGGGAATATCGGTCACTCCACCATATTACGAAGGGATGGACCAACGCCAGAGAAAGTAGACCTCACTCCTCCGATTCCCTGCTTTCACCACAGTTTCAAGTCCATCATCCCTAGCAGAGATGACTGGATCATGGAAGGAAATAGGATACAGGAATCGGTCGACATCTACACTGATGGATCAAAAATGGATGGAAAAGTTGGCTGTGGTGTTTACTCCCAACAGGTCTGAGACTATCCTTCCGGCTACCAGATCACTGCAGTATCTTTCAGGCAGAGGTCATCGCCATACATAAGGCAGTGGACTGGCTGAGAAATCAGAAAATTTCTATAAGAAATCTCAACATTTTCTCCGACAGTCAAGCTGCTATCCAATCATTATCCAACGTGTATACCTCATCCAAAATTGTAATGGAATGTCGCACACTACTGAACGCGATGTCGCTTCACTGTGAAGTGATTATTTGCTGGGTGCCGGGTCACAGTGATATACCTGGGAACTGCGAAGCTGATGCCCTAGCTAGAGCTGGCACTGAGCTCCAGGATTATACACTAACACCCCAAGTCGGCCATCCGTTGGCCTCCGTCAAGCTAAGTTTCAAGCAGTATTATACAGAGGCTGCAAATAGGGCCTGGCTGCTGGAAGAAACCTGCAGGACAACCAGGCAATTTTGGCACACACTAAGCTCAAAGCGCACCAAGCAGCTCCTCAACACGAGCCGTGAAACATTAAGTTTCATCGTATCCGTACTGACGGGGCATTGTCTCATTGGCAGACACGCAGAAAGACTGGGTGCCCCTTTCCAAGATTTCTGCCGCAGCTGCAGATCGGAGGAGGAGGAGGAAACGATCCAACATTTTCTGTGTGAATGCCCAGCATTGTCCAGGAAACGCATGAAAACCTTAGGCTCACCCTTCCTGGACAGCCTCACGGAAGTAGCTGATTTGAACATTAGCTGCGTTGCCGGATTCATACGAGAATCGAAATGGTTCTCGTCACCCAACAGGTTTTAGTGCCGCTCCCTATTAAAATGTGGTATCACAATGGGCCTATCTTGGCCTAAGTGAGCCGCCTTTTGACAAAGGGGGCTGCCACTACAACCAACCAACCAACCCTCACGGCTGTAACGCCCATGAAATTAGTTATACTCTTAACAAAGTCACATACTGATAATACTATTGTAATTTTTCTTTGTTTCAGAATCACCCAATTCAGTGGATTCAATATTCTAGGAAGAAATATCAAGACGGATTGAATTTCGACCACAAGAAAAGAAGTTCAACGTTTTAAATTTTTCTACAATTTGATAGATTACAAAATAAATGGCTAAATAGATTCAGGCTTGTTTTACTATTAGACTTCAAAGGAGGGAAGTAACAAAGAAAAAATGTTGCAAGCAGGATTTATATCATATTCGTCTCGTACACATAACTTTCCTTCTGTTCGCTGTTTTTATGACATGGATATGATTTAATGCAAAATCCTACGCCGAAGCACATACAATAAAATTTGAGTTTCACTCGCACTGAAAGTTTTAAAAGAAAGAATTATCGGCACACGATAATATCAGAAAATAGGCTATCGCTGAAACAAACCCGTGGGAACCAAACCAAAACAATCTTGAATACTACATTTCTCTATTCTCCGTTCTAGTTGAACAACTTCATACCGTTTTCGCTCCTTCTGATGTCGATGAATTTACTCTAAGTTTTTATGTGAAACCCACCCCAAAAGTATACAGTGGATAGCTCATTGTCTAACATGAGGTACTAGTTATCAAATTACATGAAGCTGCCTCCGGCAGCATTCCAGTATGATGGGACTCTTGAATATAACGGGCGTTAATTCAGAACTGTGATTGCCCGTACCTCTAGTCACTTACACTCTAGTCACATGCATCGCTCTTGGTAATGAGTGTCCCAAGTTACCTACCTTTAACGTAGATGTGACAAAAAGCATTAAGGAAACATGTAATACAATTAAGTACTAACCACTTTAATTAAGCAAGATACCGCGGCACTCTACCCATTTAAGAATAAAATGTAATTTAGTTTCCGTTCAAGACGAAACCCACACTCTTTCCTTTATGTTGATGCACTATTATTTCTATGTCCTGCGCCAGGAACGCTAAAAGGAACAAAATATATTTAGAATATCGTTAAGTTAGAATTAAGTATTTATTTATTTACTCTTTTTTTTCGTTGTTGGAAGGTGGGAATCTTCAAAAGATACCGATCGGCTCCAGCCTCACGATATGCCGGATTTCTACCGACGAAACTTACCTCCGTGTCTTTCCAGGCAATGTATCCAAGACAATGGAACAATTTATTTATCCATCCATTTAAAAAAAAATGCTTGGCACTTCCCAGACGATAAAGAGCGGTATAAGGGACAGTACCTAATTTTCGATATATAAAGTCATTTATTTTCGTTTATATTAACATTTGTGATATTTTTATAATTCCTGTGGAGCTTTATTATGTGCTTTGAGAAATTGTGGAGCTGATATATTCGTTTCAAGTTTTGTTCACGTATGAGATGTTTTTTGAGTGTCATTTTAAATAAGTTAGAGTTTGTTATGTCCTTTATATAGTTCGGTAACGTGTTGTAAGAGCCGCTGCCTTATTAACAGGGTCCTCTTTTAGCCGTTTCGTTCTAGCATATCCGATAACTATATAGTTGGCATTTCTGACATTTTATATGTTTTTAACCGAGATTTTCTCTAGGCTCAATGAGCTATATTCTTTTAGATTTAAGTGTTTATGTATGAGTTTCGCTCTCTCCATATGTATTAGGGACTAGACTTAGCTCTTCAGCTATTTTATACACCTCGACTGTAGCGGTCCGCATAGGGAGTCTGTATATAGTTTTATAAGCCTTGGTTATTAATTTGAAGATGGCTATTAGGTTACTTTTTGAAGTTTGACTCCATATCAGTAGACCGTAAGTAACTTTTGACAGAATATGGGCATATATAATTTGAACTTTTTTGCTAGTGGGAAAGAAGTTGAATCGGCGAAAGAGACCTACGACGGCTGCTATTTTTTTCTAAGTTCGGATATGTGTGGCGTCCATGTGAGTTTATCATCGATTGTGAGTCCCAAGTAATTTATTTGTTGTACCCTTTGAAGAGTTGTGCCATTTATTTTGATCAGTGGTTGGATTTCAGCTTTGTTTTTTGTTCGTTTAAAACGATATATTTTGTTTTTGTATAGTTCGTAGATAGTCTGTTTACCAAAAACCAGTGCCAGTAATTGATTAGGTCAGTGTTTACCTTGCGTTGAATGTCACGTTCCGTTTTCCCACAGTAAATGAGGACCGTATCATCTGCATACATGACCACTTTCCCAGTAAGCTTTTTATGGAGTTCGTGTATATTAAGAAAAGTGTTGGTCCCAAGATTGATCCTTGCGGAATCCCAATGCTAGTTTTTTCAGGCTTGCTGTAGGTAGTTCCGATGGAAGTTGTTTGGTACGTATTTGTCAGATAACATCACAGAAGGTCTCTTGCTTTCCCTATAATTCCGTATTCGTCTAGTCTAGCCGTCATTGTTTCATGTATTACGATGTCAAAGGTCTTTTTGAAGTCCACGAAAACAGCAGCAACATATTGACCTTGATTTAAAAGTGTGCTTATCAATCTAATTGCATCTACTATGGCGTCTTTTGTGCTTTTACCCTCCTGAAATCCATATTGGTTTCTATTTAGAATATCATTTTGTTGTAAGAAGTTTTTGATACGGGAGTTCAAAAATTTTTCTAGTACTTTACTCAAGGAGTTTAGAAGTGAGATAGGTCTATAATTGTTCGGGTCAGTTCCATTCCCTCCTTAAAAAATCGGTTTTATCATTGTTACTTTTAAATACTGCGGGAATTTCCCGTCCGTGAAACATTTGTTTATTAAATCTACAAGGATATTAACTATATGTTCTTTGATCATTTTAATATCGTCAATGCAGATACCATCAGGACCCGGGGCAGTATAGTTTTTCAAGGAATTTATTATGTTGATTACTTCCTGCTTATTCGTTTTCCTCAGATGGAAAGAAAACTTGGGAAAATACTGACAGGAGGTGGTAAAATGTTTGGGATTTCCGAAACAATTTCCTGACCTATTGAGGAAAAATTGCGATTAAGGTAATGGGCAATTTCTTCCGAATCAGATACCATTCTATCTGCGAATAGTAGCTTTTCTACGGTACATTTAGAATTACCGTTTAAACTACCTTTGCGTAACACACCGTCCACTAAGTTCCAAAATAGGCGAGGATCCTTATAGCTTTGTTCAGTGTTTTTTGAGTTGTAGTTTATCTTAGCTTCTTTTATGATTTAATTACATTCGTTTTTTAGTAATTTATAGTACTGCTGTTTTTGTGGATGGATCCATCATTAATATTTTATAGGCTTTGCGTTTTTTATTTGAAGCAAAACTCTTCCCATAATCCATTTCTCGTTCTTTGTTCGCGCAGGTTTCGTGAAAGTTGCAGATGCTTTAGCATCCGTTATTAATTTAGCCAACTCCCGAAAGCTGACAGGTCGTTTTTTCTTTAAAAATTGTCTAGCTGTATCAATAAATTTGTCTGTCCTGCAGAAAGTTATGTATTTTTTTGTCGGCTTTTTAATCGTATCAATCTGTGGTCTAGTCGTGGCCAGTCTTCAAACGTGTAGGAAGTGTTTTCTTTAATTAGTTGACTGTTTGTAGCTATGTGGTCTAAGAGTGTGTCTTGTAGGTTTTTTGATGTTTAGGATTTCTGTATTGTTAGTAGTTAGCATATCTAAGTACGTTCGGTAGTATCCATTATCCTCTAGTACGTTTATGTTTGTGTAGGCTATTGTTAAAATTGATTTGTTCGTTGAGTAAACGCTGTCGATGTGGTCAATAAATGTGGAAAATGTTTCAAAAGATTTATAGAATGTTCCTATTTGAAGATTTTAACTAACTCCATGAAGACCAACGGCAGCAAATTGGCAACCTTCAACATGCCATGTTTTCTAATGATTTTACTGACCTCTGGCCGAAGACTACTTAACTAAATATCTTAGACGGAAATAACTCAGCAATCTGTCAAAATGTACTTATCATGTGCTCAATATTATAACCTGAAATGTACACTATTACGACTCAATAAAATAATCTGAATCCACTCAATTCATTTATTTTTCCATTGGGTAAAACAGACGATTAACATTCGGTTGATTTAACTTAAAAATGTTTGACAATCGCTGGTGTAATTTCAGTGCACTGCATTGTTATTTCGTTTGACAGCAATGAAGGTGTAAATTTAGACGTTTTAAGCAGCGTGCCGCTCGTTCTCTAAACAGAAACCATGTAAAACAGCAAATAAACATAAATCTGCTCTTGTTGGATTACAAACGCTATCGTTTCAGGGCTCTTGTAAAACCGAAATCAGAATTGACTCCCGAGGAACTTGCCCGGCAAGAAGAAGAGGAGTTCAACACCGGCCCGCTTTCCGTCCTAACGCAATCCGTGAAGAACAACACTCAGGTCCTGATTAATTGTCGCAACAACAAGAAGCTGTTGGGTCGCGTGAAGGCGTTCGATCGCCACTGCAACATGGTGTTGGAGAATGTCAAAGAGATGTGGACAGAAGTGCCCCGGACAGGAAAGGGCAAGAAGAAGGTGAAGCCGGTAAACAAGGATCGCTTCATATCGAAGATGTTCCTGCGCGGCGACTCGGTCATTCTAGTTCTGCGCAATCCTCTGGCCACTGCAGCCGGAAAATAACGACACAATTTTTTAATTATTTATTCTTAAGCACGAATAAAAAGCGTACAAAGTAAACTTAATCTTTTTGATGAATCTTGTTTAAATGTTCCTCGATCTCTGTTTCTGTAAGCACACGGAACGTGGGGTCGTCCTTCGAGACCATCGCTATCTCAATGCCGGACGCCTTGAAGTCAACAGCCAGGACTGTTGATAGACAACTGATGGCCAGCTGAATTGCTTCTTCTCCGGATTGAACCTGCAAATCACAAATAGGGATTACAATCTGTTTTTCACTGAAAACGTCAGGTCTTACTGGTTTCTTCAACTTCTTTTCCAAATAGCTGTTCGCTTCTGTTTGCTTGACGCCCACTGAGACAGCTCTGAATCCGCAATAGTACCCTGCCGGATCCGTCTTGTAGACGCAGGCCCCCTTCTCGTCATCGTACGCAATCAGGATCATGCCTGGAAGATCAGACTTGCTTTTGCCTTCAACAATGCTTCATTTATACTTACTGCAGCCGAGCGGGCGCATCTCAGCGTTCTGTGTGTACACTTGATTGATATCGGCGATCCTGCGGCAAAGGATGTCGACGGGAATATCGTACCCGAACTTGTAGCGCCAATTGGCTGCCTCATACCGTGCTCGCTGTACCTGGGAACGACTGTCGGCGATTCTCCCAGTCATCACGCAGCCAATGTTCTTGGTTATGCGGAACAAATGCGTGACCGTCTCCGGATCAATGAGTTTCTCCGACACCTTCTTCTGAGTCGCCACCACGGCCAAGTCGGCTCCTTTAACAGCTACAGACGTCAGCCCTTCTTGGTTAATCGACTTGAACGCATATTCTGCGGATCGAAGGTAGGTTAGGATCCTTTCCAATAAGTGTCGCAGGCAATACTCACCGACTTGGTAGAGTCGTCCCTCCGGTGAGAAAATAGTTATGTGGCGATCGAAACCGGCTGAACTGCCTCGAGACATTGTGCAAAGTATTCGCGCAAATAAAACAATCCTAGAACAGTTGACTTGCACTTTTGGGGATCTGTCGGTGCAATGACAATTAATGATTATGTATGAGGTTGGCCGACTTTTATTTATTTTGACAAGTCAAATCGAAACAGTGACAATTGAAACTCAGTGTACAAGATAATGATGATATAAGCTCCTCAAGTTGAGAATAAAAAATTAAATAAACATTGAAAATGTGTAGCATTTTACGACTGATGTCGGGATTGGAATATGTGCTCTTAACTCAAATTTGAATTGAGTTTGCCACAAATTTTGTGGCTATGTTTTCATTCAAGTAGCACTCATACAATAACCGACCGGAAAAACGTACTTTTTTTTTTTTAAAAAATGTAACAACGGAATAGGTGATTATATTAAAATCGTTATTTCAAATTGTCGATCAATGCATTTAGACAGGGCTGCCAAGTTGGGGGTTTTCACCCCCATTTTGGGGTATTTTACATACCTTTGGGGAGAAATTGGGGGTCAGTTAATTATATTTTTATTTTGGGGGTGAAATGGGGGTTTTATCAAATTAATCAATTGTTTGTAAAATGTAATTTATGAAATCTGATTCACTTATTGCACACTAAAAATAATTTTTATTGTGCCATTCGAAGACTTCAAGTATTGGCATATCCAGCAAATTATCATTGATATCATGGAATTCATGAATGTGAGGCAGAAATTCCTGGGATTCCCCAGATGGGCAAAATCAAACGACAAATGTATGTAAGCAAACAGTGCAATAATTTTTTTTTTTTGGGTGTGTAGATAATGTGTTAATTTGACATAAAAATTACACATGAAACTCCAAAAATTTATTAAAAGTTTTTCTTTAATTTCATTATGCTGCTACTTGTGTTAATTTTATGTCGCGAAAGTATATTTGTTTTATTTTGACTTTAACTCACTATGAAATACAGATGAAAATTTACTTGTTACATATAGTTATTTGACAACATTTTTTGCTAATTATCAATGTTTTTTGTATAAACTTTGTAAAAAAAGATTGCTCTCAAATTATTTGGGGTTTTTTAACAGCATTTCGTCCAATTTGGGGGTTTTTATTGAAGTTTTTGGGGGCAAAGCTTGAGTAAAACCTGGTAACCCTGCATTTAGAAGTGATCATTTGCAACATCATCGAAGTCTATCGAATCGATGCCAATAATAGCAACGTTTGCGTATAGCTAGAATTTCTAATAAAAATCACGATTTCAACAAGAGAGGATGGGCGTTACCGATGAAACCAAGTAAAGAATGAAAAAAATAGTAAAAAATTTTCCATTTCACCACAATTTATTCTGTATTTCAATTTGGAAAAACTTTTCTGATAGCAATTAATATTGAAAAATGGTACTAAAGTCATAAAACACGCAAATGTAAATGAGGAATGAATGTGATATTTTTAACTTCCCATTATATGGGAAGTTCTTGTAATCGCCTCGAAAAGCGAAATTGAAATTTTCAACATATATTCGCGTTTTAAGGACTTTGGAGTGTATTTTAAGTGTTTTAAGAAAGAGAGATGTATATAACTATGTGTGTGTGTATATGTACGTATGTGGACAGTTTTTTCTACGAGTATAACTCACGTAAACAAAGTCGTATCTTGTCAATCGAAGCGTCTTTCCAATTTTAAAAGCTGATTAGTTTTTGGGACACTGTTCTTGTTTGTTGTTTTGACCCTTTGAAGGTCATTTCTGTCATTTTCTATATCACGCGAACCAAATACAGGATTTGCATGGTTAAGGTGTCAATCGACGCGTTTTGACATTTTTGTGATTCTATGAGTTTTTCAAAAAAATATCCTGGCCGTTTTATAATTGATTTAAAAAAAAAGTGAAAAGCTTGAGAATATGATCCTCACCCTTTTTATGGGTAAAGGGGATCGAAAGAGGGAGGTTCCCCTTCTATTATGGTACAAAAAGTTCGCGGCGGCCACCCCACAAAAACTGGTTATTTTGCCTAATTTTAGAGATCACATGAAATCGTAAAATTGATCTGTAAAGTGATTTTTATACTTGTTTGGAAGTCGAAAATATTAAAAAAATAAAGGATTTTTTTTGTAAAATATAAAAACATGAATAAAAAAATAATGAAAAAAAATAAAACGCAATAAAAAATTGATGAATGTAATTTTTACCGTAATTGTAATATAAATAGGAATAACGCTATGGAGACACGTTTTGCATCCCCTCTCTGCGCCCCCGAAATTGAGTGGAGGCAAACATTAATCAATTTACTTTATTTTTTTTTTTATTTATTTTGTATTGTTTACAAAAAAAAATTCTTTCATTTTTTTAAGTTTATCTACTTTCAAAGTAGTCTAAAAGTCATTCTCCAGATCAATTTTACGGTTTCATGTGATCTCTAAAAATAGGCAAAATAACCATTTTTTAGTGGAGGAACCCCTATATTTTCTCATAGGGCCGTGACCGCCACGAACTTTTTATGGCATAGCAGTAGTAGTTCGATCCCCCATACTTCCACTTCCTTGAGGAGTGGGGGCCATATTCTCAACCTTTACCAAAAAAGAGTACAAAAAATTAGGCTTTTTTCAAAAACAGTAAATTTTCAACCTGATTAGCACAACGCAGTAATAAATGTTTATAAAACTTATAAACTCTTATCAGTTTTTGTAGAGAAACCAGCAAAACTTTTTCCATGATTACAAAAAAAATTAAATTACAAATAAAAAATCATTCAAATTCACCACGTAGAAAGGGTTCATACGAATTATATTACCTTATATCTTTTATTCCAAAGACTTTGTTGTGAAGTCAATCAAAGTTTATAATGTTTGGATGATTTGAGCAGATTTTGAATAGTTTTCACAGTACCATGTTTTAATTTTAATATGATATCTGCTTAAATTTTGAAAACAAAAAAAAATCAATCAAATCAAATTTGCAGTGCGTTGAAGTCAATACGTTGTAAGATCATATGCTTTAAAAAGCTTTCATCAAATAAAAAATCATAGTTTTACTTTTTACATGCAATGAAACCGAGTATTGACTGCATATTCAATATTTTTCAAGACGAACTGAAAATAAGAAAAAATAATCAGTCTGATTGATGTAAAATCATGAAAAAATACAAAATCAATGATTATGCCGAAGTCATGGCAATTTTGAAAAAAATTATTCAAAATGGCCACCACGCGACAAAATATCTTCAGTGGACGTAATAACAAAAACTGCATTCATTTTTGCTAGCCCCCTTTTTCCTTCAAGCATCGATATGAAAATAACAAAGAACGTAGAAAAGGCTTTGTAACCTGTCCCCCCTCCGACTGATCCACGTGAATATTCAATCAAACCAATCCACCCCCCATCCACCAAAACCCTTACGTAATTAATGGGCGCTCCCGTAGAAGATATGATTAATATTAACTCATTCCAATTACTGTTATGAGAACCTCACATTATTATTATTTAAAGTAGTATTATTTTCATAGTTATTTGTGTGTTTAATATTTTTAATATGTATTTATGTAGATATTACTGGGAAGTTGACCGTGTGGAGCTCAAAGGCGGCTTGTTCTTTTTGAAATAGCACGATATAACAGTAATCATTGACTACTGTAAAATAGGGGATGAATTGAAACATTTTCACTCATACAAATTCATTATCTTGTACCCTATTAATCTATTTGTTTTAAATTAACCGCCTCTTTTATGTAAAATTGTTGTTGCAATGGTTGAGGGTAAAAAACGTGTGCGAAATGCGCAGGAGATCATAAAACTGCGGATTGTAAAGCAAGCGTACATAAATGTGTCAATTGCTTAAACAATATCAAGTCATTAAATGTATGTCACAGATCCGACTCATGGGAACGCCCAGAATATATATTTCCGTGAGCCTTTTTAGTTCGTAAGGGATTTTTGGCGTTTTTATATTGAAACGAGTTTTTCTCTTGCAACGTCCTTTTTTTGTTTTTATTCGACTGACTTCCCAATGCTTACTACATACTCTAGATATTCACGGGTTATATCAAATCTCAAGGCTTACTACGTGCTCCAGATATTCACGGGCAATATCTGTGACATATATATATATATCTATCTATATATATATATATATATATATATATATATATATATATATATATATATATATATATTTATATATATATTTTCGCCAAAGCAATCACACGTTAAAATATAAAATACAACAAATACTTAACCCTAAAATACATGCTCCACTCAACATTACAACAAATACATGCTTCACACTGTTGTAAGCACGTGCCAATTTAGGGATGGATAATGAAGGGCTTTATAAATGCAGTATTTAGACTTGAACTTGGAGATGGTAGGGGAGTAGTGTTTGCTTAAAGTGTTAAAAATCTTACAGCAGCTAGACGACTTAAATTATCCAGGAGGAACATAAACTACAACAAAATATAAAATGGAAAAGACAAACAAATAAACTATAATGTATGCCAACCTAAGATGCATTTGCCGGAAAATTAAAGATATTGAAATTTATACTTAACAGCATAAAGAAGTTGACGTGTTGGTTTTCTGTGAAATATGGCTCTACGATAATGAAATCGACTATTATAACATAAACGGTTTTAACGCTGTGTTTTACTGTAGAACAGAAAAACGAGGAGGCGGCCATATATATTGGGAAGGGTATAAACTTTCAAACACAAATATAAATTTTTCAACACTTATAATAGAACTAGAAACAGACATACCAAATTTTAAAATAGGAACCTTTTATAAATCCTCAGAAAAATTCTCTGAGTTTATAGACCATATGGACTGTGTTTATTCGACACACACTAATTCCAATAGCAGATACCAATATTGATCTCCTAGACGACAGCCGACAAGGTCTAACTTACTTGGACACATTAACATCCAACAGTACAGAAATGCTAAATCTTGCTACACCAACCACCAACCGACCATGTAACAACAAACAATCAGACAATTAAAAACAATACCACATATGCATTTGAAGACTGGCCGCGTCTAGACCATCGACTGATACGGGTAACTGTATCAACAAAAAATAATAAAAAAAATTAAATCAACATAAATAATATGACATATGTCCATGCCAACTGACAAATTCATAAACGCGACAAAACACCTTTTTGAAAATAGAAAACCAGAAAACTGCCAGGAGGTAGCCGAGCCAATTACGCAAGCAAAATTTTTAGCCACAAACATTAAACCTATAAGGATGAGAAATGACACATGGATGACTGGAAAAGTAATCCACTTTTCCAGAAAAAGCGAACAGCTTTTAAAGTACTAAAAAAAGATCCAACAAATATAATGAAACAAAGGAACTGTCAATTTATAAAAAACGAATGCAAAAATACGATTGAAAGTGCAAAGGAAAACTCCTATTCGTGAAAACTTGAGGAAGGTTCTAACAATCAGCGCCATTTTTGGAACTTAGTAGATAAAGTTTTTAGAAAGGCAGTCACATACACTAGTAAAAACCATAATGTAAAGGAAATAAATTTCATGGGCGAAAATTTCAAAGATCCAGTAAAAACCTCATATGATTTCACATCAATAGGTCAGAAAATTATAACAGAACTCCCTAAAAACGACTCAGCATGCCAAAACGTGTCACTCGTTTGCTGTTTTCACCTAAGGCTGTCATCTAGAAAAGAAGTCATTAATGTTATTGATTCTCTGAAAAAACACACCGCGTCGGGTCCTGATGGTATCTGCGTTGATTATATCAAAATAATCAAAGAGAATATCGCAGATATACTGGTTACTCTAGTAAATATAAGCTTCAAAAATGGAAAATTGCCGAAGTATCTAAAAAACCCCAAGGTAATATTCATATTTAAACGAGGGCTGGAAAGTGACCCGAATAATTTCCGACCAATAACATTGCTAAGCTCATTGAGTAAAATCATGGAATAAATATTAGCTTCGCGAATCAAAGAATACAGTTTGGCTTCCAGGAAGGTAAAGGAACAACATACGCTTTTGTAGATAAAATGAGACATATCAATACGCAACTGGACCAGGGTTATTATGCTGCTGCAGTTTTTATTGATCTAAAAAAGGCGTTTGATACAGTGGTGATAAGTAAACTTGGAAACTTGGGAATTGTTGGTAAGCCTAGAGAACGTATACGTAAATACCTGACGGAAAGACTTTAAAGGAATGAAATTGGAAACGTTAACAGTAAAATAGTGCAAATTACTATTGGCGTACCGCAGGGATCAATATTGGGACCTATTCAATCAAATAACTTGGTGGCTTAATGAACGCTGACGATACGATATTGATCCACTCAGGTAAAAATGAAGCTGACTTAGAACAAAACCCAAGCCGCGAAGTGCGACCCTTGAGGTCTACACGGTCAACTTCCCAGTAATATCTAGATAAACATTAAAAATATTAAACAAAATAATAATTTTAAAAATATTACTACTTTAAGGTACTAGCACACTTCTCACGCGCCAAAAATGACACATTTTCAATATTTTTTTTTTGGTATTTGTTTATTATATATGACAATCAAACTGTACCT